>BMAW01096653.1:218385-336267 GCA_019974015.1 Nephila pilipes | reverse complement strand
CCCCCCCCCCCCCCCCGCCCCCCCCCACCCCCCCCCCCCCCCCCAACACCACCCGACGCCACACACCCCCCCTCCTGTAACAATTTCTGGAGAATATTAGGCGTCCTTATTGCGCCGGTTGGGGGAAGAAATCAAGAAAAAACGTCCTCATTAGAAAAAGATATATATAATTTTCCATGAAGACATTGCGCGATTGCTCACCTGTGCAATTTCGATGGCCAAATTATTTTGATTAAAGTTCGAATTATTACAGCATCCAAAGTATTTGGCCTCCAGTGATTTTTTTTTAAATTTCCAAACTTAAAAAAAATAACTCAGCGGGCAGCGTCGAACGAAGAGGTCATAGCCGAAACAGATGCCTATTTTGAGGAACTTTCGAAATCTTACTTTTTAGATGGCTTGAAAAAGTCGAAGAAAGGCTTGGGAAAATGTATAGAGCTAAAAGGAGTTATATTAAAAATATCTACCTGCAATATTTTTTTTTATCTTCTTTTAAGATTTATTGAACGACCCTCGAAAATCTAAATTAGAAAACAAAATAACATGCGAAAAAACTCTGATTCCTTAGGGCATTTAAAATATTGAAAAATGATTTTCTAAATTTACAAATGTGATGTCTCCAATTCTAATTTTAGCAAAAATACACAGTTTTCAACAGTAGAGGTCTTTCAAATTTCACGATTTGTACTAAAAAGGAAAGACAAAATAAAACTGTAATTGTTTTGATATTTATGTACTGTAACGGATTTTCGTGCTTCCCCCCCCCCCCGTAACTAACAATTGGGTTACGATATGACGTTATTTGATTCGGGAACTTTACTTTGTAAATATGCCATATGATATATAAATGGACATTGATGAAATTATAAGATAAAGACATTGGATGTGTTAATGTACTGAAAGGAGATTGAAGATTAGTAATATAGTTGTGCAAATTGGTGCTGGAAAGTTGTTATATGAACGTCAGAATGCTGATATGTAACAGACCCAATTTATAAGTATTGTTACTAACTTAGAATCACTTTTGTTGTTATTGAGATAAGTAGAATTTGAGAGAGATACTTTTTCGTAGAGATACTATTGAAATTTAGTTGATATAACTACAGAAACACTATTAGAATATTAATAATTATAAAAAATGTAACAAGCGAAAAATATATATATATGGCTTCATTGTGCTGTAATTAGTTCCAGAGTAAAGTACTGATACTCTAAAGAGACTTACTTTGATTCAGAATCAGATGAAAGCTTCCTTTGAAGATAAATCATCATAAAAAAACTGATTAATTGTTTATTAACGTCGTACTAATAATAGAACAAGGACTATTGGCAACAAGCTTCATAATTTTTAATCTCACTCAAGAGACAAGGATGACACCTAGTTGGTACTCCATTCTCCAAATTTCCACACCACACGATTGGGAGGAATTGGAACCTCTACAGATTTAACGAGCATCAGCCCCGCAGCATGACGAGTTTTTAGTGGTATCAGGACTCAAACTCACGATTGAGCGGAAATAACACCGGTCTCGAGTTCGCGACCATGACTACTCAGCTGCCTAGCTCCCATGGAAGTAATTGAAGACGCAATGAATCAATGAGCCCAAGTGCTGGTATGGAGAGTACTATCAATATTCCTGGAAATAGACAAAGAATGTGAATTCCTTTATATTCTGATGGAGACGATGAAAGCAACTCCTAAAAACAGATATAGTTGTCAAAAGGAAATGTATGGTCCTTATTATAATCCAAATAATAACATAATCCAATAAATAAATAAAAGGACACTATATCTCGTTATTCCACACTTCCTTATAAATAGAAAATGTGTGCTGACAATTTATGAAAGAAAGCTAAAGAAAATAGTAGTAGTACTAAATTAAATTGATGGGAATCGATGGGATTGACATGCAGACAAATGTATCACTTGCGTTATTATAAAGGATTTTAGTTATTAAAATATATTTCGCAAATGAGTACAAAATTAAATTCTAGAAAAGTAAAGGTGTGAAAGAGAAAACATCTCAAAAAGCAATTCCTTCTGATAAACACTTAATTTTAATTCGAATATATATTTTGATATCTCGTTTTCCTTCGATGCGAACTGTCCCTTTTTTTTTTTTTTTTTTTTTAAATTTATTTAAGAGGCAAATAATAATAATAATAACTCAATGCATTTATTTTTCTATTTTGCATTATTTTTATAATTTTCCTTCACATCTTTGACGCCGATAACGAGTTGGCAAACCTGTCCACTTGGCAACTGTGGACATTATAACAAGATATTATCATTCCAACATAAAGTGTTGTATATATATTCATGCAAAAATGTTCACATAACTAAGAATTAGAGGAAATTTGGTATAAGAGAGACAAGTTTTTATTCCAGATTTTGAATTTTGAACAGCTTGAGGTATATTTCATTCCTACAAAAGCTCTGTTTTTATAACAGTGCTTAGAATTTTTATTGATCGTTTTGAAATACAGTTTGATCTTTGCAAAGATATTATAATAAAAACTAAAAATAAAAGCATACTCTTTTATAAAAAGTTAAAAACATTCTTAATTACAGTTTTAGCAATATTTTTGTACAATATTAATTATATAAGAGATTTTAAGCAAAGCACAAAATTATTCAAATTCTTTAAAAAGAATCCTATTCGGAATCACGTATACAAATAAACATAGATAATGAAATATCTCCAGACATTTATTAAATCTATAAGTTCATATTTAACAGCCAAAAATCAAACAGTTAAGAAACAAAAGCAGGAAATGTCACTCAAAAAGTTTGTTAAAAAACCGTCTTGGTGTCGTAATAAGATGGCAATTAAAACTTTTCCCTTCCATAAGTCTGCACTAATCTATTTTGTCACGAACATTCTTTGCGGTATGAAACAAATAAAGTACAAAATATTTCAGAGAAGGTATTACTTTTAAAGAGGTTCATAAGAAACATTTCTCGAATGTTATTTTGACTGAATGTCAGAAAAGAATTGGTTTTTACCTGATTAGTTAATTTTCAGTCAAACCATTATTTAGAAAATATTAATTCTTTTAAAAGTTGTTCATTATAATATATGTAGGTGCATTCATTTTTATCAAAAAAAAAAAAAAAATTACTGTTATTTTTGTTTGTTCATTAACGTTGCACTGAGAAACAACACGAGAGTTACTGGCGACGGACCACATAATTTTGAGTCTTCGTCAAGTGATGAGGATGACACTTGAGCTGGCACCTCTCTTTACAAACTTCCCCTCGATGCCACGGGAGAACTTGAAACCTCGACCAGATTTAACGTACCCCGTTACACAGCGGGTCTCTCGTGGTATCAGGGCTCGAACCCACGACTCGACGAAAACAACTCTGGCCGCAAGTCCGCGACCATGACCACTAGATTACCGCAACCACTACTTTCAAAAAAGCATACATTGAAAAATATATGTAAGAATCTATTCTCGAAATCTTTATGCATAAACACTGTTTATCTTCACGAGTAATATCTTTTATAAGTATGTACAGTTATGTTAATCGAAAAATTAAAGTTATTTTATTTTGATGAATTAAAAAAAATAATAAAAACATATCATGCCTAATATAAGTACACAAGAAAGATGAACACATTTAAATGGCAAAAATGTTCCATAGCTAAATGATTATGATGCACTGTATCCAAAACAAACGATAAAAAAAACTAAGAAAAATTTAAAATATTTATACGGTGCTTTTTTTCCTCTTCTGCCCGTGCTATTTAATAACTAAAATGAACTATACAACATTAGTTCATTTTAGAACTATGAACTATACAACATACAAGACAACCGATGTTTAAATAAATAAATGTTGAAAAAAGTATGCGATTTTAAATTCTTAAGATATAAACAAGGAGTACGAAAATTGATTCACAATATCTCGACTAATAATAACCACTACGTATTTAAGAAAAACAATCTATTGCTCAACTTAATTGTTAATAAAATATAGTTTGTCTAATGTTTGTATTAGTACTTTTAGTAAAAATAACAATTTTAAAAATTTCTAAAGAATAGGCATTAGAAAGCACACATAAAAAAAAAAAAAAAAGGAAAGTATATCTGCTGTACCATTTCTTTCCGATTACTGAAAGCCTTTTTATGAACGTTTGAATGAATTTCAGAATATTTAATATATATTTCAAAAAATATACCTCCAAAAATAGGTTGGAGGGGTAAGTAATTTCACAGAAACATTCCTATTTAACACACTTTCTAATGCACTTTATTCCGCATAATTAAAAGTAAATATTTAGTTCTGAGACGAAAAGTAGAAAACTTCTTATGATTAACATTACACTCGGAAATTCGTGTTGGCATTTGGACAGGAGCTTTTGATTGATTGTTTATAAACGTCACACTGAGAAACAACACGAGGGATATTGGCGACGAACCTTGTAATTTTGAACCTTCGTCAAATGCCGAGGACGACACCTGTGCTGGCATCTCCCTCTTTCTACACCACGCCAATTCGAAGGGAGCGTTAACCTTTCCCCCTATTTCTCTATTTGGTTTCATGATAGCTCCCATGAGTTTTGATTGTTGCATTCTATTTTTTAAGTATTCCTCAAATAGATATATTTGTTTAGTTTACAGGTTTGCACACCTTAACAAATATATCTTACTCGACTGGATCTAATTGATCCATATAAATAATATACACATAAGTATATATATATATATATGATTTTTTTTAAAAATTGGACTTGGTTTCGAATGCTTTAGAGAAGTTATACCAGGACACTGATACAGGCATATAATGGACAGATTGGTTATTGACGTCACATTTAGAAATAGGGCTATAAGTGATGGATTTCTAAACTTAGATCTGCAGTCGACACCTATGAGCTAGTACGCTATTCTCTAAATTTCTATGCCACACAAATGCGAGGACTTCGAACCCCGACCGATTTAACATACAACATTCTTCCTACGATGCATCTTTACAGGAATCAGAATTCGATACAAGGCTCGACAAAAACAATGCCGACCTCTCGACTCAACCACATGCACACATAATGCGCTACTTGTTTGAGGACGTTTTATTGCGCAATATAGGGCTCCTAGTAAAAGAGATCAAAGAAAGCTTCTGCAAAAGCTCAGTGATCCATCTGATGAAGGAAGCGATAATGATTTGAATAAAACAGATGAAGCTAAGCACTACCCTTCGAATACACTGCTGGTCATTGAAATTGCAACATTATGAAGGAAAGCAAATGCAAAAAAGATATTTATTATACGTAAGCAGTATGGCATGAAGACAAAATGATTAAATTTGCAAGCAGTTTGTTAGCCTTAAAGGTTTGTTGGCAACTAAAACGGCCCTTACCCAGTTAGGCATGCAGTCGAACTGGGCTTTGATGACAGAGACGGTCAAGTAATTTCATGATGTTTCAAGTCTATGCCACACTTCATCAACCATATTAATTAACTGGAGAGGGCTGGCCGGCCAGTTTCTCAGTAACTCATGACCTAATGTTTTCAATGGTTAAAAGATCGAGAGACCGTGCAGGCCAGGACAACATTCAATACCCAGTGTATCGAGGATCATCAGAACACGACATGCTGCATTTAGTCTCGCTTTATCTTGTTGGAAGATGGCGTTTGGCAGGCTTTAAATATAGGCACAACCATTGGACATAAGATGGAAAAAAATTTCCGATCTGCGTTCAAATTACTATCGATCCGAACTAGAGACGTGTGTGTCGTGTACCCAGTGACTTCCCAAATCATCATACCAGGTACAAGGCCCGTATGCTGATATGGAATGCAAGCAGGCGACGAGTGGTCTCCTCGGGGCCTCCAGACACGTATACGGTTATCAGAATACTGCATGCGGAACCGAGACTCGTCTGAAAAGGCGACATTGTGCTACTCCTGTATCCAGCTTTGTCGCTCGGCGCACCACAACGTTTGGGTCTGATGAACAAGTCCGTCCTGTTGCTCCTTATCGAACTAATTCAACAACTGGATGTAATTTGGCAAGAAATTCGCACGAAATCTACGATTTTATAAAGGATCCGTTTGAAATTAAACCAAATGAAACAATCTCTTGTGACATGGTGGGTGTTTTCTAAGATTTCAGTTTGAGCTCTGAAAGTATATACCGTATATTTCGGAGTAAAACATGCATCGATAATTTCAAGCTGCATTTCTTAATTTTTATGTTTATTCGCAGTATAACGCGCTCCTTATTCTTTAAAAGACAAGTGGTCATGGTAGAGGACACACCGCCGGCGGTTTTCATCGAATCGTAGGTTCGAGCTTTGATGCCGCAAAATACCCGCCGTGAAATCGGGCTTGATAGACGTTAAATCTATCGAGGTTCAAAGTCCTCCCTTTGGTGTGATGTGGAAGCTAAGAGTTCCGAAGCCAATAGTCCTCGTGTTGCTTCCAGTGGGATGTTAATAAAACCAACCAAAACAAACCTTTTCTTAAAGAAGAAACCGAAATGTACATATCCAATTCTCTAATCTCTTGAAGCCAATCATTCAAAGTGTTTCCCCAGGCTTCCGACAGAATTGATAAGCAATAAGAACAAAATGTGTGGGGGGAAATATTCGAGGAAGTAATTCTGCAAAAATGATGAGTTACATACAATGCTGATATGCACAACAATGTTCTAAATTTTCGAGAAAAGTGGGATACAATTTCGGGCAAGAACAAGCTCTTCTGACCCAAATGAATTCGCAGAATTAGATGTTTACTCTTACTCCAGTCATTTGAAGCCTTGATTAAGAAGTGAGCATCGGTGGAAGATGAAACAGAATTCGATCCTGTGTCTGAACGTATAACTGAAGATAAATATAATAAATTTTTTATGTTTTCCAATTATGAAATTTTTGAGTTCATAAGGTATGTCATTTCTTTTAAACAAATAGCATGTAGATACAAGAGAAAATTTAATTTTTTATGCTCATATGTTCCTTATTTTTAAAACTATCATTTTTATATCCGACATATAACACACACTCGTACATTTCAAACTTATTTTTTGAACTAAAAGCGCTTGTTTCACGCCGCAATATGACAGACAGATAGTTGAAATATGCTTCGGGACATTGATATCAATTATATGCTCCTATGATGCCCTTTCATTAGGAAATACCACTGTTTCTGGAAATCCAGGTCAGGATAGCTGCCTTTCTGAATATCCTTCATTTCGATAACAAGCTGATAGATGGATTTTCCTTTTTTGAAAGCGAAAACAAAATATTAGTATCCATATATGAGACGATTTCTTTGAAAGTGGTGTAAGTGTATTTTATTTTATATGGAGATATTTAAGGTTTTGCACTTGAATAATTTGAAAAATATGGATACATGTTATTACACTAGTTTTGTATTTTTTAAATATTAAATTGATTTAAATTTATAATGTTATCATTTTTTAAATGTGATTAACAAAAATTTATACTTTTAATGACTTCAAAAGGATTTACACCACTTTCAAAGTTAGCTAAAGTAAAAATCTTACATTTACAAAATATTAACTCCGGCATCGCAAATGAAACAAACGAATTTCTTTTTATGAAATTTTTATTACATACTTTAACAATAAAAAATAACAAAATAAAAAGGTTTTATTTCAACATTTACCATTCAACCAAAATTATTTATAGTCTTACTATTAATATATTTTAACCTTTTTCATTATGATCAAGTTTTTAAAAATAGTCATGATGTATTAGAGGGATATATGATAATAAAGCAATCATATCTGTAAATTTTTCGAATATCTGTAAATTTTTGGGTCTGGAATGATGATATAAATGTGTTGGTACTATATTTCCAAAGTTCTGTGGTCTTTCCCGTGAGGGCAATAAATTTAGTAATTTAAAATGCTCACGCTCATTTAATGAAATTTTATAGAACATTGTATATGGTCTGATTTTTAAAACATATATATCATACAACATATACATATCTTCAACCAATTTACTTCTTCACCATTGGTATTTTTTCACCTTCTTAGAATTGTATCTTCTAAGGGTTTTGTAGAAACAAAATCAGCTTGTTTCATTTCATGCAAAGTAATTTTTTTATATTTTCGGCATTGTTTTATGATAGTGTAATAGTCTTTAGAGACATACAATAAATCTTTTTTTTTTTAGTACTCTCGATAGTTCCAAAATCGGCATAATTTGGTAGATAAGGGTGCCCAGAATACAAAAATATACGGTCGATAATTTTTACGGCGTTCTTGGGAGACTAAACAACTTTAAGCCACATTAAAGCCAATTTCAAATTTCTATTTTATCCAGTGTACATATCGCTGTAGGCTATTACGTGGTTACATTTTCTAAATGCTTCAAGCAGCAAGCAATTTCTTGGGCACCCCTGGTTGCAATAGTTTTAATAGTCCCATGCGTACATATAAACCTCATTATCATGAAAATTATGGAATCCTGCATTTAAAACGTACATATTTCGTTTATAATATGCAATGGACACCGACAATTTGGATAGGGTAATGCCTTCTGCAAGTCAAAAGAAAAAGAGAAATATCTATCTAGATTTTGTGATGTCAAAATCTAATCTTGTTAATTCAGCGTTCTTTAAGTGTACATCATGTTCTTCCGTGAGGCTTGTGAAGTCAACATTGTTACATGATGTTTTTATTTTCAAATTTAGAAAATCACATTTTTGACATGTGAATACGTCTCACCTCCTTAAAGATAAGTGAACAAGTACGACACGTTACTATATTTCATACAGTGACTTTATATTCTATAATAAACGGGGGGAAACCGAAATTCCAAGAAACTATAAAAATGTTTATGTCATTTACAATGTTGCCACACATATAAAAATGTACTAAAGAAATTATGCAGTACAATTTTGAACTAAATAGTAGTATATCTTTGAAGAATGAGGACTTATTACACCATTTTCAAAAAAATTATATTTGTAACTTCTTGTAACTACGAAAATTTGTAATGATAAAAACAATGAAAATTTTAAGTTTTTTTTTTTTTTGGAAAAAGTTTATAGATAAAAGGTTCATAGTAAATTGTATTCATTTTTATCATTAACTAATTTTTTTTGTCAAAATGGACTTACACCACTTTCAAAGAAAACTGCTCATACATCGATAGTTCTTCCTCCTGCAATATTTAAACAATCTCATTTTATCGTCTCTGTGAATTTTAAACTTTTAAAATATTAATGCCAGAAAAACTTTAAGATGACTACAGTATTTAATAACTTATAATCTGCCGTGAATAGCTAACCACTTAATGAAAACTCATATGACTATAAAAAACTTATTTGATGAATTCATGGAAAAGCATAAAGACTGGAAATTTTGAATAGTCGAAAATGAAATTAATAGATTTTATCACGAGTTTCACCGAATTAAAAAAAAATTCAAACTGAATAAGTAGAGCTAAAACCCGAAGGGGGGGGGGACATCGACGCGGAAATAACAACACAATAATCTTGAACTTAGTAGGTGTGCAAGCCTCCTCGTTGGTTTGAGAGGAGGTTGAAAGATCAAATATCTAACATATTATACAAATAATATAAGAACCAGTTCGATTAAACAGAACAAAGTAATAGGAAATTTTAGATAACAATTCAGAAAATAACTTTATCCAAATCAAACATTTTTTTGAAACACAAGATGTTAAAACTTTCAACCCTGGTCAATCCCATACATACCAAATGACCTCAATACGTTGCAATTGTTAAACTAAGATTCGAATCTGTAAGAAATGGTCACCATCTCAGTCTCAATGGGAAAACATGCCTGAAAGAATCGGAAAATTTAAAATAAACATTGCTATTCAAATGGAAAAGGAAGAAGGGAGTGAAAATTGAGGTCAATGATTCAAGAGCCAAATCTTGTCATGCTGCACCAAAGCAAAAGAAGTTGTGGTCTAGACGCAATAAAGATGGAAGGTGTTTGTATGTGTTAATGTATAAATTGTGGTCATGATAAATTCTATTGTAATAATTTAAAAATTTGTGTGGACTATGGTATATTCACGAAAGAGGAAAACAAACTGCATTACTTCGTAAAAACTACAACTATGAGAAGTTCGATACCATTCTTTACACTAACCATTGATGTAAATATAAGGGATATCAGATACACAGAAGGATCTAGTATATGGTCTTTCTGACTTCGGATTGAAGTCAGTTTCATATTGCTTAATTGTTGGTGTTAAAACATACTTCATGTCAGTGTTTCCCACTCAGTGGTATATAAAAGAGGTTCACCAAAGTAATATTGCAATGGTGATGGAATTTTAAACCCCTAATATAAAAAAAACGAAGTTATAAATTTACATACATATATTTACTGTACTTGTATCGAAAATTATAAAAAATATGTATAAGTATTCTTTTCAATAAGAAACACTTTAAGGTCATAACAAATTATCTTCATAGTTATCACACATTAAACACGTTTTCCCACCGAGATGTCATAAACTGTTAAAAAAGGAATGGAGTTGGTGTCTCTTTCAGCGATTTTTCACAATTTTGACAGTCTGTACAATTGATGAACTTTAATATCCACATTATAATACATTTTATCTGTATATCATTCCAATGGTTACTGATTGTAGAGAGGTAGATTAATTCAGTTCTGAGAATATTACAGATGTACCAGTCATTGAAATCTAGAATCATCTTTAGTTAATCTCTCATGCTAAGGAAATCCCGATCAAACAAGTCTCTCTCCCTATTTCATATACATTCAGAAATGGCAGAGATTCGATATTGAGTCTCTTAATTGTTTTGTTGGTACAATCAGTAATGAAAGTGGAAAAAAAACACTTTCCATTTTTATTTTAAAACTAAATTTGGTGAAGAAATGTTTATGCATTATTTCCAGACATTCTCTATAACATTAATACATAAGCGGAGGTCTCTCCTTATTGTTAACCACAAAGAAATAAATGAACTACTGAGTTCTACCGAATTGTTGTGACGTTAGGTTTAAGATATTTTCATTTGCCTCAATAATTTCAGAAGTAGAAATATTAGAAAGTGTCTCAATTAAAATTAATTAGGAAAGGTATTATTTCTATTTATGATTTAGTTTAATTTTAATATGTTTTTTATAATTTAGTTGCCATCAAGAAAAATGAAAGTTTCTCCTTTTTGAAAACTAATATATTAAAATAACATTTTTCATTAATCAAATCTCTTGCTTCATGTTGGAAGCTTAGAACCAAGTTAAAATTTCCCAAGATGTTGAAAGAAAGTTTCAAATTTTCTACGATATCATTGAGAAAAGTAAAAGCTTTATAAATGTTTCAAAAAAAAAAAAAAAAAAAAAAGACAAAATTGATGATTAAATCATACATTTATTCAAATCTTGAGAAAGTTTACAGTGTTTTTAAACTAATAAAACAAGTTTTAATTCATCATTAAGGAAAGTTTTAATCATACTAATACATTAATTATGAATTTTTTAAAAAAAGAAATGGATATTTTGCAGAACAATTTAAACCGCAGTTTAAGCATATTTCATACACAGAAATTAAAGCTGTTGGCAACAGTCACATCTTAGATCCATAATTTCAGAGTATAAACATAAAATAAAAAGTGAAATTGATACAACAGAACTCAATTCCCTTAACAGAAAATAGTTTCTCACCATGTAACACATAATGCTTTCTTAGAAAAGATTACCATATTAGAAGAGTTCACAACAGCTGCTGCAAAAAGACACTAACTTCTTTGTCCTTATTTATGAATCCCCAAGAATAGTAAATGCAACAAGCATCTAGAACAAAAATTGTTCCAATTTATGGCAGAATACTTTAAAAAATTTCCACCACAAACAAAATTGTAGCTTAACATTCTGTATTACATACACAACAGTCTGGCACATATACAGTTCACTTACTGCTGTAGCAAACATATTTTTTAATCCATTTAAATGCTTAAGAAAACCATTCCATGCAATGAAGTGATAAGCATTACTGTAATAGAGTTAGTATCCATTCTAGCAAAATATTACAATTTGCAGTATTCTGAAACTAACACATGCTACCTTAAATGTTTGACACAAGTTCCAACACAATCTTCATTGTCTCAATTCATAAAGATGTTACACAAAGAAGCAAGGAAAATAAAACATTAGATGAATGCTGATTTATAATTTCATTCAGGCAAGCAGAATGTTTCAATATATTGCAGTCTGATAACCTCAAAACACATCTTCCATCCATTAAATTGCCCAGTATATTCATAACGATCATTATGCACTTGTTATAAACTTAAATCATTATTTAGAAATACATAAATACTAAAATAGCGTTTATTTTTAACAATAAACACTATTTTAGTATTTATTGTTAAAAATACAAAATTAACGATACAAATGATATAATAATTCTCACACAAGCAGATAATATTGGAATATATCTCACACCATGACACAGACTTCAGTACAACAGTCCAGTGTTCATTAGCAGTGCCACAAATGTATATAATTCACCCCCCTCCCAGTTTTGATTCATGAATAACAAAGTCTACAGCATAACCAAAAGGAAAGAAATAGAACTTAGATGGAACAAATAAATTCCAATTCAAACAGAATATTTCAGGGTTTATTCTAGGTCTGAAGAAAAGTAGGACACAATAGTTGGTAGAAAGGGTTTCTTTTAAATAAAAAAGCATTATTTTGAACCAATTGCAAAAAGATTTTTAGAAGAAACTGAGTGATTTGTCAAGAGAAACTCCATTTGGATATAACAATTACTATTCACCAAAAAAAAAAAAAATAATAATTAATATGAATGAAGAAAAAGAATATAAGATTTAATGAAGATCCAAGAACCGATTAACCCCAAAAAACCTTATTACAATGAACACATTTTAATACTTAATACCCTGATATACAGCTCCAACATCATGCTCTCCATATCCCAGGAGTCTAGCATGTACATACTGTGCATTAGAAGCACATGCAATAGGGGTAGGTTGTGTCAATTTGTCACTCAGGGCAATAGCTAAACTCATGTCTTTTTGCTGGTTTTTTAGAGCAGTATTAATATTAGAAAAATCTTTGCTTAAAATAGCCCTTCCTTTATCTACAAGAGTCTTGGGTATATTAATTCTGCTACGAAGCAATTCTATAAAATCACCAGTGTTAACCTTAAGTTGATTTCCTAGAGCTAATGTTTCAGCCATAGCAGAATATGCAGTACCAGTAAACATACTAAGAGCAATATTATACTTTGAACCATCACCAACATTTCCACTAATATAATAAGCATGATCTGAAAAAGAATGAAAGCATGTGACACACTCACGAAATAAAAGTGCATCTCCTGCAGCTAAAACTAATAATGATCCCATAGCAGCAAGATTTTTAGTACCAGTAACAGGGGCTTCAAGATATCTAGCACCTTTTAGAATTACATCATTACCAATTTCTTGAGATGTTTCAAAATCAATGGATGACATTTCAACATAACCTTTAAAAACATTTTCTCCTGAACAAGATTCTTCCAAACCCTTCAAAATGCCATCAGGTCCAGATACAATTGATCTAACAGCATTTGCATCTGAAACACAGCTAAATATAATGTCAGTAAGTTTAACAACCTCTGCTGGATTTTCAGCTCTTACAGCTCCTGCATCTACACATTCTTTACATTTTCCTGCAGTTCTGTTCCAGACAGTCACTTTATGTCCAGCAATTAATAAATTTTTGACAATTCTTCGACCCATTCTTCCTAACCCTATAAATCCTATTTTTTTAGTAGTGGGTGTAACATGTTTCATTTTCAATCTTTCTTCATACCGATTATCAACAGGAGAAGGTTCTCTTTCAGGAATAAAAACTTTTTTGCCACCTAAATCATAACAATAGCTGTGATGAGATGATACTGAACTATCTGAACTATCACGCTTTCGCATTTTGCGACGAGGGGCACCTTTATAAGCTCCAGATTTTGAGCTTTCACCTACATCCAAATTTTTGGACAAAGAACGTTTACTCCCAGCAGCATTTACTTTTGAACGTTTACCACTATACACTTTATCTGCTCTCTCTTTTACTCCTTTCGATATTTTTTTCTCTTTTTCAAATATTTTTCTTCTTTTATATATCTCTTTCGGTGATTGTTTTTCTTTCATCGGAGTTTGTTTATCTTTTATCGGAGTTTGTTTATCTTTTATCGGCGATTTCTTCCCTTTAATATTTATTACATCAGTGATTTTCCCCTTTTTTATCCGTGCTTTCCCCCCTTTTATCTCTCGAGGTGATTTTTTCCCTTTTATCTCACGCGGTAAAAGTTTTTCTTTCATAATTGGAGGCTGTTTTTCTTTCATAATTGGAGGCTGTTTTTCTTTGATCAGTGGCTCATTAATCGGAGACAGCTTTTTTTTAATCATTGGTTCATTTATCGGAGACCATTTTTCTTTTTCTTCTATTGGTTCCTTTTCATTTATTTTTTCTTTTTCTTGCTTTGATTGTTTTACTTCTACTTCTTTTTCTTCCATCAGTCGTTTTTCTTTTATCTCTTCTTTTTCTTCCATCAGTCGTTTTTCTTTTATCTCTTCTTTTTCTTCCATCAGTCGTTTTTCTTTTATCTCTTCTTTTTCTTCCATCAGTTGTTTTTCTTTTATCTCTTTTTCTGGCATCGTTTGTTTTTCTTTTATCTCTTCTTTTTCTTCTACAGGTTGCTTTTCTTTTATCTCTTCTTTTTCTATTTGTTGTGTATCTTTTGCTAGGTTTTTTTCTTCAGCCTCTTTCTGAGCCAATCTAGCTTCATCCCTTAAGCGCACACCTTCAATTACAATTTTAACTTCGTCAATTGCTTTTTTATACATGTCTGATCTTTTGTCATAATTAGCTGGAATGAAACGTTCAGAGTGGTGACGTACTCTTTCAACTGGAACCCACAAATAATTTCTGCTTCCTAATAAACACATATAACACATTCCTTCGCCTCGATCTTCTTCATCAGGTGGTGGTACAGCTACCTGTCCTGGCCAGAAAGGAAAATTTTTCACTTTCGCCCACACCAGTTCTCCAATTTCAAAAGTATCTGAAGACATCCTAAAAAAAAAGTTTCAATTGTTTTAACAAATACACAAGTAAATACCAATAAATTGCTGTTAAAGATGAAAAGCATTAGTTTGCAAAAGAAAACCTATCGAGACCAGTTATGAAACAGATAGAATGAATTTTGCAGAAGGAAAATAGTAATATCAAATTATAAATAGCAATCCTTAATTTAAGTGCTTCCAATAGTTCACACAATGTTCAAATATTATTAAGAGGATAAGACATTTGATGTTAAGAGCACAGAAGTTACAATCACATTAAATTTCTGAGCTATTATTAATTTATCATTCAATAATGCTATTTTTAATCCCAGTTAAGTTATAACTAGATCACAATTTATGTCAAGAAAATTTACAAATTATTCTATAACTTATTGTACTTTTAAAAAATTACTTTGTTTCAGAGAGATGTCATGCAAGCAAGTACTTTATAAGACAATTGTTTCTAAAACATTATCAGTTATATTTTGAAATAACAATTAGCTAAACATTTTCCACATGCCACAAAATGGGGAGGGGGGGGAGATGCCAGTACTATTTGCAATTGCTGCAACACATTGTGAAAGGATCTAAATCATGAGGGGGTTTTTTTTTTAAAAAAAAATCTAGATTAATTTTTTGAAAGAAAATCTAACTTTCAAATAAAATGTAACACACTTTAAGCACACATAATAAAAATAGTTTTAACCAGCTAAAAATTTTAAAAACATTTAGATTTAAAAAAATATATACCTTACATTCATAAATTTCGAAATATTTTATATCTTCAACACTGAACAACATTTATCCAAAATTGAATCTAAGCCAATTCATTGAATTGTAAAATTCCCAAAATACATAACTGAATTGCAATTTTAATTCATCAAAAATAATTAAATATTTTATGAAAACTTTCATTTCAAATGACTTAATTGTTCAAATGTCTTAACTTAAAGAATTATATGCAAAGAATTCGTAAATAATTTTACAAGTTCCTTAATTATACAGCACCATAATAAACTCAACACATACATGAATAAAATCTTTGAAACTATCTATAAAGTTAACAAATTGAAACTGATAGGACTTGCATTCCATCTAATATAAATTATACACGAAAAACAATTTAAATATTATTGCAAATTAGTTTCTATTTTATAAAGAAAACAGCTCTTTATTTATGAAGATTTCATCAGCTGCTTCAAATACACTAGTTTTTAAGCCTCAGAACAAGTTTTCCAAGAACATTTGACAAATTGAAATTCAGTTCACAGAATTTATAATTCTCTCTCAAATTTTAATTAGTAATTCAAAAAAAATACAGCTGTTTCATAAAATTTCTTTATAATAGATTAAGACACATCTTTTTCTACATCCAACACAAAGGTCATTATCTTTTTTTTTTTTTTTAAGATCCTTATTCATAGGTAAGTTCCAAACTTGAAATATACTGTTTAAGTTTAAAAGTAGCAATCTTAACAAAAGAGTTAAAATTACAAATTTCTGGAAGAGAATCAAGTTTTAAAAGAGTAAAAATTTTGAAGGCAATTTCTTACTTTAAAAGACGGTTTTGTACCCAAAGTATTGCACTGCCTTTCTTAAACTTCAGTATTTAAACTAATCCAGAAATTAAATCAATAAGAATGTGTTTCTAAACTTAAATAGAACTAATAATCAAGATATAGTCATGTATGTTTAACATCATTAAACATAAACAAGTAAAGCAATTTTGAAATAAATCTGAACATGTAACTGATGTTTTTAGTCCTCATCAAACAATTCCTGTGTTGTTAAAACCTTAAATCACTTTTATTAAATTCAATCTAACATCTAAATAATTTATTGGTAATAATTGTTTCAAATTAAAAAAAAAATCTCATTAATTTATAACAGACCCAAAAATCAATTAATTTGAGAAAGAATATATTTTTTTACATGACAGATAAGTTCATTCGAAACTATTAAATCCATACCTTTTTTATTTCCTAAACTCGCCACTTTTTTCTATGGAAAAAAAAAAACACGATTTTCATAGCAAAAAAAAAAAAAAAACATTCCACATTATAAACCACACAAAGGAAAGAGCTTCCATTACATTCTTAAAGCTGAAACTTATTTTGTTTCATAAAAAGGAATAATATTGTTCAATGCTTATTAAAACTCGAGGAAAAAATTAGATTTATTAATTCAAAATTAAATTTTCACTTTAAAAATGGCAATTTCTGCTTTTTATGTATTTAATTTTCAATAACATAATAGTTTATTATTTAAATATTAAATACCATTGCATTAACATGAAACATCAGCACAATAAATTAAGATAGGGCAGGTACTTTTTTGTAAACTTAAAATACTCAAGAATTATACATGTTGCAATGCATAGCCAACTAAGTATGGAATATCCCTTACTTTATCATTAGTTTAATTTTAATTAACATAGCACTAGAAGCAACATGAGGGCTATTGGCGACAGACCTCGTAATTTTGAACCACGGTGAAGCGACAAGAACGACACCTGAGCTGGCAACCCCCTCTCCTAACATCCACACCACACCAACAGGAGGACTTTGGGCCCCGATATATTTAACGTGCATCAGCCCTGGCTACACGGTGGGTCTTTGGCAGACAAGGATCGAACCTGCAACTGAACGAAAACCGCCGGCCACGAATCCGATGCCTTGACCACTAGACTACCGCAGCCAATACTTTATCATTAGACAAAAAGTTCAAAAAAGGTCAATACAGAAAATGTTCAATGAAAAAATTATATCCCCCCCCCCCCTTTTTTTTTTTACTCACAAAATGTTAAAATATCATATCAATGGTTATTCCTTGATAAATGCAAGAACATAAGTACGCTTGCCAAAGGTGACAAAGGCAATGACAATCAAAATAGGCTTCAAAACTGATTTTAAAACTAGTTCAACATTACTTTGAAAAATAGCTCTCTGTTATTCAATCCCTAAACCATCAACCAGAAAGTCAACCCTTTTTAATTCAGATAAAATATATCGAAAATAATTGTTAAATTCAATTGAATAAAAGATTCTCCACTCTAAAAAAAAATTTGAAAATAAATTTTAATGACTAAAAAGGAAGGAAAAACCAAAATCTTTTACACAAGTGAAAACGAGTTTAATGGCACAAGAGCCAAATGTTGCCATGCTGCGCCAAACAAGGTGTAACTGTGATTAGATGTTTGAATGATGGTATATTTAATGATGCAAAAGCCATTAGTGGCCAAGTGCCAAATAAGGTAAGTGAATGAATGTAAAACCAGTAAAGCATAAAGATGTGATCTAAACGTGTGAAAAAATTGAAAAAAGAAAAATTAGTTGACCAGAAAGGTAAAAAATAGTGTAGAATCGCTAGGGTATTCAGAGGGAATGCCACTCGGGTTCACCTAAGAAAGTAAATCTCATGGGAAAGAAAAAGATCTTTAGGGTGCCTTGGGGTCACATACCTGTACCTATCTAAAGAAGGCAAGCCCGATAATACCTAGGGGTCATGATACCCATACTTACCTGCAGATGGTAAGGCCCCAAGGGCATCATTTTACACTTACATACTACATACATTGAAAATATATCTATATACATATTGTTCCACACATATGAGATGCACTGCTTACACTTCAAGTAATTCAACATTTGATTAAAAAAAAATAATAATAAAAAAGGGAGGAATACTATTTGTCTTAAAGTCTCTTTCAACATACAATTATTTTCATAACGATCATTTTGTCACTAAAATGCACATCTGAATAACTACATTATCTACTTCACATAAATCTTTACGGATGAATGTTAAAATATACATACTAAAATTTTCCAAGACTAATATCAGATATAATTAACACACAACACAAGATTTCAATTTGGATCCTCACAAACTGTCCTTGGAAGAAAATGCTACAAGAACTCATCCACAACTCAATACACATAGAGAAAATTGTTCTTAACCATGAGGCCATTGTTATCATTAATTCATAGTGCAATACTGTTCAGAAAAGAAAGAAAAAATATTTTTTTTTATAAACTATTACAACTCAATTGCATGAGTTAAAACTATGTTTTACACATAGACCAAAAAAGATAGTTACCAAGGTAAGGACTTCTAAACAATGTGAAGTGCAATACAATGTTAGCAATTTATATAACTATACACAAGTTTATAATTAAGATAATTTTCATCAATGTTGCAATGTCTTTGAGAAAGTTCATCCTTGTTATGTGCTAGGAACTGATTAATTATTAGTGGCCTGCAAAGTTTGTAATTTCATTTAGCATCTTTTGAGAAATGGCACATGCACACAAAATTAATGATGTGCTCAAACTAAAATGCAAACTCAGTAAAAAAAAAGTATTTGTAAAAATTTAGAGAAAATATTCAATGTATCTTTTTAACAAAGCTTCACAAAATTATGTCTCCAAAATACACAGAGTAATACAGGGTTAAATTCATTCAATTAGACAATTTAGAAAGTAAGAATATATATTTTAATACAAGTTGCCTTAAATTATATTCATTACCCAAAATTTTGGTTTACATACATAATATAGAAAATTTTAATGCTTTTTATTAGGTTTTAATTTTATTGTTCTATCTTCATTAAAATAAAAATGTGTATTATTGCTACAGCATATTATAAACATTTGTGCAATTTAAATTCCAGCCATCAGAATGTGCAATTACCTGAAAAGTTAATATGTTAACCCTTCATAACAATGCTTTTCTCATGTGCACATGCTCAAAAAGACTGCCCTTTTTTCATCTCATTAGGCATTAAGGATAAAGAACTTTCCCTCTCATATTAAGCTTAACCCTCTTCCTAAAAAGTCGGTAAAAATTATATGTTCAATTATTTATTTTTTCTCCAATGTAAATAACACACTTACCCTTTCGATGACAGTTTATTTTTCCAAATTTACCTCAGTTTTATTGAGATAATATAACAAATGAAAGTTATCAAAAATATAGAAATAAGTTTAATTCTATTTACACATCTATACACACTAAGAGATCTACTTCACAAGCCATTAATTTCTAATAGCATACTATTAATTCTATAATAGCATCGCTGCACAGTCCATCGCCTTTTTCTTCTAACAGAACTATACAAATGAAATAAAAAAGAATTGATAACAAGACAGGAACAGAAAAGATAAAATACAGTCCCAAAAGGAATCTGAAGAAAAACACATGGTCAAAGCATAAACAATTGTATTGAAAAGCATGTGATAGTTAATTTAAAGAATCCACTGCGATGTTTATTCACATTAGCCTCTTCTATGCTTAAACCACTTGGAATAAGCTACAAACAGCCAAGATCAGATAAAAATATCTAAATAGTGCATATAAGTGGACCTACTGGAACATCATTAGATTTTAAAATATTTGAACTTTGTTCCACGTTTGGCTTATAAAATATGATAAATGAGAGAAATTTCCTCCATGATACTAGTGTTACACCAGTCCTTCAAGTGTAAAATTCCCGCATTTCGTATATACGATAGCTGTACAAAAGGGGTTAAAGGTTAGGTTGCAGCATATTTTAAGCTCGATTTCTCTTCCATTACACTCATAAAAAAAATCAACGTACTTAAAATGCAAAAAAAGGGGGGGGATCCTTCAATTTTGGCATAAAAATCACAGATTTCAATTTGATATTCACCAAAATCTGTATGTGTCAAGCAATTTTCATTCCATGAAAACAAATATGAAATTACAAAGTATTTAATCAGGACCACAGTATTATTTGATGTTACGTTTTTTGCTGAATTTTTTTTAAATTTGTTTTATTACAATTGACACTACAAAATGCAAAAACTGGCATCAATTCTCGAATATCAAATTTTATTTAACAAAATAATAAGTAATATAATCACACTTGAAAATATAAAACAAAAATTGGAATAAAATTTTAAAATTCAAGTAATTTCAAAAAAAATAATATGGGTAAATAAACAAAAGACTAGATGATGAAAATGTTGTTAAGCCACACCCTCATGCCAACTGCACAAACTCCACAGGGTGCTAAACAAAAGAATTAAAAAAAAATTACTAACCTATTTTACCCATTTTTTAGTTTCGTTTCTATTAACGTCACACTAGAAGCAACACGAGGGCTATTGGCGACGGACCTCATAATTTTGAACCTCAGTCAAGTGACGAGGACGACACCGGAGCAAGCACCCCCCTCTCCTAACATCCACACCACACCAACAGGACTTTGGCCCTGACAGATTTAATGTGTATCAGCCCTGGCTACACAGCGGGTCTTTGGTAGCTAAGGATCGAACTCGGGACTGAACAAAAACCGCCAGCCACAAATCCAAAACTATGACCACTAGTCTATTGCAGCCACTTATTTTGCCCATGGATCTGATAAATATTACGAAAATTTCCTAATTATTTTCATGAATTTAAATTCATTCAATTCTACAAGTAATAAAAATAGATGAAATAATTATTATTGCTTTTATGTCACTTTCTACCAAATCAGACTATATTCACATTATAACTACATGTTCCTGTAAAATTAATCCATCTGTTGATTAAACCACATCAAAATGAGTTTTAAAAATATTCTCTAGCTCTCTTTCTACAAGAATGAAAAAGCATGATAGGATTTTAAAATGAGTATGAATTTTAATAAATATACTATAGCCCAGGGCTTCTTAAACTTTTGTCATTCACGACCCCATTTATGATTGCGAGTTTCTTGACGACCCCATTTATGATTGCGAGTTTCTTGACGACCCCATACATGAATCATTGTTTGGCTGCAGGTTGCACGTGTGTACGCGCGCATTCCTCCCTTTGATTGTGTGTGATATTTAGAGGTGGCGGTCAGAGTGGGAAGTCAGCGGCGCGCGGTTTATTCAACATGTATGATACCGACAAATGCACTAACAATGTATAGCCACAGTATAATAACAGCGATCATCGATCGTTTACTGCTGTCGGTGGAGATAGCTCAAAACCTTCAACAAATGCGCATGTCTAGATGCTGCAAGTCCACTGTATTCCGCCAACTCTAGTGATAATATAAAATGGTATATATAAATATTTGACATTAAAATCTCTCGCGACCGCAGAATTTTGCTACGCGACCCCATTTGGTGTCGCGACCCATAGTTTAAGAAGCCCTGCTATAGCCTGATGTTTTAACTATCACTGTCCAATATCTCTTAAAGTTCCATTTAGAACTTTTTAAAATAAATTGAATGAAATTCGCAATCAAAATAAAAATTACAGAAAGTAATTTATTAAGAGAAACTTAAGAACCTGACAGGGTTATATTAAAACATAACCTGCCTTAAAATGACACATTAGAACTCCACAGAGCTAAATGAAAAAAAGTTTGACCAACCTTTTTTTTGAAGTTGATCTGAGAAATGTTGGAAGAACTTGATCATTGTTGTTCTATTTCCACAAATATTCCAAGTCCCGCAAGTTTATAGGTATTATCGGATACATTAAACAAATCTCCATTTTTCTTAACATTCACCTTTATTTCAGCAACATTATTCATATGCGAGTGAGTGATGGTGAAGTTTAATGGTATGCAAGAACCACTAAGGCTATGATGCACCAATCAAGGTGTAACTGATCTAGACATCTGAAAAAAATTGGTTGACTAGAAGGAACGTGAAAATAAAGAAGGACCACTAAGGTTTCCTGGGGGTATCACCCATGTTTACCACAGACAGTGAAAGAAAATGATTACTAGGGCCCCTCAGTCAATTCCCATATCTATCAAAAGGAAGGTAAGTCCCTGAGGGCACACTATATGAAAAAAACAATAAAAATGTCAGAAAAAATACATAGACAAAAAAAAAAAAAGCTTACATAATCACCCACGCCATTATCTTAACTGGCAGAAAATTCAAACCTAAACCACATGCAAGTGCAAAAACCTCCGATTAGCCAAAAAAAAAAACTTTTTGAAATCTGAACATAAGAATAAGTGTGTCAACGTTACTCATTTTCATTTCTCCACCACCAGTTTCTGTGGTAGCAAATAATGCACCATCGCCACAGCGTTTAATTCCAGCATTTGAGTTGAGGTACAAATTCCTTTGCATTTGGATGTGCTACATGTTAAATGTAAGGTTCATTTTAAATAACCATAAATAAAATTTTTAAAATAATTTTTCAAAAATAAAAGTATATAAGTTATTAAAATATATCCTTCTAAAATATTAATATAATACCTATGTGCATATACAAACTTGTTTAATATAAAAAGTTCCAACGAATTGTTTAGTTCCATTATATAAAGGTGTAAGAAAATTAAATGTTTTTAATAACATGTTTACAATATTTGTAAAATATGTTACAGATTTCAAACAAACGTTTTAATGATGCAGATTTTTTAAAAATTCGAAAGATGATTGTGAAACAAAATTTCGTTTTCATTACAAGTCTGTTTACGAAAATAAAACTAAATGGGGAGGGGGGGAAAGTGATGTCTATTCTCAACTGTTGTTGCCATAGTAATAAACTGCAATGTGGGGGAAATCTGACCTTTAAGCACTATAGTGTAAGACAGAGGTCTTCAACCTGGGTTCCAAAAACCCTCAGGTTCCCTGGAACTTTGACTGAGGTCTGCAAGAGATCCTATTTGCTTAATCAAAGTGCTTAGATTTTAGCAAAATTTTAATTTTTATAAAAGATCAAATTCTTAAAGACTGTTTACTTTTAAAAATAAATATTGAAAATTTTATGGATAAAATAAAATCTTAAATTTCGTAAAAGTCACATGCTTCAAATACATTAATCAAGATGCATTATGTCACAAATTAATCTTTATTCTTTCACTCACTCATTTCACTATTGTCAAGGTAAAATTGACACCACCCTTTTAAAATTGAAATTTTGAGCAGATTGCATCTTGAAAGATAATACTGAATGGTTTCCTAATTTACATAATATTTTAGTAGACGGTAAAACTTATCCCGATAAAATTTAGTTTGGTACAACATTTATCAGATCTGCAAAAACATTTTTTTAATATTTCCCAGTTCAAAAAGAAAAGTTATCTTGGATTCAAAATCCTTCTCAAGACTGAGACACCTCCGAACTCCCAATAAAAGAAAGAGAATAACAAATTGATATATCGATTGACATTCAACTGAAACTTAGTCAAGTTGACATTATGCATTTTTGGATTAACATCAGAAAAGAATATCTTGAAATTGCCAAAAGAGCTGTGATTTATTTGTCATATATTTCAACCTAGGAATGCAGAAAATCTTTTCTTGTAGCGGAATGCGGACATCTCCCAAAAAAAGAAAGAACAAATTGATACATTGACTGGCACTCAATTGCAAGTCAATATTATGCATTTTTGGATTAACATTAGAAAAGAATATCCTGAAATTTCCAAAAGAGCTATAAATATCTAATGTCATATGTTTCAAACTATGTATGCAAAAAATCATTCTCTTTATACGTTGCGAACAAAACAAAACACAGAAACATCTGAAGATAAATAAGGTTGCAGATTTCAATAATTATTCCAGATGTCTTTCTTTTTTTGCAAAGTAATTTTACAATCATTGCCAAGTCATTAAAAAAATTTCTTTTTATTAATTTATGATTTAAAATATTGTTGTTATAGTTTATTATTCATAGAATATATTTTACAAAAACAGAAAAAAAATACCCATTAGCTACCTTCCCATTCATTATCTTAAGAAGTTTTTATTATGATAAAATAGAGATGCAATAATAATTTTATAAATATGATTTAGTTAAAAGCTTTGATATCCTATTTTTTTTCTCTTAGATCAAGAGGTTCCTTCGTGAAAATGGTAAGCTCAAAATGCTCCCCCAATGTTTAAAAGGTTAATAACCATAGTGTAAGAGAAGTTTAGGCAGGCCATGGTATAATAGTCATACCTTAACAGAAAAGCAGCATTTGGCAATTTATAATATATCCATCGCCAAGAACATGGGTTAAGCCACATTCTACACCAATGGAGGATGCGAAATTAAATAAAACCACAGAAAAGTAATATTCCAAATTCAATTTTTGGCTAACGTAAATGCTCAGATTAAAAAAAAAAAACTTAAACCTACATTATACAAGCTAAACATTCACATTTTTGCGATGAACTTGTGTATGGTAATACATGGCAGCAGTTTACAGCTTTCACGGGTACCTACAATCTCAGGAGTTAACCATATTTTATATCACTCTTGAATGAATGAAGAAATAAATCCAATTTTAATAACTGTCCACATATCACATTAACAGTCAGGTCTTTTCCATATTATTAAACTAAATCTGATCAACAAAAAAAAAATATTCACTCAGAATCAATTAGATTTTAAAAAATCGAATTTAGTAATTTTTCACCATCAAAATATTAACTTGCATGTCAAAAATTCAATCTAATTGCATCCAATTTACAATAAACAAAATGAGGTTTTCCATATACAGATATAAACTAGCTTTCAAAAAATTACATTCTAAATGCTAAATCAACAGTTGATTTCTTTTCTTTCAAAATTAAAACTTTTAGCGTTAAATACATAAACTTTACACATAATATATTTAGAAGCCAGAAAATTATTACTTAAAAAATATAACCCGAGATTTGCGAAAGGTAAAAGCTTTTTGAAGACTTCGAAAATATCACATATTTAACCTTATATATATGCCAATATAGTATGATTTAGTAAATCAATAATTGACAAAAGTTACCAAATGATAGAACAAAAAGATAAAAATACAGTTTTGACTCCCTCCCTTCCCCTTATGGTACGATTTTTAAAATCACAAAATTGACAAGTTTTAACAGAGTCAAACTTCACAATCTAAGAAAAAAAGAATTACAAAATATTTTACTAATTAATTTTCCAGTGGATCCTTATGGCAACAAGGATAAATATTTTTAAAAAAGCATCAAAATTTCTTTCATCCAATCACCACTAACAAAAAAATTGTCAAGTCTTTCGACAAAATATTTACCAATCCACAACTTTAATTTCACTCAAATTCATACCTCTCCCTCTTACAAACATCAAGCTGATGTTTCTTCCTCTCCTAATGCTTCTTGCAAATATCAAGCGAATTCCCTCCTTTTGTCCTGCACTATTAATATTCATCATGTCATATCTTTCTCTTTACAAACAATTGCATTCTCACACATTTTGGACATTCACAGGCAGATACTATCAATAAAATTTGTTAACTTAGTTGTACATTCACTCACTTCTTTCAAACTCTGTTTTTGTTACATGCCACTGGAGAAACAAGTCTATTGATTGTACTTAACTGGCAATAGTTTCAAAGCAAATTTCAAGCATTAGCACACAGAATATCGGTGATTGGCCCAAAAAATAATTGCAGTTTGGATGGGTATTAATGTCCTCACGTTGGCATGGAAGTCAGGAGAGGGGAGTGATAGTTCAGGTGTCGTCCTCATCACTTGACTGAGGTTCAAAATTAAGAGGCCTGTCGCCAATAGCCCCTGTGTTGCTTCTAGTATGACGTTAATAAAACCAAATTGGAAGGGTGTAATTAGCCCCCAAAATGATGAAAGCTCAATGAACATGTGTAACAGAAATTTTAGGGTTCTTATTAAGGCTAGGCTTTAGTATACCGATTTATGGATTTGGCGAGCTTTTTTCATGCGATAAATTACCAACGTGAAGGCTACATTTCAACCAGATAGGCAAGAGCAAGAATGAAGATATAATATACTGGTGAAAGTGCCTACATATAGAATTTTCAAATAAAACATATCTGAACATAAATTTAACTACATTTTAAATATTAGAGACAGTACAGAAGTAATATTTCTATTAAAATAAATCTGGAGAGGGCTACATGAATTTAACTATTTGAAAAATTTTATGTTTTTATAAAAAAGCATTTTATTTTAAAATTACTTTTGAAAGACTATAAATCCAGATGCCAGTCTCAAAAACAACATCAGAAGCAAGATTAACAAAAATTTTGAATTGCATAACATATTTCTCCAAATTAACTGTTATAAATTTATATTATATTATTTCCAATAAAAGAATTTATGCATAACATCCTGGTGCACACTAGACAAAAATTTCTAATATAAGATTGAATTATCTTGGAAAAATTAGTGATAATAAATTATAACAAATGAATAAGAATTAATAATTTAATAAGCAAAAAATTAAACTGATGGTAGTTAATATGGGAGTAATTTTACTGTGTGATTACAACTAAGCACAAATAACTTAATATTTCAAATCTTATTTAAGAACATCGGTAAATACCAGACAAATTTAAATATGATGGAACTAAACAATACTAGGTTTAATCACATGAAAGCTTTAAATATTTTTTAAAAGTAAATGCTAACACATTTTAGGTATAAAAATCCATATACATCTAAAATTTTAGATGAAAATAGGAATAATTAAATTCTTACCTTAAATCTTTTAATATTTATAAGTATTTAAGCTAATAAATGCTACAGACATTTCTGCCATGTAAATTATAAACCAACACCTAAAAAGTTGGCTATGTGTGTCCGATATAAACAATAATCATTTTACAATCCAATTATACACCTCAGTGAACCAAAAATTGCAGTTTAATAAATTTTGAAAGATATTACAAAATAAATTGCTCAAATGGAAAATTTTCATCAGATGTATTGATAGATATATCTGAGGAGCAGCATGAGCACTACTATTAAAATCTTGATAATATGAAAGAAAAATCTTGCTACTTAAAAACTTTGCTTTGGCAACATATTAACCAAATTTAATGATTAAAAGACGCTTAACAGAAACTAAATCGCTTATTCATTGTAATGAATATTATCATAAATCACTGCTATCGCTAGATCTTATACATACTTTAAAAAAACAATAAAATTTAAACAAAAATTAGAAAAAAATTTTATTCCATTCATAATTAATCAGTAAATTCATGCTTTTTTTCTACTATGCATCATAATATTCATATGGAATTGAAAATTAACACAGAAGGTTCATACCATAGATCTAAATATATTCAAATACAAAATCTTATAATTAATTTTCCATATTTTATTTGTAAGCCAGAATTTAAAACAGCCATTAACACAGCAACACTTGTTTTACATTACACTTAGAATTCATTCTTTCTTAATACCAACACTATACAATAGTACTAATAACCCATTGTGGTTATCAAATATTCTTTAACATGCAAATTCTCATCTTTCACTTCAAATAAGCAGCACCAATTACTAACTGCAGAAAGAGAAAAACATTTTGAATTCATGTTAAAAAAAATAATAATAACTATTTGAAACAAATTAAAAAATATTTAAGCATAGAAAATAAACAAAGTATAAAATGCATAATTCAAAGACAATTGAATAATAGAAATTTAAATATATATTTTCAGATTTATAATTCTTGATACGATAAACTATATTTTCATCAACAAAATCAAAAAACATCCATTAAAAAAATGTAGATATTCAATCAAAATGCAATTATAAAACCAATACTTGATATTGTTTATGCTGTATTTTCTTGTTCCTTAATTTTGTAAAATAGATGTTCCTCAGTCTTGAATTAGGGAAACACAATCAAAAATGAAAATGGCTATTAGTTCTGGAAGAATGCGCACTTATTGCTTCATGGAATTATTATAGCTGACAAATATATCCGTGAGTATATTGTCTGAACGAATGCATCAACTCAACTTTCAATAATAAGTTAATATTGGGTAACTGTACGCTTCCTTGCATAACATCCCAAACAAGCACAAATACTCAAAATGCCAATTACTAAACCTAGAACTAATGCTAAAGCATCGCCTGCATCAAAATTTGAAGCTGATACACAAGGAGCTAAGAAAATCAAAGAACAAACGATAAAAATCATTTCTTTGGGCACAGACATTTCAAAAAGTTAATAAATCTCGCTCGCAACTATTACCAATCGATATATCTCACAAAATGGTGCATCACAAGACTATAAACGCCTGTCATTTTCTGTGTTGCCACCAGAAATAAAAAACTTTTCACGGAAATTAATCATTCAGTTAACACTTTGAGGGGCGGTATATAAAGAAAACATTAATTTTTTACTAAAATTCATCTGATATGCATTAATAATGTTAAAAGAACACAATATCAAACGGTAAAATAAATTTTTATTTATTTCCTGAATTTTAAGACCCGATATATATATATAAATTTATATATATATATATATATATTACCCCCCACACACTGATTTTGGTTTCGAACCGCTACTGCTCGCATTTTGTTTTGTCTGTGATTGGAGAAAGTAAAATTAGGGAAGATTTTTCCCCGCCAAATCCTGATTTCTAGCTAAAGGTTGATTGCCCAGGCGTTGTCCTTGGGAGAAACCAGTTTGTAGCAACCTTGCGCAAGTCGATCCGCGGGACAAATTATCTGCGTCGTAATACACTGTTTTTTCTGGACATTTACCATCTTTCAAGCGTTCTTGTTTTCTGAAAAGTGATGTCGTCTAAATTGCTCTCCAGCCAACTTCTTGCCGTTTATATGAGAGTTTCCATTGAATTTTCAAATAAGCCTTAATTACAGTGAACCGTTCGAAAAATATTTTTAAAGAAATGCTTACCTATTTGAAGAATTAAATTAATTATGTAATAAAAGTAAATAGAAATTAGGTTAAAGTAATTTGTTTCGAATAGAAAAAAATTAATTAAAGTTTGTAAAAATTTGCGTGATTTTTACTATCGTAAGTACTGAAATAGATAGATGTTTAAGAATCAAGATAACAAGTCATTTTTAAGTAATTTCCAAAATTTCTTAATATCTAAAATCTGGTGGTTTTTTTTGTTTTTTTTGCTATTAATTATGAAATATTCTTAAAGAAATGCTTACATATTTGAAGAACTAAATTAATTATGTAATAAAAGTAAATAGAAGTTGGATTAAAGTAATTTGATTCGAATAGAAATAAATTAAAGTTCTTAAAAATTTGAGTGATTTTTGTTATTACCGTAAGTACTAGAATAGATTGTTGCTTAAAAATCAAGATTACAAATCATTTAAGTAATTTCCGAAATTTCTTATTATCTAAAATCTGTTTTTTATTATTAACAATGAAATTACTTTTTTCTTGCTTATCATTTAATTACTGAAAAAATTCGTCATTAGAAAAAATTAAGTACATTTTATTAGTATTATTTGCTAGCCACCTAAGGGGCTATTGTTTTTGGAGGGGAGTTTTGGCGTACCAGACCACTTTTCAATTTTTAATCGTTTGCTTCAATTTTAATTACATTTAGCTTAATTATATTCAATTTAATAAATTATCGTTTCCTTTAATTTTAATATTGGAAAAGTTTACTATTGTCCATTTCTCAATATTTCATCGATTACTTTAATTCTTATATTTAATCGAGTATTTTAAAAAGAATTATAAAAAAAAGCGCACCTTGAGTGACTAATTCTGTCCTTTGCAAAACTTTGCATTGAACTTCTTTTAATTTTATTTATAGGAGATGCTGAGATTAATATTTTCAATACACTAATGCCTCTAGAAACTACTTCAAAGATAAAAAAAAATCTTTATATGGTTTTTTTTTATATATCAAATTAAAAATTATTAGAAAAATACTCATATAACTTATGTATTTCTATTTAATAAAGTACATGAACATTTTTTCCTGTAAAAGCCATGCAGTGGAGAGTTAAATGACGTCAAAATTATTTTCGATGAAACGAGTTTAGCTTTCTTCTTGCGCAATTTATATTTTGATGAATAAAACAACTGTAACTGAAATTAAAAGCTAAGAAGTTTAATTTATTTCTCTCATTTTTCTTAAAAGGGAGAAATACTTTCATTATATCTATTATTTTAAATTAAAAATCGATGGAAGTTCCATATTTAAGTTGGGAAATTAAGTTTTTAAAACAAAAATAAAATTCACATATTGCAAATATCGATGCTAAATTAAAACAAGAAATCCATTCAAACAGTGAATAGATCATTTTTATGAATTTTTTAATCTATAAATTTTGCAGAAAAACCTGAACATTAAACTTTCATTTGAAGTTTAAAAAAACTCAATATTGTTTCAAAAAATATTGTACTAGCATTGAAGGTGAAACACATGTAGATTTTGAAACGCAACATGGTGAATGGGTTTTTAATGATTTGGAGCGAAAAAAAATATAATGCATATTTTTCAGAGTCGCACATAGATAAAGATTTAATTTAAAAAAAAAGTTAAATGTGCAATTTGGAATGAATGAATTTATCCTTCTTCATAGAACTGTTTTTTAAAAAGTGAAAACGTTATCTTGTTCCAAAATTTGTTTTAAACAGATGAGGCCATCTTTTTTCCGTTTCTGGATTTGAAATACCGGCATTTGGCGACTTGAAATTGATTCGGACGTTTCGTGATGTAAAGATGCAGATTGTGTGTTCTACTGGTTGTTTTTTACCTCGCCAGAGCTTGTAAATTATTTATCTTCGGAAAAAGTATCCGACGGTCTAGAACAGAAGACTGATCCTGAGCGCTCTATTTTTCGATTTTTGAATTGTTATTTTCTCTTTCACAATTTGTGATAGAGAAGGATTAGTTTTGGCTTTTCCTCTTGGATCAAACCATGGCGACGGCTATGGAGCTTAGTGTTCCATCTAATGATGAATCGGCACCACCACCTGCGAAAGCAAATGGAGATGATGATTCAAACACCGACATTACTACTGACGCAACTGTGAACCCACCACCTCGCCTTGACCCAGATGCAAACCCAGATGAAACCGAGTGTTTTTTCGTGGAGCATGCTGATGGTGTTCGGGCTTTAATCGAACTTCGAGATCGATATGCTAAGTGGGCCAAAAAGCTTAGCATTGCCTCCACGAACAAGCCTGATGAGTTTGCTAAAGCGCATGCTGAACTTGGCATCGTCTATGCGCAACTCACTGCTCTTAAAAGCAAACTTAATGTTCCGATTTTTAAGCTGCCGGCCACGGCCAACATTCTAGATAAAATTCTAGAAGCAGCTCGTAAGAAGGCAGAGAAACGTGCCAAAAAGACGGCAAAGAAAAATGTCGACCCCTCTCCCGCCAAAACGCCTGATGTGGGCGTAGCGAAAGATGTCTTTCAAGCCAAAGGCGGTGCTAGGAAGAGATCAGCGGATGCTGATGGGTTTTCGGTCCCACCAAAACACCATACAGCCAAGGCTGTTAAGAATACTCTTTCTTCTTTGGCATCGTTCCAGACGACCCCTACAATTAATTCTTTACCCATAGGAGATGAGAACTCAGATGTTAGTGAGGAAGAGGACGCTGGGGAGCCAGTGATTCCCGCCAATCCTGCAAAAACTAAAATTCCTCACTTTTTCATCACCCCGAAGGGTGGTTGGAGGCAACTCCTCTCTTTCGCTAGACTTGAAGTGCCTTCGCTTTATAGCAAGCTCAGCGGCCGCTTCCTCCGTCTCACTGTTAATCATGAGACGGAGTATTGTAAATTAGCTAATTTTCTGCGTACAGAGGGCGTAGAATTTAAATCATATATGCTGAAATCTGACAGACCTCTTAAACTAATTCTCCGCGGACTTCCTTCGAGTACTGATCTTGAAGAAGTCAAACAAGAGATAGAAAGTGCTGGTTTTACAGTACATAAAATCTCTCGAGTTACTATATTCCAAACTAAGGCTCCCATGCCATTAATCTATTTCCAAATTCTTAACAATTTAAATTCTGAACAAATTTATAGCTACACTGATATGTTTGGTACGGTAATCAGCATTGAGAATTACCGAGGCAACAAGCGAGGCTAAGACAAATAATGTTAACTCTCCAAAGAACCAGCGTCCTCATCGAGAGTTATCGACAGGCCACCCCGCAGGTTTCTTACTCCCAAATTCTAACTGGAAAGACCACGGTTCATTCCGCCCCTGTTCAAAATTCTGCGTCTACTCCCAGCTCGGGAAACTTTGAGGAAATTTTCCGAGCAGTTATGGCTATCGCCAGTAACGCAAATGTCGACGAGCAATTTTTCGCTCGGGCATTCCGGGAGTGTCTCCCTGCCCTCCGCCAAGTCACAGCGGCTGACGACAAGGCCTGTATTATTTTCGAGGCCTATGTCGCTCTTAAGCACGGGCGCGCTTACCGCGCCCCACCCCAACATTAAAATTCAATCGTGACGTGCACGACATTTCTCTTGGGTTCTGGAACGCAAAAGGTCTGCGTTCCAAGATTGACGAAGTCAGAGACTTCGTCACAGAGCATAATTTTGATCTGTTTTTGGTTCAGGAAACAAAGCTCCAACCGGGACACGAACCCCAGATCGCCAACTATCGTCTTTTCAAAGACGATAGAATAACTTTAACTCCTCGTATCGACGGAGGTACCACTTTATACTGTAAAAGTAATTATGAACATTGCAGAGTCCTCTTACCGAGGTTACAGTATATTGATGCAACTGCGATCGAAATTAAAATTAATAACTACCCACCACTGCGAATAATTTCTGCTTATATTCGCAATACCCCTCTCAATCGATGCCATTTTCCAGAGGAGGACTTCATTAAACTTCTTAATTCTGGACAAAATGTAATCATTGCTGGAGATATGAATGCGTGTCAAAAAGACTGGCATGATTCAAGATCAAATACTTATGGCCACAAACTCAAAAATATTATAAGCAGAACTCCAGGTGCTAGGGTTGTTGCACCGTACACCCCTACGCACATAAACCCTAGATCCCGTCCGGGGGCTAGGGATTCTATTATTGATCTTGCAATCTTTAAAAATATTCCTTTTAATTATGATATAAGAGTCATTCATGATCTGAGTTCAAATCATTTACCTGTCATTTTGACTCTTAATACTAACTCGGCATTTTTAAAATTACCAGAGCAACTCTCTACCAATTGGGAGAATTTTAAATTTATTTTGAATTCAAAACCCCTCCCTATCCCAGAAACCTCCAGCAATGAAGATATCGAAAAATCTATCGATAAAATTGGAGAAATTATTTCTGAGGCACTAGTGACGGCCTCAAAACCAAAATTTAAACCTCCTCCTCTGAGACTCCCTATTGAGATCAGAACTAAAATTCGTTGCAAAAATTATGTACGGAGAGTCTGGCAAAGATGTAGGAATCCGGCTCTGAAATCTGAACTCCGTGCACTCAACAATGAGATTAAACGAGACATTCAACACTTTTCCCAAGAAAGATGGGAAAAACACATTGAAGGCCTCTCGCCTGATTCAAATACCCTTTGGAGAGAAACCTCTCGACTCAAAAAGCCTTTTCATACCATTCCGCCCCTGAAGGGCGCCCTCGGCAGTGTTGCTGTAGCTCCTATTGAAAAGGCGGAAGTTATAGCTGATAGCCTTCAAAAACAATTCGAACCAAATGAAGACGAGAATCCCAGATTCTCAGCTCACACTAAACGTGAAGTCCAAAGGTTTTTGGCCTCCCCCACATGCCTAGGCCTGAAACCAGTCCAGGCTAGCGAAATTTTGGACTTTATACATAAAACAAAAATTAAGAAGGCTCCGGGAGTGGATTTAATTTCAAACCGCATCCTTAAAAACCTCCCTCTTAAATTTATTTTCCTGTTTACGCTGCTCTTTAACTTTTTAATGGAGAACTGCTACTTTCCTAAGGCTTGGAAGATCGCCGTGGTGGTCCCCATTCTCAAGTCTGATTCTGATGATACGAAACCTCAAAATTATCGCCCCATATCGTTACTCAGTTCGCTGAGCAAAGCATATGAATGTGTTATTTTGAATCGCCTGGACCAGTTCTGCAATTCCAGGAATATTGTTATTTGGAGCAGCATGGTTTTGTTCCCAAGTGGTCTACAGTAACGCAGTTACTTAGAGTTACTGAGACGGTCCTGCAAGGCTTTTCCAATAACAAGGCCACGGGTATGCTTTTTATCGATATTGCCAAAGCTTTTGATAAAATTTGGCACGATGGGCTTATTTCTAAGATGATGCGACTTGGAATTTCGGACCAACTTATCAAAATTATTCACTCGTTCCTGGATTCTCGTAGTTTTCGGGTTCGAGTCGAAAATGCAGTCTCCTCCCCCCCAGTCCAATTCTTAGTGCAGTACCCCAGGGATCGATTTTAAGTCCAAGAATTTTTTCTTTGTACGTGAATGACATCCCGAAGGCTTCCAACATTCATTTAGCAATGTATGCTGATGACACTGCTAATATGTCTCAAGACAACTGCAATCGGTTAATTATTGCAAGATTGCAGAGATACATTTCTCGTTTACAGCTCTGGCTCATTGACTGGAAAATTAAAGTTAATGCATCCAAAAGCGCTTGCCTCCTCTTTACGAAACAACGGTGTATTGGCAATTTGCCAGCAGTCACCATTTTTGATCAACCCTTCCCCTGGGTTACTGAATATAAGTACCTAGGGTTAGTTCTAGACGCTAAATTAACTTTTGCCCACCACATCCGAAAAGCACATCAAAAGGCTATCGGAATGAGCAGATTGCTCACTCGCTTGATTTCTCGTAAGAGCAAGCTGGAGATCAGGCACAAAATTTTGCTCTATAAGTTGATCTTAAGACCGATCATGTTGTATGCGTCGCCTATTTGGGCGTCTGCGGCAACCACCCATCTGAAACGACTGCACGTCTTTCAAAATATCCACCTTAGGAAAATGATTAATGCTCCCTGGTTTGTCCGGAACGAAGTCCTGCATAAAGATCTAAATATTGAACCAATTCTAGAGTTCATTAAAAAATAATCATTTAATTTCTTTAATAGGATCCCTCAAATACCTAATGCACTGCTTCAACAACTCCCCGCGTATGATGCGTCAATCGCATCATCGCAAAAAAAGACCAAGAGCCGCTCTCGGACACTCTTATATTCATTTCCCAGTCTTAAAAAGACTGAGAGCGCATTGAAGCAATTCATTTGTGATATCCTGTTTAATTTTTAAATTCAGGACTTCACATCGATAAGTGGCAATGTCCCATGGTCAAAATGGACCTCGCGTAACACTGTCGATCACTTTCAAAATTTTTAAAATTTCGAAATCTTAGTGATTTAAGCTCTTAAAAGTTTGTTTACACTTTATTTTCCATTTTCCTAAGTTAGAACCAAATTTAACCACCAGGCGTCGCTAGTGGCCCATAGCTCAATTCATGTTAATTATCTTTTTTCAAACTCAATCTCCTCGCGTTTAAATTTTCCCTCAAACTTTTAAATTGCATTTTTCTTTAAATTGGTTTCGGTACGGCATTTCTATTTATTTCATTTTAATTTTAACTTTATTTTTATCTAGTTACAACCTCTCAAAAACCCGCGGACGACAGCTTTCTCGAAGTCGTTTTCGCCTTCGAACTGAAGTCCCACCCCCTAACGCTCTCTCCGCCCATTGCTATATATGCTTCTTAGCTTACTGGCTACAGCGTCCAATGGCAATGCGCTTTCGTAACTTTACTTTCCAACTTTGTTTCGGCAGTTCCTCACTCTGCCGAACGCCCAGGCGCTTGTTGCCTTGATCACAATTATTATAGTTGATTACAATTAAGCTAAAATTTTATTAAATGATGCCCTTTAACTTTTTAATAGTAATTCTAATGAGAGGGTATGTTTTTAATTTTAAAACAGGTACCTCGTAATTTTAGCCGTTACCGTTACCGTAAAGGTGAAACATTATATAAACAGGAAAATTTTAAAGCTTGGAATATTAATTTGTTAATAGGGATTTTTACGAAATTACTCTTTTCTTCAGGTAAAACTTCAAAAATCAATGTTCTGATGAACGTCGGAATTAAATTCGTTCAGTCACAAGCAATACAAAAATAATAATTAAATGAAGTTGAATAATTTCAGTATTTAAAACAAGCAGAATACAAAATTACTTTTTTTAGAAATACATATTAGTGATAATTTATTGTAGTGAGTAATTTCACATATAATATCAAATATATCACACAATCAGTTACTTCAAATATAATATCAAGGAACTTCAAGCATCGTCGAATTTCGTGGACAGTATAGACGAATTTTGTTTAGAATTAAAATAGAAAAAAAAAAAGATTAAGATTCTTAAATCTGAAAAAAATTACATATTTAAATAAATTTGTAATGATCAATATTTAATTAAAAACTTTATTTGTCATGTAACAATTTTATATATGAATACATTTTACAATAAAAAAAATGTGCTAGTTTTTACTCCTATCTGTAAAAGTTATTAAACTTAGTCTCTTTTTTTAATTAGTTATAATTATTTGACAGAGAATAGCTACAATTTTCAATCTTATTACTAAAGAAAATGCAAATACGTACACCCACTTAGTTGAATAATATATCTCTCTTCTTGAATTCCTGTTAATAAAAAATTATTTTCAAGGCTTATAAATTCTGATATCAGATTAAATACATAAAAAAGAACAGAACAATTCAATTAATTTAGCATTTTACATCATGTAGAACATAGCAAACAATAAAACACGTAAGAAATATTGATCTGTTCAATAAGGCATTCTTGTTTGAAATTTTAATGAATTAATAAACTCGTTTAAGTATGTCAAAATCAAATTTTTGGTATTGTTAATTTTTAAATAGTAAACGAGACGTACGAGCATTAAAATATAACATTAATTAATTATTGTAGAAAGGAGCAGATTTTCTTTGAATAAATGGAATCCAGAATCAAACACATAAAAGGTATTTATGAAATGTCAATTTCAAACGAATTGAGTAACCTAATCAACCATTTGATTCCACGCTTGTTATTTCACTAAATATCAACAGATTTAGAAATTTACATTGTTTTTATATATTAGTTTGAAAACAAATAGTTCATAAAATCAATACATAAATTATCTTTCTTGTTAAAAATAATTTTACAAAAAAATGGTATCCTTAAATTTATGAATGTAGAAATTTGTTGGGAAAGTAATGGCTATTCTCAAAATTTCAATCTATACTATTATTAACAAAGCTGAACAAAATATTTGTTCTTTGAATGAAACAGTAAAATGAAATATTGGAATCAATTCTAATTACTAGTAATAATAATAAATTTAATTCTAAAAACTAATATTTTATAAAGAGGAGCTGTTGAAAATGAACATCATTCAACATAAATAGGTTTTAAGAATCCAGATATAATTATATTAAAAGTACTTAAATAATACAAGGGCTTTTAGCATTTGCTTTGTACTTTGCAATACGATTTTTTTAAATATTATATACATGTTTTAATTTTTAAATCAACATATTTAATGTTTCCTTAGAAAATTTCTGTAAAACGACTAAATGTTACATGTAACTTGTAACCACGCAGGCCTTTAAAACAGCACAATTCAGAAAAAATTAAATAAATATTCAAATGACACAAATGAAATGGTAATAAATTTTTTAAATTTTTTTTGAAAGTATAACAAGTAATTAATTACTTGAAAATAAGCCAGAAATTTTAAAATTCAAACATTAAAATGTAGCTTTTATGCGAAAAAATAAATCCCTTTGATGATTAAAAATAGTACTTTAAGTATATTCTCCTCTCTAAAATAAGGGGAAGGGGTGGACGAGTGATAAATTAATTCCAAAAATTATTTGCATAAAGTATTAAAATAATAAACATTTTTTTACTGATATTGAATGAAAACCAGTGCAAAAAAGTTCTCTGTATTATAAAAATTATATATAAAAATTTAATATTTAAAAAAATGAAATCATACCGAGAATATATTCCGAGTGCAACTTGGGTCATGGCTTGCATTTTACCTCCTCTTCGTTAAATATGTTTTATCTAGTAGAATTTTGTCTTTCCTGCAACACTTTATATTTTAATTAAACAAAATATATTCCTATATGCAGTGAACATATAAGACTTAAAATTAACTATTGTCTGATCTCCCTAGAAAGCAGTCGTGATGAAATGTGACTATTTCAGTCACTTTTTTCAGATAAGCGTAATATAGAGTTAGAATGTAACAACAAAAATTGCATTGTCTTTTTAAAGCCGTTGAGAACATTTATACATTTTTACACAAATTTACTTAAATTGTTTATAAAAAATATTCTTGGGGCTTACAAAATTCAATATGAATTAGCTATAATATGCGTTTAAATCCAACACATCAAAACAAGGTCATAAATATCTACTATGCTCCACTGTCGAAATTTTTGAAAGGATACATTCATTATATAGCCAACTCTGAGGATTGAAACCTCCCTTCCTCTCTCCTCGTCCACACGAAAACTAGGCCGTCGACTTCGGCGACTTTTTTGTGGCTTTTCTTTTCATATTATAACTATTACTCATACCAAGTGAAAGAAATCCCAGATTTCTGTAAACTCGAAATAAATACATTACCAGTTTTGTACTATATAGCTGTATGACTTTGATGTAATACGAGTTTTTAGAAGGCACCCCGCCCAGTAGAGCTCTGACCATTCAAGTATTCTCTTCATTCAAGCTGGCAAAGCTTGGATAATAAGTGACCTTATCTTTGCAACGAATGACCTTACGACTTTCCCCTCCTCCTCCCCTCTGTGAACATTGTTTGTACCACAGACCTTGCTTTTCTTATCTAAAGGGCAAATCTGAAGGGCTACACTATAAGACCTATGCAAATATTTCCAAACTCTTTCAAAGAATAGCTCACACACAGTTTGGAGGGCAGAGATCAAAAATAAATCACTAGTGTTTTTCGCATTTAGGAAATTTAGATGTATTAATTACAAAAAAAATTTATATTTATTCAAGAAAGTAATAAATTGTTATTGGTTCAACCATTTACATAATGGACTACCCTATTTCAAAACACTTAAAATATTTACTAAGGAAGCTTTGGATTTAAATCGATCGTAGCATATCGCTAATTTGTCGATTTTTTAATATAAAACTGTCTTGATAAAAAAAAATATGTAGACACATACACCATTCATAATTATTGTTTCCATTAAGCTTATTGTTGTATTCATGTAGCTGATTATATTCTGTTTATATAATTACTGTACTATTTTTATGCAGTGTATTTCATTTGAAGTACTCTTGTTATTTACAATGAATGAAAAACTTCTTTATTGAGCTACTTTTAGTTCTTCATTTTCTTTTTTATTGAAAATAATAATTAAGCAACTCAATATAGCATTAACGTAATTAAAAAAAAAATTCCTGGTTAAATAATGTTAAAATATGTTACTATTTTTTAGTGTTCATATTTGATTTGATACCTGTTTGTAAGGTCTATTATAAAATTATAAGTAAGGTGTTTCTTTGAGCATAATATTCAGCAAAAATGTTTGGTAAAAATTTGCTTATATTCCTTAATATGCAAGTTTTATATATTTTTCTGCATATTTTAACAATATAAATATATATGAGCAACCTCTCTCTCTCTCATATTTCTTTCTTTATATTCAATGATATAAACTTTCTTAAATTTACTTTTAATCTTGATACTGTGAACTATACATTATTTTGGTTTGAGTTCCTCATAATAATGTGAATTTTAATCTATTATGACAGATTAATAAGTTGCATTAAGTATATGTTTGTCTGCTAGATGTAAATTGTTCCTATTTTCTTAATGTTTTTGTTTTCCAGGTCACTTCAACTATTTAATTTTATTAAATGGATGTTTATTATATATTTGAGATGGAATTTTATGGAGACAATTCTAATAAAGGGATCTCAGGAAAGTTTCCGACCCGATTCTCAATAGTTTCAGGCTCTCTTCTAACATTATTACACTTCGTGATTAGAGAATGTTACCCTAAGAACTGAATTCAAAATCATACTTTCTGCCTTTACTTATTTTTATTATTAATCTTTTCATTTTATTTTATCACTCAAGACTCTGAGTATTACTCTTAGAATTTATGCAATATTTTTCTGTCTAACACACAAACAAAACATACTAATGTTATTGAAATCGTATATGAAAATCAAACGATTCAATTAAACATGAATAACTTTTTATGTAGAAAAAATATATTTATCAATTATTTTACTCATTTTGAAGAAGAAAACGTAAGAATTTTCTTAAGAATAATATACATCTTTTTTTCAATTATTATTTGATAAGAAGCCATTGCTAATGGATCAGTAATATTACTAACTATCAAAAAGAACAACTGATTTTTTTAAAAAAAAATATTATATTTATTGACTTCAGATATTAGAGAATCAATGCTCGTAAAGAATTTTTAAACAAACGTTTATTTAATGTACATTTGCTCTTTATTAGAGTACAATGTGTGTGTCACTTAACAGATATTTATTTTGAGTTTCAGAGAATTCAACAATATTAAAACAGTTCATCATCGAGTTGATGTCATTGAAGACCCGCTGTGTAGTCGAGATTGATGCAAGTTTAATTTGTCGAGGCTCAAAGTCCTCCCATTTATGTGGTGTGAAAGTTAGAAGAGAGGGTGCCAGCTCAGGTGTCATCCTCGTCACATGACCGAGGTTCAAAATTACGAGGCCATTACAAGGCCAAACCAACGGTCCTTGTGTTGCTTTTAGTGCGAAGTTAATAAAACTTTTTAATCAATCACCTTTGATTTGAGAAAATCGGAATTTAATTCAAATTGTTTAACATTCATAAGCACTCAATATCTTTCTTTTCTTTTCAAATAAACTTATTGATTATTAATAAGACGGATATTTATCTAAATTTTCGAAAAGTTATAATATTATACATTTCTTGAAGAACTTCAGCCTTAATTCAAAATAAAAAGTTCAACATTTAAATATATGATTGTATGAATTATTTTGATACATAAAAAATAATTTTATAATGTTTACAAATTTTTAATGTGTTTACTAAAGATTGTGAAATTGAAATATATGATCATGCTACATACATTTAAACATGTTTTTGAATATTTGATCTTTGACTAAAAGGAAATAAACATTCATTTGGCAAATGCAATGTTTTATAAGATTTTCTGAGTAAAAGTTTAAAGCAACGACTTCAAATATTTCAAAAGATATATTGCTGTGTGGAACAGTTAAAGCTTTCATTTATAATTACACTAATGAATATTCATACAATAACCGTATTTCATTGCATGTCATAGTTTATCCCAGTTTTCATATACATAAATTATTAAACTAAATGAAAATTAAAACATTACAAGATTTATTAATTCAAAATTCATTTATTATATATATATATATGTATATAGCGCAAAAAATATGAAGTATAACTTTTAATGAATTGAACATTTTCCTTCATTGTTCAAAAGTATTACTAATTTATTCAGAATTTTAGGTGCTAAAAATAATTTACACATCCAAAATAATGAGTGAAGAATTTTTGTGCGTATAAATAGATAATTCAGAATGTTTATGTAATAAATTATGAAATGGTACATAATATAATTTGATAATTATATCATGTAACGGTACTGTGGCCACTACCTTCTATAAATTGCAAAGTGAAATAATTATATTTTTTCCTGATTATTGCATATGAATAGAATGATTTACTGCACGAAAATTCTAATTATAGAACTAAGAATGATACAAGGAAATTGCAGGAAAGAACATGTCATCTATTTTCACAGAACATATTTCCAAAAGTTCTTTGAGTTGAAAACGGACATATAATTACAAAGCTGCTTTTCGAGAGAACTTTCCAGAAAAAGGGAGAATCATAGGTTGCTAGAGATTACTTAAACGCATACCTCCCCATTGCCCAGCAGGGGACCAACAATCTATATGGTTCTTTTGTCAAACAACACTTAGAACTGCCAATCATTGACAGGAAAGGGGGTAAGGAATGTCGTAAAAACTTCCGTCCACAACTGTGTTTTTTTCTCGAAAGTGTCCGTCTCCAAAAGGTTAAGAAACACTGGCCTACAAGTATATATTTTTGACTTTCCCATACTCCTCTGTGAACAACTGACGAATGAGCAGTTTTGCCTAAAGACAAATCCAGACTATTCCAGCGATTCTCAATTCATTCAATCTCCTGAACCTTTTATAAACTTCAATTTCCACCTGCTACTTATCGCTTATAAAACTAGGATTAATTCTAAGTAAGAGATAAAAAAAAATATGTGGATTCCCTGGTACTCCTGTGAGGATTTCGAAGTACCCTGTGGTGCCGTTGCGCCCGCTTTCGGAACAACTGAACTAAGCAATGAGAAAAATTTAAAAATTCCTAGATACTCCCAAAGAATGGCTCACAAATTCAAGAACTTTGATTAATGTAAAGAAATCTCGAGGAAATCTAGACGTATTGACACCTCCCCCCAATTTTTTTTATAAATGTTTATTCTATTTAGAGATAAATTGGGAATATCTTCATCGAATCTATATCGTTGTGGTTCATAACCGGGACTTTCATTTAGGTGATAAACTAATCTATTTGAAACACATTAAATATATACAAGAAAGATTTTGGAGTAAAATCCATCTCTTAGCTTATTGCTAATTGGCAGATTTTTTCCACTATCATTAAATAACAGTCCTACTTTATAAACAAGTTCTTCGTCCAACAATAATGTACGCGGTCTTCGTTCTGAGAACGAAAGTAATGTTTTTACAACTATAGAAAAACGCGAAAACCAAATTATATAGCAAAAGCAATGTTCTCAAAACTATATTATAAATTTTGTTTTGCCTATTTTACTACGAAAGTATCATAGCCTCTAATGCCCTCCTAATAATTTAAAATTTATTTCTCAGTGCCCTCACAATTAATGAAAACAGAATTGCATTTCCTCATATCTCATTCAGACAGTTTGTCGCTTCTTATCTTCTTCTTCCGTTACCAATTTTACTCCTATGGTAAAGAATAAACAATAACCCACTGGCGTTCATTAATGATCCAATTTTAGTGATATTGATAGATTCTTTCATTAACGCTGTACGAAGAATCAACACTTGGACTATTGGCGATAGATCTCATTATTTTGAACATCGGTTAAGTGACGAGGACCACACTTGAACTGGAATTCCACTCACTAAACTTCCACACCTGGAATCATCAGATATAAAGTACAGTTCCCCTCCTCCCTTTTCTTTTCAGTGGATCTTTAGAGAAACATATACTAGAACCCACGATTGGAGGAAAACAACTCTGGTTGGTCAGGAGATTGTGATCATGACCATCCGCCTACCGTGGCCAATTTTGATAGTAATCGAATCATGATTACATCAAAAATCTTACTTTTCAAACAATGGAGTGTGATTCGTATTAAACGAAATTGAACCTCAAATTTTTAAATCGGTGGGAATCTGATATTAAGAAAATGAGGTTCACTCTAACGTCATGTTTGTTACTGAACCGTGGTTCAGAAATACGACATCCATATCGTACAAGTTTTGTGTAGTTTTTACAGGGATTTCAATTTACGCCAATCTAATTTTGAATTTACGTATGTATTTAATTCGGAAACAGCAGTATAACAATTTAAAAAAAGAAGAATACAATCTTTAATAAATGGACTTTACATATTGAAAAAAAATCGATGATTCAGATTTTAAAAAAATTCAAAAGTCTCTCTTTTTATTTTATATCATAATAAGTTTAAAGCATTCACAAATTGATACTTTCTTTGTAATAGATAAGTGAAGTACATTATACAAAGTTATTAATCTAAATGATTATCATGTAAATTATTAAAAAAAGATTCAAGAGTTTTATATACATAGTCAGGCCATTTCGAAATCTTTAGGATGTAAATTTAATTCATTGAATTAATTCTATTTATTGAATGTACCTAAATACTCTACAGAAGCAATAATCAATTATTTAAAATAATTTAAGTGGTACCCTGAGATTTAATAGATGTTCCCGGTTCTTCTGAGTCTATCAGAATCAAAAATTACATTATTTGAAGGATCCCACATATCATATAGGATAGTATAAACTTTAGTTTTATTGATTATTCTGCTCTGTGAATGAGAGAAAAGTGTAACGCCTAAAAATTTAAAGATTCAGCACTTATTCTTGTTTCGTTTTGGTTCATTAAACATGTTAATTTCTAATAACACGATTGAAAGTGTGTATCAACTGTAATTTTTCCTCAATACTCATTACGGAAATATAATGAGCAAAACGGGTAAAAAAACTTTTAAGTTAATACCTATGTTACATGCTAAAAATCCGATTTAGCAAAAACCGTTCCATAACAACATCACATTTTGATATTATTTAATATAAAACAATGAAAAAATAAGAAAAATGTAAATAAATTTTTTTAATATTTTGTTGCAACTATTCTTAAATAAATTTACAACTGTTTAACTGTAAGAAACTTTTTATAACGAGATAAGATGTAACTTAAAAGTGTTTGAACTTTTTGTTACAAATCATACTCCAATACCAATCTTTTGTTCAATCAGTAACAAATCAAACACTTTGAAATATACTGCTGAATTTTAACAGATATGTTATGAATTCCAAAAAATTGATAATTCATTCCTGCATTACGTATCATTCATCTAGATTCAATTTCTATAAAAATTTTAATCAAATCTTTTGTATTGAAAGAGAACAATTACATTCTTTTCTACAGATATTATCAATCAACTTTTTAAAACTGTTTTCACAGATACAGTGAAGAGAGTTTGTTAATAATCTTCCATGAATTAAATTTTTGAAAAGTCATTTCTCGTGTTGTGAACGAAATACTCGAATAAATCAGAAAAATATTGATAAGCAATGAGATTTTTTTTTAAAAAGTAAAATGTTAAAAAAATGAATCACCTGAAGGAGGAAGGGGAAAAAAAGTTAACTTATAAAATTCGTCATCATAATTTGAACAATAAAATGCTTGATGTCATAAATGATCTAAATTATTTATTAGACACTATTAGAAGTGAACATATTTTTTACACTTAATTGAAATACGATTATTAGTACAATATAAATATTTATTTAAAAATGCTTTTGTATTGTAGGAATATTTGCTTCAATAGATTTTAATGATTTTCAACGATAACAATTTTTTACAGTTTCTTAAGAGAACAGAAAATGTTAAGCTCTATTTTACTCTAGAATTTTGCTCTATAAAATAGCTAAATAATAGGTGTGCTTTAAAAATGATATATATAAATATATATGCTTTCCACACCTCCTATTTCTTAGAAAAAATTATCCTTTTTCTAAAATGTCTGAAATAATTTTATTAGAAATACGACAAACTTTAAAATAAGTTAAAGTTGTTATGTTCGCTATATAGCATTCAAATATACCTTGGAAGATATTAAAAAAAATCTTCAGATATTTCCCTTAAATGAAATTCACTTTGAATTAAATTTTTTAAAAGCTTATTCTGAAGATTCTTAATGTCTATGGAGAATACGGATAAGAATGGTTTTGAACGCTTAGAAATTTGCTGTATTAATACAATAAATCTATTTTACAAAAAAAAAAAAAAAATTGGATTTATGCTTGACCAATATAGAAAAACAAGCTATTGATTGGAGTTCCATAATTTTTATTCAAATATTGTTTACCATCTGGATTTGAACATAAATTATACTTGAAATTATGAAATAGTAAACACATTTTCCAAAATGCTTAATCAAATACATTTTTGTCAAATTTGACATCTATTGAAATTTAAAAAAATTACTAAAAACATAAACCAAATAATGAAAGTTTTACACCATCTTATTAAAAAATATCTTTGGGAAATACAAAACTATTTGTACAAATTTACAATACATGTGTAATTCTATTCGAAGGAGTTAAATAGAGTATTGAAAGAGAGGAACAAAATGAACTGTCGTATTATTTCATCTAAAATATCCCAAAATTAAATGAAGTAAATTTATTGAATTTCTTTTGCCTTGGAATCAGCATTACAAATGAAATCGTTTTTTCAATTTTTTCTGTTATAATTACATATTTGAACAGTTATGAAATAAATGTAATAATTACTTTAGAATTAAAAAACAAAGGAGAAAAGAGAAAAATAAAATCTCACAAGTAGAAATTCAGTCTATATGTTTTGTTGCTATTCTCATAAATTGATAAGTGAAAGTTGGTGAAGTTTTATAGCGCGAGAGCCAAATACGGCTATGCTGTGCAAATAAAAGTGTAACTATAATTTAAATGAAAAATGGAAAAAAGTAAAATTGGTTGAAAAGAAGGAAAGTCTAAACATCGCTATCGTATCCCGGTGGCGCGTCCACCATGTTTACCACAGACAGTAAACTCCATGGGAGAGAAAAAGAACGCTACGGTACCTCGAGGTCGTGAATACAAATTGATAAGCTCTATGGCTTCCCATTGTGATTAAATAATATGTTTTCATAATTTTAATAATTATAAAATGCTTCAATTAATAAAATTGTAATTTCTGTATATAATGAAATGTATTAAATATATCCTTTTCTGCGTGCATGACATATCTCCTCCTCTCTAAAGCATACAATCTCTTTAAATTTTTAATTTCCTTAACAGCATTTAAAATATTCACCAAGAGTGTTGTAAAAATTTTTAAAAAGAAAAACGAGCTTAAAAATGGAGCAAAGAATGAATTTTTGTAAGAAATATAATAAATATAAGAGATATAATCATATCTGAAACTTTTTTTTATTTATAGCATAATTCGAAACTGATGAAAAGAATTAATTTTTCAAAAATGCAATTAATACAAAAATATAATTGCATTTGGAACCTTTATATATCTCTCTCACACATATATATGAGAGAGATGGTATTTTTGAAAATACTATGAATGATAAATATACAATTGCATTTGGAACTTTTTTTTTGTAAGAGAATATAATTTTTGTAAATTCTGTCAATTATAAAATATATTTTGAATTTGGAAAATGTATTCGGAACTTTTATATATATGAGATAATGTATTTTTTGTAAATACGATCAATTACAAAATATGTAATTGTATTTGGAACTTTTTTTTTGTTATATAATGTATTTTTATTAAGTACGGACAATAGTAAAATATATTATTGTATTTAGAACTCTTTTTTTTTTTTTTTTTTTTTATGAGAGAATGTATTTTTTAAATACGATCAGTTACAAAATATATACTTGTATTTGGAACTTTTTTCAAAATATAGTTATTATAAAAGGTATAATTGTATAAATCTTTTTTTATGTAGCGGAGGAAAACCTTATTACACAGCTTTTCTAAGAATCTTTCTTACGTCATCGTATGTGACATTAACACATTTAGTCGACTACCACATTGGAACTTGAATTGCTCTGTTTGGCGATCTTGGCATGTTTAAAAAAAAAAAACCTTTCAACCCCTCTAAGTAAAGATTCCCCTGAATGTATTTTGATATAGTTCCATCTCTTTTATTAGACTTAACAATATTTCATGACAAACCTCTAGATTTTCAATTTCCAAAAGCACTTTTAACTGAAATTCAAAGTCTTTTGACTTGAAATTAAAGAATTTAATCTTTGTTGAAGTTTTAATCCAGAAAAATCTACTTCTAACAAGTTCTGCTATTGTTTTTATTATCTTTTATTATTCTTTGAGCAAGATGTCGTGTAGTTGGCAGTTATCCAACATCAAACAAGGGAAAAAAAAAAAAAAAACCCCGGCGTGCTGTGTGCCACACTTTTTTTGGAATGTCAAAATTGTTCCATATTTCCATCGATGTTAAACTACATTAATTTAAATCGTTTTCACTTGTGTCATGCGCAGTGTTGCAATCTCTTTATCTAATTGTTTTGTGTACATTTGTATGTGCGTTCAAAAAATCGTTGGTTGTGAATTTGTAATTTTAACTTCACGAAAAATGCCACTATTTAGCTCCCAGTTTGATCAAGCAGTTGGTACGTAAATCTTTATTTTGAAATAGGAGCATTTCAATTAATTTTTAATTAAACTTCAACACTGGATGTTTATACTTGGTCTGTATGATGTAATTTGATTGTTAACGCAGCAAATTATGGAAAATAGTAAAAATACATATTTTTTCTTTAGATAGTATTAAAAAAATTATAAGAAATTTTATTAAGAAGTTAAAAGTCATGCTTTTTTCATTCGTAAATGTTTCTTGTATGTTGCGTTAATAGTTCTAATCGTAAACTGTTGTTTCTTGATTTTATTTAGTTTCAGAAACAAAGCGTGATTTTTAATACCGGAATTTGTTATGTATGACTGTGTACTTTTTTATTTTTAGAAAAAGCAACATCCGAGATGAACTTATCTGAAGACTGGCAAACAATTTTGGAAATATGTGACAAAATTGAAATTACTCCAAATGGTCCTAAAGAAGCATTGCATTCCATAAGCAAGCGCTTAAATAGCAATGTACCACTTGTAGTGATGCATACATTAACTGTGAGTTTTTCTCTGCAGTCATTGTTGTGTTGTTTATTGAAATGCTTTATCTGGAAAACATCTTGCTGATTAATTTCACTTGGAACTATCTATTCATAAATTTTGAGAATCATTTGTAATATCAGTATTTCCAATTTCATTTCTTTAAAAACATATGTTAGTAATATCGGTACTTGTCTATTATAGCGGTGCCTGATGATTAATCGCCAAGTGACTAAGAAATATCGCCAAGTAAGTTGCATCAAAAGATAGACTTCACGAATTTGGTGACAACTTGGCATAATCATAATTTGAGGGGCGCCGCTATAATAGACAAGTACCGAAATATCAACTGAAAGCTGTTTTTAATACAGAGCTCAATATAGATGTATGCTAATCTCACCAGTCCTTTCAATTTAAAGTTTGTCCTATTATCATATGTTGGCTAATATTATAATCTAATTTTTTAGTGTAGGATCAAATTAATTCCGTTTTTTTCGGCACAACTGATAAAGTCGCCAAAAATGATACAACCAACACCAAGCCGGAATATGTGTTTACTATGTGTTGTTGTCAATGAAGTCTTGTCGAGATTTGCGCCTGCAAAATGGAAAAGTACCATTAATTCTATTAATTAAATTAGGTATAATTTTATTCTGTGTTGGTATTTTTAAGCATTTTTGACTCTTTCAAACTTGTTTAATATTTAATTACAATGTGAAAATATTGTACTATAAATACATATCTATTTTTTCCACTGAATCACAAAATTTATGTGAAACTAACAGAATTTAAACTAACAGATTGAGAATTAATTTACTTCATTGATATTTGAAATTTTATTTTCAATTTCAATAAGTATGATATTTAAAATGAATTTAAATCTTCAATGCTGTTCATCTATGTCATCATTTTTTTTTCATTTATTTCTGATCAAATTTATTTTTTATATTAGGTGTCTTGTTATGTTAATGTTGTTCTCTGGTTGCCTGTAGCATTTATATTGTTGTGCCTGTTACTATCTTCCTGAAAAAATCTTTTTTGGTAAAGGCTTAGTTGTGCAGGGGCCCTTGGCGAGATTTTTGAAATTGCGTCAAGATGGCGCCCAAGTGCGTTTCAAACACAGAGCTACTGAAAGCTAGAAAAAAAGACGACGTCATGCCTGGAAGGCAAATTATGAAGTACCAAAATGGCACCAAGGCGGGTATTTCAAATTGGATGCGAGAAAAGATGGTGTCATGCCTGGAAGGCCAATTCTGAAGTAAACAGGCATATTCAATGGAAAAAAAAAAATACAGAAACCATCATGTCTAGCAGACAAAGCTACAAATTTTCTAAGAAAAAGAAAACAGAAAACAAATTTTATGGAAAACAACCATTTCCAAAATGAAGCCATCAAAATTTCTATTGTAGATTTTCTTTTACCATCCGCAAAAAAAATTATTTTAAACGATTCACTGAACTTTAACATTTTCAATGTACAACAGATCTTCAAAAATCGTGGTACCTTAGCGATCAACAACGTTTGTATCCAATCCAGCGTTAAAAAGGAGTAAACACTGGAATACGCTGGAAAGCTTATCGAGCACATAGGCCGCGGAGCGGCCTTCAAGCTCGGGTCGATAAGATAGAGAAATTAGACTTGATAAAAAATTTGGATTTAAATCTTTCTGTAATGATTGATTATGGTTGGTTTGAAGTTGGGAGTCTGGATGGTCTGGAAAGTAGTTTGACTTGAAGGCTAAAGTTTCGGTCAGGGGTGGTGGTAAGTCCTCGCTTTCCCATTGGCTGGTGAGTCTTGGAGGGGAGCTTTCCTATTGGCTGCTCCTGACTGCTGTGTTTATGTAAAAAGTGAAAAAGTGGAGGAGACCGTTAAGCGGTCACCCTCCCGTTGATTGACCGTGTTTTTGGATGCTGCATTTTTTGTAACTTGTTGTTTTCGTGGATATACTGATGGGGTCTTATGCGGCTGTTAGTAGGATGAGTTATTAGCTGTATTATATGTGTTGAAGGGAGTATTGGTTTTTATAAAATATTTGAAATTAATTTAGGGGGGGTTATATGAGTCGAGTAATACGGTTCTAGGTCTTTTAGCGTTATGTCTAGGAGTGTAGTTTTCTAGGTTTAGTATGTTAGTGTTATTGGTTAGAGGTAGGGAGTTAAAGAATTTTTTAGAAATTTTTTGAATGAAAGTTTTAAAGGTGGGGGTTTTAGTGGCTTTAGCAATTTCATTATTTCTTGTGAACCATCTGGCTTTGGTGATCATTCTAAGGGTTGAGCTTTGTGTAATTTCTAGGATATTAATATTAGATTTGGCCGCATACGCCCAAACGGGACATGCATATGTAATGATGGGTCTGAGGACGGCTGTGTACAGAAGCAACTTGTTTTGTAAATTCATTTCTGAATCCCGGCAAATTAGGGGGTAAATACTTCGTTTTGCTTTCCGGAATTTATCTCGCGAGTGTAATATGTGTTGTTTCCATGTAAGTTATTTATCTAGTATAAGTCCTAGATATTTAGTATTCTGAGACCATGGGATTTGTTTGTTGTAAAAAGTGGGTGGTGGTATGTTAGAGTTTCTTTTTCTGGAAAACAAGACCGCTGCCGATTTCTCGACATTGATCTTTATTTTCCAGTCGTTGTAATAGTGTTATAGGAGTAAACAAAGTGCCTAATCGTCTTTTATAGATTTTTAATAAGGTTACCAGAAAGAAACCTGCATGGTAACCACATTGGCAATTTATCGCCAAAAAAAGTTAAATCGCACCAGGCTCTGTTCAACTAAGAATCAACCACTTTTTTTTTTTTTGTGTTCAACTGAAATATGTTGAAATACAGTAGAAATGCATAGTATTTATGTGGCAATGATTAATTTCTTTTAAAAAAAATATTGGAAGACTTTCTTGATTTTAATGAGTTTTACCTATAACTTTGGTTCTAATAATTTTGGCATGTACAAAAAGAAAGAAAAAAAAAAGACATGCTAAAAAATGCGAGCTAAAAAAATTTTTAAGATTATAAAGGCTAGGAAAGAAATCATTACTTATTAATTTTAACACATTTTGAATTTTATTTGTTAAGTTAATTTCCAGGATACTATCCATTTATTTTCTTTTTTCATCTTTAAATCTCATATAAATATGAATTAATTATAGAATTGGTTGAGAGGATTTTTAAAATAAAATTTTCAACTGTGTTCAATTTCAGTTTATTTATTACAGTATCTTGAGTAAAAACCTTTTTTTTTTATTGCAATTACTCTATAAATGTTCTCTTAATGTGAACACATATAGAATGATTTTTTTTAAATGAATTTTTCACATATACTTTCTGCGTGATGTAGTTATAATGAATAAGAACAGAGAGCTCTCTGGTAGTGTTGGATAGTTTTAAAGAATCTCTAGCCTCTGCAGAGATTAAGGTGGGGTGTGTATGTATCTGTAATCTCTTTGTGTGTTACACTGAATTTTTAATGTTATAATTATTTGTAAGCTAGTAAATTGTGCTCTTAGCTAGTAAAGAAATGATGAAGTTTGTGGAATTAGATGAAGTGTATTTAATGCAAATTTATTCATCTGTTTTGTGAAGATTAGAGTTTATTATATTTAGTGAATTTATAAAGATATACCAAAAATAATTGTTTTAAAAATCTCTTATAGTTACTTGACTCTTGTATTAAAAACTGTGGACGAAAATTTCACTTGGAAGTAAACTCTCGAGATTTTGAAATTCAGTTAAAGAGACTCTTAAATAAGGTAGGTCTGAAAAGGAATTTTCTTTTTAAAATGTAAATCTTAATTTTTATTATTATTATACAGGTGCTTTTAAAGTTTGACTCCTGTAATATATATAACACCATATGATGACATTTGCACTGAAAAGATTCCATGATTACACTCTAAAATACATTCATTTTATACTAAATACTGCAATGTACAATAGTATTTCTTAGACTATTTCATTAAAAATATTCAAGTGAACTAAGTTGATAAAAACATTTCATGTAATATTTGAAGTTGAGTATATATACATTTTTGTATGCAAGTGTTATTGATGTTTTACTGCATGAAAGACTAAAATCAGGGTTTTCTAACCTTTTTGTTTATCTGGTATGCAATGAAAGAAAATGCATTGTTTAGGGCCACCTAACAATAAATGTAACTCTTAAGACTAAAAATAGTCCATGAGTTTTTTTTAAAAAGATCATAAATTATGTAGTTGTTTAAGTAATTTAAAGAATTTATGATTTTTGTATTATAAAGACTGCAGTATATAATTAGATTGGCAATGATTAATATATTGTACATGACATTTTATGTATAATATTTCATTAGTAATATTATAAGAATTAAGATAGTTCAAAATCATAAAATCTATACGATATTTTGCATTGAATTTTAGAAACTAATGCATCAGTATGTAGTATGATTGAGATGGTTGCTGTTTATCACTAAGAACACATCTATAGCTCACTCATACTCAAAAGAAAAAAGGAACACACCACAAAAGCACTACACACATGAGAGCATTGTGGACTGTACATTTTTTATTTAATGATCTAAATGAACGTTCAATATGTATAAACATGAACAGCACCATCTGTCACCGATCAGTGTACATGACAGAAGAACAGACTTAATGATGGGCCCGAATTGGCCCTTGATAATAGATAAAGCCACAATTTTACACATTACAACGACATGATCATATTAACTTCATATTATGAAAACAAGAACTTCACAAGGATCAAAATCATCATCATCAACATTATAAGAATCCGACTCAGTATCGGCTAACACCCATAGTGACTTCATTCATCCCTTTATATACATCAGGAATCTGTTTTTGACATAGTCAACTTGTCAGTTAAGAATCTGTATCCAATTTGAAAAATAAAGCTAGTATGACGTAACAGAAAATATCGAATGCTAATTCCTGATTCCTCATTGCCAGATGTGTGGGATGGCGTCATATTGGCGACATGTAATCCAAAAACAATTGCCAATTGAGACTCATTCTATTCTGCTCACCGTATGACAACAATTGGCCTGCCTCCCTCACACCTGGGCAATGTCACCAAAATCAAAACACCTGCTAGTGTTTTATAAAATCTAAATCTGAAAAGAGTACAAAGTTTCATGTTATATACATACGAGAATAATTTGATATTCCTTAACACATGGATCAATAAGTCCTGAGACTAACCCAGAGATGGCGCTTGTAGTAAACCATTAACCAGGTCTTTCTAGAGTACTAACCTTTGCTTGAAACGTGTCAAAATTTTAAGTCGATCGGACCAGAAACAGGTGAGTTATCGAGGTTGGAGTAAAGTCGTTTTGTAGTTTGTTTAAAAAATGGAAAAAACCGAGTTTCGTGTTCTGATAAAACATTGTTTTTTAATGGGTAAAAACACTGTGCAAGCGAAACAATGGATTGAAAAATGTTACCCAGACTCTTGTCCATCAAAAGCAACGATTTGTCGGTGGTTTGCCGAGTTTAAACGTGGTCGTACCGACACAAATGACGCAGAACGCTCGGGTAGAACTGTGGAAGCCGTTACACCGGAAAATGTGAGTGAAGTGACAAAAATTATAATGAAAGATCGTAAAGTGAAGCTCCGTGAGATTACTGAGATGACACAGATATCATATGGAAGTGTATTTACTATCCTTCATGAAAAATTGAGCATGAAAAAGGTTTTTTCCAAGTGGGTGCCGCGATTGCTTTGGATGGAACAAAAACAGCAACGAGTCGATGATTCAGAAAGCTGTTTATCGCTATTTACTCGCAACAATAAAGATTTCTTGCGTCGTTACGTGACCATGGACGAAACATGGATACATCACTACACTCCAGAGTCGAAGCGGCAGTCATCTGAGTGGCGCACAGCTGGCGAAAGCCGTCCGAAGCGTCCGAAAATGCAGCAGTCAGCTGGCAAAGTCATGGCGTCAGTTTTTTGGGATACGCATGGCGTGATTTTCATTGACTACCTCGAAAAAGGTAAATCGATCAACAGTGATTATTATATTGACTTGCTGGTGCGTTTGAAGGAGGAAATCGCAAAAAACGACCGCACAGTCTCGGGACTTATTGATCCATGTGTTATATCTTTAGACATAATATTGAAGTATTGATTATATTCAATTATATGGTTTCACATAATTATGAAAAAGTTCTAAGCTCATGTTTAAAACAATTATATATGATTATCTGTTTGTTATTATATAGACTAACTCTAATATCATTGGACTAATTAATACTTAAAATGATAAATACATCAAATTGTCTAACTATTAGAATTAATTTTTATCTCTAAAAAATATTTTCTGCTTAAATCCTGTTTAAAGTTGTTTAAGTTAGGGATTTGGTAAATAGATCAGCTAAATTTTGTTTCCTAGCTATATACTTCAAATTAAATAAATTTTCTGACACTAAATTTCTTAAAAAATGATACTTAATATGAATGTGTTTTGTTCGAGAGTTTTTAATTGCAGAATTTGAAAAATCTATTACTGCTTTATTATCACAAAATAAATTGAATTCAAAACTCTCATTTGAAAAAATTCCCAATTCTTCACATTCCTTAACTATCCTTAACATCCAAAGCAACTTTTTAGGAACATCTGTTAGAGCAACGTATTCCGCCTCCATATTCAATAAGGTGACACTACGTTGTTTGGAGAAGAAATAACAGCCTGATCTGAAAAAATTATAAATCCCCCAACAGGAACACGGTCATCTCTATTAGATGCATATTCTGCCTCACTAAAACATATATTAATATTATAATGTATTAATGTATAATAAATATATTAATGTAGAATTAACTATTGATATATTAATATTACCAGACAGATTCGGTTTCTCTTCTCTGGTGTAATAGACATAACCCAATACTTTTAATAATGCCTATCAATGAGCTTTGCCTGGGTTATTTTGAAATTGTGAAATGATATTTACCATATTACTAATATCTGGGCGTGTTCTGCTTGCTATAAACAATAAGCATCCAATTAAATTTCTGTATGGTAATTTTTTCATTTCTCTAATTCCTTCATTAGCTTGTGGGCAGTTTTGATTGTATTATACTTTTTGAAAATGGCAGTGAAACAATCAGAGGCATGTATTTCTTAAATTGATCAAAAACCTTTTCGATGTAATCTGTTTGATTAACGTAAAGTTCACCTGTATCTTGTTTAAAATTTACCCCTAATAATTTAACAGTTTTTCCTAATACTTTTATATTAAATTTCTGTTTTTAAGCATCTATTTATTTGTAAATTTTATCCTTTTCCTCTCCTAATAAAATAATGTCATCAACTTACAGTAATAATTTGCTAGTCAAAACAATAAGTGCAGTTCGTCTACTCCAGCTTCCTGAAACTTAAAAAGTTTTTAATACTTTGTGAATGTCACCAAACAATTTTTGTCCTCTTTGATGCAGTCTGTAGAGAGCTTTCTTCAACAAACAGCATGATTTGGTTTTTTGGAGTTGACGAAACTCCTTGGTTGACTTATATAGATGATGTGTGATAGCAAAGCGTGTAGTTAAGCATATCAGATATCTTGTTGTATGTGATGCCATTTCATTCCAACTACTAAAATAGAAAAAAATAATCGTATTATAGGGAAATTTACAATAGGACTAAAAACCTGGTCATATTGAATACCTTTATCTTGACAGAAGCCTTGAGCTACAAGACGGGCTTTAAAACATACTATTTTATCCTGTGAATTTGTTTTTAAAGAAAATACCCATCTGCTTCCTAATATCTTCGCAGTTGCTCGTCTTTTAACCAAAGTTCAGACTTCCTGATCTTTGATTATTTTAATTTCTTTCTCCATTGCGCGCTTCCAATTCGATGCTTCTAGGGAATTAGATGCTTCTTGGAATGAATCTGGAATTTTTATGTCTTTATATTTTAACTGTCAATTATTCAAAAGGCTTGGTTCTATTTCTTATTTAACAATAGGGTATATGAATTTTATATCTAAAATTAAAGATTTCCGGTTCATAAAGGATTGTATTTGCCTCACAGTAAGTTTTAGTGTCATTCCTAGATCTTAATTGCATGCTCGTACCTACTACTAATATATATCAGTCCTTGATCCATCGGATCAAGGTACTGCTTTCTGAACCCAATTAATTTCAGACTTGGAGGGAAATGGTTCTATCTGAATTGCTTTGATTAGAAATTTCTGGTTCCTGTTTAGTTAATTTAACATTTTTAGTTATTTCCGTTCTATTTCTACATACGATTCAGTTTCTTCATCATAACCACTTAATAGTACGAGGGCTGTTCAGAAAGTAAGGAATGTTTTGGAATTAAAAAGATACTAAGTACAAGGAAAAAAATTTATTACATACATCAGAAAGAGCGACTAAAATTCTACTATTCTATATAGTCACCAAAGAAATTGAGGCACTTATCATAGCAGTGGTCAAGCTTTGAAATTCCTTCGTCATAGAATTCTGCCGCCTGCGATCTCAGCCAATCAGACAATTTCAAACAACAAATTCGTGAAACTTGTGGAACACTAAGTGAAAGCTCTGTTATTGTGAAATGGTGGTTTTTATGTATCTTTTCATCAATTTTATTGACCAGTTCTTCAGTCACAATGCTAGGGCGTCCACTCTTCTCTTCATCGTGAACATTAGTTTGGCCATTTTTAAACTGAATGCACCATTTCCGGATTGAACTTTCATTCATTACGTTATTTCTGTACACTTCACACACTTGCCGATAAATTTCCATAGGTTTTAGGGTTTCTGCCAACAAAAACCATATCACAGACCGCACCTCACAACTGGTAAGATTTTCAATTGCAGCGCACATTTTAAATTTGAATATCGAAAAAATGGGCAGCGTGGAAATGCTCCCGTTGTGATGGCTGGATGCCGACTGAGATGTCGAACACGCAGACAACAAAATATACGTGATCGGCGCATGCCTAGCGACGTCAGACGGAAATGTTCCTTGCTTTCTGAATAGTCCTTGTATTAAATTTCTCTTTAAATTTTCTTCCCTACCATTTAAATTATTTTCATATATTTTTACATTTATGGTTTCAATAACTTTATTCTTTCATCTTGTACGAAGAGCATACCCTACTAATATTCCTGTTTCAGCACACATATCTAGCTTTCTACGCTGTTGCTTTGAAATTCCTACAAAAAATGGTTAATCCGAAAGTTCTGAAATGTCATACAGTTGGTACCCTTCCACCATACAATTCGAATGGGGTTTTTTCAGAATGCTTATGCATTACTTGATTCCAAATGTATGTGAAGCATAACGCTGTCTCGCCCTAATTTTCCTCTCCTAATTTCAAATCTCTAAGCATAGTTCGTACTGCATCCATTGCTGTGAAATTAAAATGTTCAACAGCTCCATCCTGTTCGGGAGTATACATGTTTGTCCTTTCAGGTTTGATACCTTTACTTTCTAAAAAACCTTTCAAATTTCCCTATACAGAATTCCATACCGTTATCAGTACAACTGTTAATAATTTTGTTATCGGTAAACCTATCGGCTCTATTTTTAAATTTATAAAACTACTAAAAGCTTCTGATTTTTCCTTCAATAAATAGATGCATACCTTTCTAGAAAAATGATCTATGATAGTTAAAAAATACCTATTACTGCCTCTCGATGTTGTTTAGATCGGACCCGCCACATCCAGATGTAAAAATTCCAAAGTTTTTCGTGATTTAATCTTTCCTATTGGTTTAAACGAAACCCTTTTTGCTTTTCCAACTAAACATGGCTCACAATTTAATTCTTGTTTTTTCAATGGTGGCAATCCTCTAACATTCTTTAGGGTCTTCAGAATATTGTCCTTATTAATATGACAGTAACGTTTAAGCGATAATTCAAGACTCTTCTCTGAAGCAGTTTGATTTATTTCTTCCTGCTTATGACTGCACCTATTACCCATCTTTGAATAGTCAGGAAACACATAATAAAGTCCATTATTTCATTTGGCTGAAAACAGCTTTCTTTTCTCTTTAGAAAAATGTCAATTTTGGCCATTCTTCTGTACGAAATAGAACCCACTGGCCTCAATGCGTTTGCCCGCTATCAAATTATGCCAAAGCCTGGGTGAATGTAAAACATCAGTAAGAGTAATTGTTAGAGTCCTTATTTTTACAATTAAGAGTTATATTCCCTTTGCCAAGAACCTTGCATGTCATCCCGTTAATAGCATCTTTCATTTCTACACCAGAAGTCTGCTGAAATGTTGTAAACAGATCATGATTATAACAGAAATGAGAACTAGCAGCAGTATCAAATATCCACACAGTGTTGTCAGTATTCGTTCTGAAACTGACTTCACCCGAAAAACTAACTTTATAGTTATCTTTTCTCCTAGTCTGATCTCTATTCTTTATCCTGCAGTTCCTAGCAAAATGACCCATTTTCACACAATTAAAACACTTAACATTTCGTTTATTAGTGGACTTTCTAGCTGATTATATAAATTTCCCTTTTGCTGACCATGTTGCTTATTTTTACTCTTAACAAAATTAGGTTTTTTACTAATACCTTGCATAGCATATTTGTCATTACTACTTACATTATCTTGTTTTCAAAATAATTTTAGGCGAACTTTCTCTGACAACAGTACATTTAAAACATTATCAAAAGTGAATAGGGAGTCCTCAAAATGATATATCAACTGTACAATACCTCAATAATCCTTGGGTAGGCATCTAATCAGTTGAAACTGTTGCAGCCACTCTGAAATTGGTCGCCCGGCATTGAACAGCTGTTGTATGATAGTCCTCAATCTTGCGCCATATTAGTTGATTTCCTCTCTGAGCTTGAGATGGCAATTCAAGAATGTGTTGGTCAGTTCTACGACTTAGATCTTGAATTTGGACGAAAGTGGTTTTCGAATTTAGTCCAGGCAATCCTTGGATCTTCAATTCCTCTCAACAATGGTCGAAGTTCTTTCCCAACATTTAGATAACATGAGTGAATGTGTATGGATCTTTTTTGCTGTGTATTCAGGATCTTCCTTAACCTCTTTCTGAGCGGGGGCATCTGAATCACTTGACTTCTGCTTGACGATCGAAATAATAAACTGCCGTAAGTCCCTCTCCATTAATAACACTTCAATATCCTCTCTCCAACTGGCATAATTTGATGCATTCAAAGCATCGATTTGGAAATTCACACTCGGTGTTCACTCTGTATATTGTGGCTTTATTATTTTATTGAAAATTAAAATCTCTAATGCAATGAGATGAATTCTGGGCTCATAACTTTTTGACGGGCTCAATTTGGCCCTTGATAATAGTTAGGGCCACAAATAACTTAAAGCAGAGTGAGACAGGCACTGATATTTAAAAATGGGTTTATTTATTCATTTAAAACAAAATGACATGATCGAACTTGCTGTACATTACCTGCATATTAACTTCATATGAAAACAGGAATCATAATAGTAACATCATAGGACTCTTGACTCAGTATCAGCCACATTATATGAATGCAACTCAGTATCAGCCAACATCATAGTAACTTCATTCATCCCTTTATATACATCAGGAATCAGCATTCGACACAGTGAACTTGACAGTTAAGAATTGATATCCAATCAGAAAAATAAACTTTGTATGATGTAACAGAAGATAATGTCAAATGCAAATTCCTGATTCCTCATTGCCAGAAGTGAGGGATGACATCATATTGGGACATGTAATTCAAAAACAATTACCAATCTGATTCACTCTGTTTTGCTCGCAATATGACAACAGCATCAATATTAAGATTTTTCTTATGGAAATACAAAAGTATTTCAATTGTCATCTTATGTTTATTTGGTAAAATCATTGGGTATTTAGTAACATAAGGTAAATCTGAATTACCCAGGCATCCATCCACTTTTAGTACACCACCACTATCAAGAAAAGTATTTAAATTCTTCAGTTTACTGCTAGACAAGTTATCTTTTTAATCTCAGATAAAAAAAAATCTCTCTTTGGACCATTATGATCAACTTTGTTTCAGCTTTATAGAGGAGTCAACTCTGAAACTCTAGAAGGGCTAGACACTATCTTTTTAAATTGTTTTACAATATTTACAAATCTTAATACATAAATAAATACACGAAGAACAGTTGCATGATTGCTATTAATACACACTAAATCAGATAACAAAGATGACTCATGACTTGTTGAAATACGAACATTGGACACAGGTATGTCAGAATTAACACTGGGTTTGAATTCACAAGAGTACTTGGAGCTTATTTGTCAAGGTTGAGCTTGATTGCCCACTAGATAACTCCCTTCGTTCAAGGAATGGATGGCCATTCCACCACAGGTTTCGATTGTGAAGGTCATGTGGGCTTAATCCATGTGAAATGAAATCCACATGATTAAGAGTTTAAGATACATGATTCCACTGACAATTTTCTGTCAATCTTTGCACTTTAAAAATACGGTTCACGATGAAGGTCTTGAGATCATTTGTGGGCATGTTCAACTACTCCAGGGTGATTGTAGAGTCATTATAGAGCACAATGTCATTGATATCCAATCTCAGAGATGAACGTATTTTCTCTACAAGTTGAACCAAAAGAACATGGGCGTTGAGCTCCAGTCAGGGTATCAAGATAACTTGAATGGGTGCTACACGGGACTTGCTTGCCACATTGGTCACTTTCACACTATATGGTTGATATACACATTGCAAATAGATGACAGCTCCATATGCTGCCTCAGATGCATCTGCAAAATCTTGAAGGATGATTTTTAACCAAACATCAATTAAAGTAAATCTGTTTATTTTCACCTCAATGTACTTTAAAGTTGTAACAAAATCCTTACACTCATTGGTGATTGGGTTGGGCTACACATCATCCCAATCCAACTTTTTGCCACAACCACTGCTGAAGAAATTTTGCTCTTGTTAACATAGGGCCCAAGAAACCCAAGGGATCATATAGTCTGGCTATTACACTTTTCACCTAAGTTTTATGTTGACGATTTAATTGAAATAGACACCTTAAACACGAAAGGATCCTGTAACGGTTTCCAACTGATGCCTAACGTCTTTACAGGCGCGTCAGTGACAGCAGATAACAAATGCTTGATGTCTGAAGACAATGAACTATTCAGGAATTCAGGAGAATTTGAAGACTACTTGTGAAGAGTCATTGCACTAGATTTCAGGGTATTGCTCAGTTGTGATTGTAACTGGTGAGCAGCATCTAGATCAGGTGTTCCACTCACAATGTCATCCATGTAGGTGTTGTGCATCAGGACTTCCGTAGCCAGAAGAAATTGCAATTTCTCTTCCTTGGCCAGCTTTTGCAGGGTCCTAATGGCAAGAAATGGGACATTAGGCATTCCATACATCACAGTTTTTAACTGGTAAACAGAAACTTTTGCATTATGTCCAGGTTTCCACAAAATTCTCTGAAGGTTTCGTTGATCTGGATTGATGAGGATCGTCCTATACGTTTTTTTGTATGTCTGTAGTATAGGCAATTTATATCTCCTAAAGCGGGAAACTGTCTTAAAAATGTCCTCTGTGACTTTTCCTCTCATTAATATATCATTCAGGCACATGATGGGGGATGAGGCATTAAACACAACTTTCAGCTTATTTGTCAATTTATCCGGGCGTAGAATACCATGATGCGGTATGTAGTAGTGTATGGGCGGTTCACTTGACTCAATAACCTTCTTGAAAAGACCCATTGTCTCATATTCTTTCAAGAATTCCACATACAACAACAAATACTCTGGACCTCTATACAAATGCTTCCATAGCAAATTAAGTCATCTCAAAGCCATGTCCTTATATTCCCTAAACATGATAGTTCCTTATTCAAGGCCATTGTTACTACATATCTATCCCCCTTATTTCTCCCATGAGTTCACAAGAAATGATCTTCTCATAAAGACTCCACCGAGTCTTTTGCACATCCCATATCAACATTCTAAATTTCCCAAAACTGTCTCAAAATTTTATTTAAATCATCTGCAAGAATCAATCCGCAATGAATGTGATCTTCCACAACCTGATCAACACTCCCACCTGCAATGTAACCAAACATCGTATTTTGTAATAATTGAGAATTTTGAACACAGATTTGTCCCATCCTCAACAATTCATAAAAAATCTCAGCATCGTACAAAATGTCAATCTTATTTGGAATATTGAAACTATAATCAGCTAATGGCATGAACACTGAAACATCAACATTCACATTAATTGCCTTATTTGGAATGAGATCGGTAATTTTATCAACAACTAACATTGAAAATTATCTCTTGTAACTCTTATCTTTATTTGCTATTGGGGTCTTAACAGATTTATTCACCACCACAGTTGTATCATTTACACACAAAAGAAACATATTTATTTTTTCCAATTTTAATTGTAACCTTTCTGCACACATCCCTTAGTACACAAACAAGATTGAGAACCAACATCTAACAGACATCTCACTCTGATCCATTCTGAGTATTTATTTTCCTACGAGTGTGTGTACTGTAATCAAAAGAATGGTTTTTCATTTATTTTTTTCAAAACTTGCTGCTATGAATTGGGATTGCGAAATCACTTTTGGGTTATTTTCATTCTGTTTTGAAACAAAGACAGATGCATCCGATTTCAACTAAGAAGGGGAATTATTAGAATTTTCTTGCAGAAAATGAATCATTTTATTATGAGGTTTAAAGTTAAACAATTTTTCATTGAATGGCATTTGCTAATTTTATGAGGTGCAAAACATCAAAAGCATAAGTTGTTTTATTACTTCCACTCTACGCCATACTGATAGCTGTCTAAATTAGGGACACGTAGAAAGAGGATGAGTCGCATATTTACAAAGCTTGCAATTAATGCCTTTAGTTTCAGATAACAATACTTTGGATATATTTTTATCCGCTCACCAATTTGAAATCTTTTGCCATTTATGTCTTCCTGTTTGTTTCCCCTGTTGTATTCCTATTGATTAATTCACCTGAAACTTTACCTCTAGACCAGGGGTCTCCAAACTTTTCAGCCCAAAGGCAGCAATAACTATCAAATAGCAGTTTGGGGAGCCAACTACACACTCGAAATCCAAAAAAAGAATTAAAACACAGATGTTGTTTTTAATTACTTATTTACTATTATTTTATTCAGTTGTTATTTAACAACACATTGATACACTACACATGAACATCTGCATTAATAGGAATGGTGAAATTGTTTTCTAGATGCCAAAATAGCAGACATTTCTGGCTTTAGATATGATGTCCCTAACATCAACAGTTACCTGAGATTATCATGAGACAAGTTTGTTCTCAAATTATTCTTCATATATTTCATTCTTGAAATCTTTTCTCATACAAATATGTTGTTCCAAAATATTGAAAGGTACCTTGATGCCAAAGTTTTGATATTAAGAAAAAGTCTTCCTTGGGCAAAAACTGATAAAAATCCACCAGTCCCTTTTTGAACTTATACTTAGTGATGTCATTTGCATATAGCTCAATGACCTCCAACTGCAATTCATCTGGGTAACTGGCCACATCTGCTTCAAATGGGTCTGCTCATTGTCTATATTTCTTTTCCTCTTCTTGGCCATCATTGGGCACTAAAATAAAGTGACTTCAACATGAATAAGTAGTGAAACTAAAAGTATATCATGCCCATTGTTCATGTTGCCCATTGTTCATCATTTTTAATCGAATATAAACAATTCATGGAATCCGACCAATAATAGGCAGGTAGGTTATAAAATTCCTTTAAATCTTCACAGATGGTTTGGGCTAGACTCGTACCAATACAGCAGTCTAAGAAGTTTAACCTTGAGATACGAATACCTTTTAGAGGAGCTACTCTAGATCTTGCTTCCACCTAGTTACAAGTAACTCTTTGGTCATTTTCAACCCTTAAGGAAATGCAAGTAGCATATGCTTGTTGACTAGCATCACAAAAAACTTGCAAGCTATTTTTTGCATTTTTATGCACTTGAAGCTATCGTGACATATCTAGTTCTTCTAACTTAGGTAACTGTTCTACCCATTTATCAAATTTATGAACAATTTCTTCAGGCAGACTTTCATCCCAAATAGTTTTTATATTCTAACTTTATTGGAGTGATATCTTAAGAATTAATGTAATTGGAGCAGTAATGCCTTTGGGATAAAATATTTTGTGACATTTTGACAGAATATATCATTTAGATACTTTGCAGATTCATTTTTCTTATCACCACTCATATCAATTTTTAAAGTATCTCTTCCAATGTTCCACACAAAGCCAAAAACTAGTATGCCTTATAAAATAGAAAAAGCATTTTGTGATTCATGATAATCCCCCTTTGATGCATCCAAAGAGTTGTGTTGCCCGCCATGCAAAGGCAGCGGTAACCTAGTGGTCATGGCTTCGGATTTGTGGCGTGCGGTTTTCGTTCAGTCGCCTTTTGATCCTTGGCCACTAAAAACCCACTGTGTAGTTGAGGCTGATGCACTTTAAATCTGTCAGGGCCCAAAGTCCTCCTTGTGGCGTGGTGTGGATGTTAGGAGAGGGGGTGTCGGCTCAGGTGTCGTCCTCGTCACTTGACCGTGGTTCAAAATTACGAGGTCCGTCGCCAATAGCCCTCATGTTGTTTCTGGTGCGACATTAATAAAAACAAAAGAAAACTAATCTAATTTTACTATTATTGTTCTTCAATCTTGAAAATAGTTGCTCACAAATGTATGTGCTTTTAAACATTGATGACAAGAATAAAGAATGATTGTGCAGTGAGGGATATTTATCTTAGGGCACAGATATAATATATGAAAATCCAATGAAGATATTATACAAAACGTATCTTTAAGGTGGACGTCAGATTGCAGCCTATGAGCATTCCATTTTAAAATTTGCTGGCACCATTTTTATATTAACTGTTAATGGAGTCTCAAAATTTAAAAACATTTTTTTTTTGAAAATTTGGAAATCTTTGAAATTCTGGTATCAAATTACAAAGTAGGGGTTAAAATTTTTTAACTTGTTATTCAATCAACTTGTTCAAATGCAAGAAATTATTTACGTTCATTTGAGTTTGTCATAACTTTAATTTCATTTGGAACATGTTTATAGTTTGAAACATTGTACAGATTAGTCAGTTTTTACATTGGAAGATGCATGTTTAAGTTATTATTAAGTGAGTAGTTAAATCTGCCAAAATTGCTAACTCTACAAGCCATTTGATATTATGAAGATGTGGTACACATTTTGCTTTCAGTATCTTAAATTATTTGATTTCATTAAGTATGTTATAAAACCATTTTAACATTTGGCCTATACTAAGCTACCTCTTTGCGGTAAAGTACTTTAATTATAACACCATTCTCATCATCCAAGCATTTAAGGAATTCTTATTATTGCTGATGATTCAATCGCAGGGCCATTGTAAATTTCAGTCTTGATGAGAGTTTGCATAACATGGTCCACTTTCAAGGCTTTTCTACATAACTTTTTGTTCATGTATTATGCAATAGTATTTCATCAAATGAGTTTTGACAGCAATTACATTGTCTTCTGTTACGTTTTCAAGCCCTTCATTTTTCTTTATCATATCTAGCGGCATCATCCACAACTACATCTGATATATTGGTTGGAGTCAAAGAAAATCATGTTAACATATTTTCACTGTCTCATGTGATTTACTTGCATGCTATTGTGTCTTTTAAAAGTACAAAATAAACCATTTCTTCAGTTACATTTAATAATCATCAATACTTATGATACTGTGGTGAATGTTTTGCCTCTTGTTCGTAATTTAGATCATTTGTTCCATCACTAATAAATGTCACTAATAATTAAACTAGTCAAATATCAAATAAATAGGTAAATAAAGCTTTAACTGAATATTTAGTTAACGATGAGCTTTCACTATATCTAACAGGTCAATTGAAAAGTCCCCGGTCTGATGCATAGATGGCGCTACTAGAATTAAATCCATATATTTTTTAGTTAGCCCTAACCCTCAAAAGATGCGTGTATAAATTTAACAGCTGTTGGATCATTAGTTGGTGAATTATAGCATTTTGAGTGAAGCAACTTTTGTTATTGTGAAAAAAATGGATAAAAAGGAATTTCGCGTGTTGATAAAATATTGCTTTTTGAAGGGCAAAAATACAGTTGAAGCAAAAACTTGGCTTGATGCTGAGTTTCTGGACACTGCCCCAGGAAAATCAACCATCAAGGATTGGTATGCTAAGTTTAGACGGGGTGAAATGAGAACCGAAGACGGTGAACGCAGTGGACGCCCAAAAGAGGTTGTTAGCGACGAAAACATTAAAAAAATCCACAAAATGATTTTGAATGACTGTAAATTGAAATTGAATGAAATAGCTGACACTCTAAAGATATCAACTGAACGTGTACATCATATCATTCACGAATATTTGGGTATGAGAAAGCTCTGTGGAAAGGGGCTGAGCTCACTTTTGACCAAAAACAACGATGAGTTGATGATTCGGAGCAGTGTTTGAAGATGATCAAGCGTAATAAACCCGAGTTTTTGTGTCGATATGTGACAATGGAAGGACATGGCTCCATCATTTCACTCCGAAATCCAATCGACAGTCATCCGAGTGGACTGCACACGATGAACCCGCTCCAAAGCGTGGGAAAACGCAACAGTCGGCTGGCAAGGTTATGGCGTCTGTATTTTGGGATGAGCATGGAATAATTTTCATTGACTACCTTGAAAAAGGAAGGACCATCAACAGCGACTATTACATAGCGTTACTGGACGGTTTTTAGGACGAAATCGCCGAAAAACGGCCGCATTTGAAGAAAAAGAAAGTGCTGCTTCACCAAGACAATGCACCGTGCCACAAGTCAGTGAAAACGATGGCAAAAATCTATGAATTGGGCTTCGAATTGCTTCCTCATCCACCGTATTCTCCAGATCTGACCCCCAGCGACTATTTCCTGTTCTCAGATATCAAAAGAATGCTCACTGGGAAGAAATTTTCGTCGAATGAAGAGGTGATCGCTGAAACTGAGGCCTATTTTGAAGCAAAGGACAAATCGTACTATAAAAATGGTATCGAAAAGTTGGAGGGTCGCTATAATCAGTGTATCACCCTTGAAGGGAATTATGTTGAATAAAAAAGACTAATTTTGCCAAAAAGTGTTTTACTATGGTAGGCCAGGGACTTTTCAATTGACCTGTTACTTTGCCTGTAGGAGTAACTCTCAGACATGCTCAACAAAAGATTTTATTTTACTGACCACTATTGCAAATGAATTCAAGTCATTTTTGTATAAGTTTCATCAATAATGTAATCTCCTGTCTATTACTACTTTTTCTATCAATCTCCTATCTTTGTCCTTCTATCAATCTCTTTCTTTTTGTCTCTTTTTTTCCCTTCTCCTTGTTATACACCTCTATATATGGACTTCACTTTTTATAATAGGAAGTTGAGTTGTTTGAATTAAGTAGCATCTAGGAAATGTCCATAATGATAGTTGAAGGGAAGTAAACTTCATACCATTACACCGCCATCCCCCACGCAAAAGAAAGGTTATATATCGGTGGGCTTAAATGACCAGCAGGAAATTATACTACAAAGTTTTGGAAGTCAATTGAAACCTTTAAGATAATCTAAATCCCTAGACTTGATTTAAAAAAAATCTTAACAAATTATTTTAAAATGATCTCTAAATCCAAATTGAATTGAATTTTATTCATTTTATATTTATTTCATTCTCAATCTTATTACTGCAGCATGATATCTTAATTCATAACTTATCCTTAAAATTTTTTAATATGCTGAATTTGCTTAACAGACATATTGCAGTCCTAGTAGATTTATAAAGAATAATTTCATTCATAACTTTACTGTAATTTTTGTTACAAAATATCTTCTTCATCCACGACTTTCAGTGTATAACAAATTCACTTTTCATCTGTGGACTTCCATTCTCTATCAGGAACATCCGGCAGATATTTTAACATTGTAAAGAATCATTAAAAGTCATTGACAGTAACATTTGAATAATCCTAAACTGTATGCAATAGTTGTTACTCTTGCAGATGTTGGAATTGTTCAACCCATCATCAATTCTAATGGGCAGAATCTTAAGCCATCAGTGGCTGCTGTAGCCTGATGGTCATGGTCTTGGACTCGCATTTGGCGGTTTTCGATGAATAGTAGATTTGAGCCTTGATGCCACTAAAGATCTGCTGTGTAGCCGGGACTGATGCACATTAAATCTGTTCAGGCTCAAAGTTTTCTCATTGGTGTGGAAGTTAGGAGATGTGGTGCCAGCTCAGGTGTCATCCTTGTCAATTGACCGAGGTACAACATTACATGGTCCATTGCGAATAGCCCTCATGTTGCTTCTAGTGCAATGTTAATTGAACCACCTTTCCCCATCATCGTTATCATCGAAGGTTCTCATTAGATCAAGAATTTTCAAAAGTCAATGTTTGTATTATTCGAGTTTTCATATCTCAATCATTTGTAAAAAGCATGATGAAACTACTAAAATGTTTTCAGGGCTTTTTCACCTTGAGATTTAAGGAAATATGTGAGTAATTCTTGAGCAGATATGAAATATAGTAATCAATATTTTACCTGATATATATATATATGCAACAATTTCTTATAAAATCCTGTCTTGTTTTACAATTTTGTAAAAAAAAAAAAATTGTGAAATTAATGCACTCTACATGTTAATCATATTCTCAGACTACTCAATGTGTTAGACATACTAATTATTCATATATGGTCCTTTTATAAATTTATATTCAAAATTAAAAAAAAATTAATATAAAACAACCATTAATTTACCTGATTTTGGGATTTTACTCATTGGCAAAAATTTTGCTTTTTGTTTGAAAAGATATCCACTGTCGGTGTAGAAGATTTTGAGTAACATTAAATTGGGGGGGAGGAGGAAAGAGTTTTTTTTTGTCTTGCATCTTGTGATACTTAATGATTGCTTATCAGAGTGAAAGAAAAAATAATAAATATGACCTTAGGCATCTTCCTATATACAAAATTCTGTATGTCTGATATGGTTGAAGAATTTATGACAAGGCTTTCTCGGATGTCAGATTATGTTGAATCTGATCTTTATTCAAGAATTTTTTCTCCTGGAGACTTGCTTGGAACTTCTCTTGTCAGTTTTTGGATTTTGAGGGTTGTATAGGTTTCTTATGCAAGACACAGGTGACATAACATTGGGTTAGCTCTTTACTCCAACAGGTGAAGGGTGTTGTGCAGGATAGCTCAGATTAAATAAATTGTAAAATAAATAAAAGTGGAGTCCACTTGTAGAGTTCCATTTCACCTGACTTTAATAAATGGATTTAATTGGCTTTGAAGTTCAATGGCAGTAGTTAAGTGTTCAACACCACTTTGAATGTCGTTTACATAAAAGATAAAAGTCTCTGCCTGCTGCTGCACCTAATGGATAGTTCTTTCTTTCATCATTGCATAGCGATTGCAACACTCTTGTCGCAAGATATGGTGCACACTTGGTCCCATAGGTAACAGTGAGTAATTTAAAAACATGCATTTTTTCATAATTATGATGTTTCCAAAAAATGCACTGCAAATCACACTCATCGGAACTAATCTCAATTTGTTGGTATATCTATTTAATGTCTGCCATTATAAACTATAGTATGCTTCTGAAATCGCAATAAAATAGAAATTAAGTCATCTTGGACTACATATCCTGCATACAAATTATCATTGAGTGATTGTCCAGACGATATTGCTTCTAAGCATTAAAAACAATGCGTAATTTTGTAGTACTGTTCTCTGGTTTTATAAACGCCATGATGAGGCATAATGTATTTTGGAATTTCGTTAATTGCCTGTACATGGCCTAGAATCTCATACTCGGTTAAGAATTCCCTATACAATTTCAAATACTCAGTTTCTCTTCATGAGCGTTGCCATTGAGAATTCAGTCCAGTCTTTTAACTGTAATGCCCTTCGGCTCTCCTAAACACAGGGATTCTTCTTTTAAAGGCATTTTAACTACATAGCATCCATCGTCATTCCTAAAATGCGTTTTCATGAAATGATCTTCACAAATTAGGCTCTCATTATTTTCTCCCTTTTCTACCTCGGCATTTTCAATTTCCTAAAAACTCCTCGGATGCACAGAAGTTTCGTTTTCTATTGAAATACTCCCAGTAGCAATGAACCCAAACACTGTATTTTGCAAAATTATATCTGTCCCAGGGGGCCTTATCAGACAAAATTTTAAGAGTTTGTAAAATATTTGTGCACTCTACAAAATATCCACAACACCTGGTTTATTGTAAGTGACATCTGCTAATTTTAAATTAACTAACTCAAATGTATTAATGTCAAATTGTTTAGTAAGTGTTATATTCAAGACTATCAAAAGCTCTACTCTTTTTTTGAAAGCTTTGCTTAGATTTGCAATTCTTGTTTTTACAACCGAGTTTATAACAGACGAGCACTTAATCAAACCTGAAACTACTACATTTATTTTTTCTTTCTTTAAATTAAGTTTGACAGTGCAATGTTTTGAGATGAAACACGACTGACTTCCGTTATCTAGCAAGGCACACATTTCACAAAGCATTCCGAAGTAATCCATGATCATTAATCCTTGATCTAATGTACACAGCAAAACCATTTGAGATTTATTAGTAATAACACTTGCAGATGTAAAAGTGAGCGATTCTCTTTTCTCTGATCGCCTGACATTGCATTCTTTGGAACAAAATCATCAGACATTGGGTTTAATCCGAACCTGACACCAGAAAGAGCATTTGCGTTCTGGTTTTGTTTTCTCATGTATAAGACCTTTATTAAATTTTTTCTCAATGTGTAAACATGTGTGATATCACTTTTTGCAAATGGAACAGTTTGACTTAGAATAACAGTTATTGACCATATAGTGATTGAGGCAGTTAAAACATATAGATTATTTTTTACGATCACAATTCTTTCATTAACATGAATTTCTTAAAAATGGGGAAAAAGTTAGGATAATGATTCCTGTTCGATTTGCAAATAACACATTTTTAAGTTTTAACTTCTGACATTAACAATATAGAAATCTTTTGTGGACTGTATTCATTTTGATATTTTGGTGAATTGTTTCAAACAGCAGATGTGAAACCACATTAGTTTTGGTTCAACACTTATTTTTTTATGATAAATGAATATCTCGATAACTTGCGTGGTACAAAGCAGGATTCGCCCTGCTTTACACCTATGTGTATTTGAAGTTCATGACCAAATGAGTTAAATATTTTGTTGGAAACCATTAATTCTTACACTCCCTTGAAATAATTTACTTTTCTTAATTGGCATTAATACTCAAATGCTGCGCTTAATCTCATCAGAAATTGAATGTAGCTTTTGTTTAGAAGTTTTTGTGCTCTACAAAAGTTATTACCTTTTGTGGAGTGGATTGAAATTCCTTTAACACAACTTCTTTCAGTTTATCATAATTACTTGGTCATCCTCACTCAAATATACCATTAAATTAGTTGCCTTTTCGCCTAAGATATTTAATAAAATTTCTGATTTAAATTCATCTGGAACATTTTTTGTTTTGAAAGCTCTTTCAAGTAATGAGAAAAAGAGATTATATAACTCAACGCTTGAAGGAACTGGAATGGCTAATGTTTTAATACTTTTTATTAAATTTTCTAAATTGCAATTTGATAACTCAGAATTGCAATATGTTGCTGTTAGCAGTGTTTCTTTCACAAAATTAGAGAGTTCTAATTGTTTTTCTAACTGAGCTAGTTTCATTTTTTCTAATTCTAATTTTGTTTCACTGTCTACTCTCTCCTGCACTTCCCGTTTTTCGTTGTCTATTTTCTTCTGAATAACTGACTCAACAACAACTTCACAATTAGTTTTGTAAACATCACTGCTCAATTAATGTTCTTAACTGGACCACTTTAACTCTAGTAGGAATACTTATATCAAGTTCTTCAGCAACCTCAATTAATTTACTCTTTTTAACTTATTTAAGGCCAAAATAAATATAATTCAGAAGAGAACCTGAGCATTTATAAACCAAAATTATTAAAAAACGAAAGTATATTCTCAAAACTAAAGTAAAAACACTTTCGATATTACCGAAACTAAAAATTACAGTTACCGCATAGAATCAATACTGAAACTGCTCATCTCCAGTTTGACGGACCACTTGTTGCGAAGGATAACTCATAATAAATAAATAAGTAAGAGTGGACTGTCTTCATTTTCATAAAACAAAATTTATTTCTTTTGGCAACGATCTGCATTCAATCAAATACACCATAGTACATGATCATCATATGTTCACCTTACTTGTCCAAAGTTACATTCGAACAACTTTTACAAAACAATTCAACTAAGGATGCCAACAACAGTCAAGAAACTAAGCTAATTATAACAAGTTGCAACACATGACAACTCTACTTAAAAATATATGTGTAACATAGACTTTACATTTAACAGGCGTGTGCCAATATATGTTTAAAATAGATATTCCAATATATATTTAAAATAGATGTGAAAAGGCTACCAATTTAATTGGCGTGGCAGGTTCCGTTCAACATGATACAAAAAAAACCAAAACCTTTTCTACACAAGAAAGCGCCATCTAGTAGCGTGTTTAAAGGGTTTCCTTGCATTTTGTACAGGCAGTTTGTTGTTGATGTTCCTTGTCTGGTTTGTTGTCAGAGGATCTTGAATTACACACCAATGATGATAGAATTTCTCGCTGTAATGTGGTGGAAAATATGCCCTCCTTTTTTCCTTGGTTGTGAATGATGGTACTCAACAATCTCTTGTTTTGGGCTCTTGGATCTGTGTTTCTTCCATGTTAAAGAATGCTGGATGGTGGTTAGTTACCATAGCTTTTGTGGAATTGTAATGATAGGATGATTCGGTAATCCATTCTATTCTAACCCTTTTGACTATCTTATCTCATACCTGCTTCATAACAATAGGAGATTCTAAAAAAAACTCTATTTACATTTTACAAAATGCGAAATACTTAAAAGGAGGCTTTATTTCTTTCACCTATGTCACCTTTAGCTCATTATTTCATTGAAGAATTAAAATAAGATAGAATTATAAGTCTCGATAACATTTAATAAAGGTGTTCTGGATTTTGAATAATTTTTAAAAGGAATGTAAACAACTATAATTCTAGTATTGTTCAAACCGAAATACATGGTGTGGCTATCAAATAAGGCGACTGATGCCGTAAAACATTTTATTTTGATTTCATACATATTTATTTATCATCAAGTTTTGTGGGAAATTTTACAACAATTCGTTTCTCTATTGTTAACACATCAATCAATAACTCCCGAGACTAACCCAGAGATGGCGCTCGTAGTAAACCAGTAACCAGGTCTTTCTAGAGTACGAACCTTTGCTTGAAACGTGTCAAAATTTTAAGTCGATCGGACCAGAAACAGCTGAGTTATCGAGGTTGGAGTAAAGTCGTTTTGTAGTTTGTTTAAAAAATGGAAAAAACCGAGTTTCGTGTTCTGATAAAACATTGTTTTTTAATGGGTAAAAACACCGTGCAAGCGAAACAATGGATTGAAAAATGTTACCCGGACTCTTGTCCATCAAAAGCAACGATTTGTCGGTGGTTTGCCGAGTTTAAACGTGGTCGTACCGACACAAATGACGCGGAACGCTCGGGTAGACCTGTGGAAGCCGTTACACCGGAAAATGTGAGTGAAGTGACAAAAATTATAATGAAAGATCGTAAAGTGAAGCTCCGTGAGATTGCTGATATGACACAGATATCATATGGAAGTGTATTTACTATCCTTCATGAAAAAGGTTTTTTCCAAGTGGGTGCCGCGATTGCTTTCGATGGAACAAAAACAGCAACGAGTCAATGATTCAGAAAGCTGTTTATCGCTATTTACTCGCAACAAAAAAGATTTCTTGCGGAAAAAGAAAATTTTTTTTTTGAAAAAAAAAAAAAAAAAAATTTGCAAAAATGTTGTTTTCAATGTTAGTCTCGGGACGTATTGATCCATGTGTTATACTTATCATTTTACTCTGTCTTTGGTAAACATGGGTGATGCACTCCCGGGATACCCCAGCGATCCTTCTCTATTTTCGACCCTCCTTCTTGTCAATCACTTTATCTTTTTTTCAACTTCACGTCTAGACCACAATTTAATCTTGTTTGGCGCAGTATAGCCATATCTGGCTCTTGCACCAATAAACTTTACGTTCACTCACTCACTTATTTTACTGGCAAAACAAAAAAAATAACTAATGCGAATGAAGGCTAAGACTATAGAGATTCTTTTACAGAAAGGAGAGGCACTGTATTTGAAAGAAAAGGCTACATGTTAAACAGCCGTCATTTGCTATTGTTTGTCTCATGCATACTTCTTTAGCATTGTGAGTCTTGTTATTAGCATCCATACCTCATTTATTATGTGTAAAAATTTTATGAAGTCAATCCATTGAATGATGACATAATGTCTGAACATGCAGTAAACTTGAAACAACAAAGACCTTATGTGTATGTTATTTTTAAATAAGATAGATATTAATTGCCTTTTATATATATGTGTGTGTGCGTATGTATATTCATAATTTAAGAAATTACTTTTCTTTAAATTTTTGTGTTACTCAGAAGGATAAAAATTTATTTATACTTGGTGCTCATTTATTCCTTATAATAGAAATATGGTGATGGAAATACTGAAACCCATTTAAAAAACATGTAAAGCCTCTTTAATCTTATGTGTGTTTGACCTAATTATGGTAAACTTTGATGTTTAATGCTTCAAATACAATGATATTTAATGTTTCATGTACCAAATATTTCAGATTTCATGTTTTGCACACTTATTTTCCCTTGAAATGTGTTTTTATAGTTTGACTATAAAGGTCATAGCAGTTTAGATACAGTACACTAAAATAAGCAAATGTAACTTGTATTTAGCATCCTAATTCTCCCAATATGTACATTAAGTTTCTATAATTTAATTTAAGATGCATCTAAATAGAAGATTAGTTGAATATGTGATGTATGTCTTTATCAAATTGAAAATAAAACATGTATGAATAATTTTATTCTGTTGTATAGAATTAGCTTATGCAAACATTTCTGCGATGTATTCCTGGAATTGCTGTAGCTTCATGATTCAGATTGCAAGCCTGATAGACATTTTTGAGTCTGATTCTCTCAGATATTGTTGTATTGAAATAAATAGGCTACAACATATTACATTGAACAATACCTCTAGGAACTAATATGGCATGGTATAAAATTTAAATAAGCTAAATCCAGCTTGGGTGTTATCCTCATCACCCTACTATTCTTTGAAATGGCCATTTTGCTGCTGTAATTGAAAAAAATAGAAACAATTCATGAATTTTGGCATTTGCTATATTTTATAGATATTTAATTTCCTTTTAATAAAAATTTAGTATAATTACCATAAAAATATTATGGTTTTGAATATAATATTTGGCTTTGAAAGAACTGTTTTTCATTAATCTCTTTCATCATTAAAAATATTTTTGTGCAGAACATTTGGAAAATTGTTATATTTTTTAAATTAAAGCATTTGTAATGTTATTTTTATAATTACTAGAGGTACATTCTCTGCAGAAAAGGGGAGAAAACGATTAAAATTTTAATGTATTCAAAATGGAATAATTTATTTTCCATTGTCAGTAGTCGAACCTTTTGAATTGCTGAATATTTATTGATCACTTGACTTTTTTTTATTATTTTTTTTAAAAAAATTCTTTTGTTGAAGGGTCACATTAAATGTGTTCAAAAACTGAAAGCATTGCTCAAGAAGTGGAGTGAGGAAGATTTTCAAAATGACCCAGAATTAAGCTTGATTCCATCATTATACAACAGTATCAAAACAACTGAAAAAGAGAATCAAAATTCTGAAGGAGGTTCTAACCGATTGAAGGATCTTACTTCTGCAATTGAGAAAGAGGAAGAAGATCTTGCTAAAGCAATTGAATTATCACTGAAAGAGAATCTGTGTGGATCTTCACCAAAAGTTGGAAGCTCACTATATCCAAGTACTGTTTTTTCCAGCACTAGTCGAGATCATCAGATCAAACCAGCCAAGCAGCCTCTCCTGAGAAAAGTTCGAGCCTTATACGATTTTATAGCAGCAGAAGACAATGAATTGAGCTTCAAAGCAGGGGAAATCATTCACATCATTGATGACAGGTAATATATTTAAAATGAAACTTAATTTTTTGCTAGTTGTAAAATTCCAACATCAGAACTCTGTTTTGAAACATGTTAAATTCTAAAGTTTTAAAATGAGAATAATATATTGTTTACATACATCTAACATCATTTTTAATGTTTAAAGAAGTATTTTGTGTATGATTTTAAGTGATCCCTCATGGTTTCTCGGCTCTAATGCAAATGGTCAAGGATTGTTTCCAGCTAACTTTGTAACTTCAGATTTGGCTCCAGTTGAACCTTTGCCTGCAAAAGAAAAGAAAACAGTTAAGTTCAGTGAAAAGGTGAAAGTGAAAACTTTGGGAGAAACAGATGTGCCAGTTGAAGAAATTGTAATAGATGAGGTGTGTACGTTAAATATGAATTTTCATTCAAGTTATAAAATGCATTGTTGCTGGATCTGTTGGATTCGTTTTAATTATCAAATGATTTTCAGAAAAAAATTGATGAAATGCTTGCTGCCCTGCACGATGCAGATCCTACTGGTCATGTTCCTGATTCTGAAGAATTGCTTGCTCTGGAGGGTTTGTAATTAAATCTTATTAATGGTATCAATATAGGTTGATTTTACTTAATCTAAATTTTTATTGCATGAAATTTAGTCTTAATAATTGAAAATGTTTTTAGATCACTGTTTAGCAATGGCACCGCTCATTGAACAAGAGCTTGAACAAATTGATCATCGCCATGCAGCTTTAACAGATGCTAACACACTTCTTGTTGAAGCCTTGAAATCATATGAAATGCTAATGAAATCTGCTATTCCTTATGCACACTATCAAGTACCATCAGATATAATGCATAATAATATGTATCAGACACAAACACTTCAGGTAATGTGTCATGTATGAAATATTTTTTATAAAATTTCTGTGGTGTGAGTTAGTGACTAACATAAACACTGATAAACTGCTATTTTCAGAATGATTCCCATTCTTAGTAAACTAATTCAGTGATAAAAAGAAAGTTTAAAAATACATATTTTTTTGAAATCTTTCTATAAGGAAGGGTTTGTCAATGAAGATACTGTAGTTAAATCTTTATAGGAAATATATTGTTTAAAAAATAAGTACTTATTCACTACTGTATTAAATGAATATCAGAAAATTAAAAAAAGTTATATGAAACACAAACTCTGAAGAAAAACTAAAAATTGATGAGTAAAAAGTAGTATATTTTTTCTCTCTTTATATAGAATGCAAAACACAAACAACACTCTCTCAGGTGCACATGATTACATACTGTTGCCACTAGCAGAAACTTCAAGTATAAAATATTTATCATCCTTCCATATTGCAATGTAAAAATTAATTTGAATGTTGCTAATATTATAAATAAATTAGTTAAAAGAAAATCACACTTTAAAACAGCAAATTTAGTTGTTGAGGAATACTAATAAAATAACACTATACTGTACAATACTTTGAAAACGTAGAAATATAAAATACTATCACTAACAAAAAATTAAAAAATGTTACACTACAGTAAAACTATAAAAAGTCAAAGTTTTATAAGTCTGGGCGATCTAGAAATCGAACTGTCCTTCCAGATCTCGTAATTTTCGAAAAGTCTTGAATAATCAGATTAGCAAGTCTTTTTTCAGGATTTTTAAGACAGCTTCTCAGAGGATTCATTCAAATCAAAATTTGGATTGATGATAGGAGAAATTTCTTTGATGGAAGAAATCTTTAATAGGTAGAGATTTTGGATTACTCTAAACAGTTCTCCATTCTGTGTCTTAACTCTAGCATGTTGACATGCACAGGGATACAGTTTCAAAATTCTAGCAAGTGGCCAAAATAATCTTTTTGTCATCACTTCCTATTAAAACAATGTTTCTTGCTCTGAGAGAAAAAACTGTTTAAATACCTTCTTTTTTTCTAATTTTTAAAGTTCGAAGATATTCTTGGCAAAATCTCTTCCTAAAATCTTTGTGCAAATTTTGGATTCAACAGAGTCTGCATTTCAAAAACTTTGTATCTATATCATGTTTAAAATTCGATATCAATTCATTTTGAATTTCTTTTAAGAAATTTGTTGGCGCACAAAAATCTTACATAATCTTTGTCTCTGGGATTAATGCTTATGTGTAAAAATGCTTTATGTTTATCAGATGTAACTCCAATTTGTTTCATACAAAATCTCTTTAGAATTGATGGAATTAATTCATTGAGATTCATTCTCTTTTCAACACTATCATTTAAACTAGGTGTACCTTTCTGTTTTGTTGAAGCATTAAAAATATGTCTAATTTTGGTGGTGGCATTTTCTTTTACAACATGTCTATGAGGTAAATAATAAGATAAATCTGTTTCCTTACCTGGGATCTCTTCTGTAATTCCCTCTTCCCATTCTTTGAATATTTCATCATATGCTTCATGTAGTTCTTTTACAGTAAAATTTAATCCCTTAGTGGCTGTGTCAAAAATATCTTGTGATGGTACATGGTTTTCAAGAAACAGTAAGTTTACTTGAGAGCGACCTTCATTATTTACACTAAGAGTGTTTAAAAAATTATCTCAAGCAGCCTCGTGCAAATTCTAATTGATTCTTCTTTTCAGAGAGTTCTAAAATTCCGAGTGAATCGGTGGCTGCTGTAGCCTAGTGGTCTTAGTAGCAGACTCGCAGTTGGCGCTTTTCATTGAATCGTAAGTTAGAGCCTTTGGGCCACTAAAGATGTGCCGTGTAGCCGAGGCTGATGCACATTAAATCTGTCGTGGCTCAAAGTCCTCTTGTTGGCATGGTGTGGAAGTTAGGAGAGGGAGGTGCCAGCTTAGGTGTCGTCCTCGTCACTTGAACAAGGTTCAAAATTACGATGTCCTTTTCTAATAGCCCTCATGTTGCTTCCAGTGCAATGTTAATAAAACCAATGCAAATGAATCAAGAGACCATAAATCTGATATTTAATACTTCTTTGTTTAACATTACTGTTGCCAACAATGTTGAGTAATGTGAGATCTCAGAAACTTTTGTTTTACCCATTACTGTCTAACCTAGTTTTGTCTCAATGATATCAAGTCCCAAGGTGAGAAGTCAGAAACCTCCAGTCTTTAACTTGCATGCTATATCAGCTTTGATCGTGAATACTGGTACCATTTTTCTTTAATTCATTTATGCATTCCTCAGAAACGATAGGAGGTATAGTACCATAAATTACATCTTGACCAAGGGCTTTGAAATTGCAACAATAGCTTCCATCAGGTTTGGACATGAATATAGTCAAAATATCATGTTCCATTATACCAGTTGAAGTTCCATCAAATAATGAATGACAGAGTTTCTCTTTATCAGATTTTTCGAAATTCATTTCTACCGCAGTGCCATTTAAAATATATGATTGCTGGGAAGCCGAATCTAATAGCTCATACATGATGTTGAAAACCATTACCTATCTAAGTAATTGTTAAAGTTTGAAGTAGAACATTTGGATTTTTGATAATTTAGCTATTGTTTCATCTCTATGGGGAATTCGATAGTTGTCTTCCTTTTCAATAGTGGAAATACTTTGACATTTGAAATTGAGTGTGAATATTTCTACACAAAAATTAATGGTGTCTTTTGTCATTAAACAATGTATGACACTTTTCCCTTGCATTTAGCTATCCTGTAGCGCCTATCTAGACAAAGAAAACAACTCTAACTGTTCTGAATAATAATTTGTCTTCCTTCTACTGAAATTTTTCGCGCTTTATAACAGTTGCAAGATTTATGAGAACTGGAACAAAAAATACAACACTGGCTTTCTTTTGCAGTTGAAATTAAAGAGGACCCATATGGGATTGGAGGAGATTTTCCATAACCTGTAAAATTAGTGTCTTTTGAATTGAAACTTTTAGCCAATTGATTTGTTTCAAAAGATTTATTGACAATAGACACTCTTCTCCCTCAATTTTATCCAGGAAAAGTAATAGTAATCGATTCAATGAGAAGAATCTTTATCGTTTTGACAATTGTTTTCCTTATCTGACCTAGTTCTCTCCTCTTACGCTTTAGAATTCAAAATCTTTGCCATGCGCCGAAAGTTTAATTGGGTAATGATGATTCTACAAAGGGATCTACAAGCCAGTAAGTCTCTGACATAGACTTCTATTAAGAGATCTTTCCCATAATGTGCTTGCATTTGCTCTAAATCTTTGATATCTTTCACCACCCAAAGGGAAACTTAATTTATTCCATGGTAGACAATCCTTTCTCCATTGATTGCTGTAAATATGCAAATTTGTCATGGTCATCTAAAGTTGTATCTGTATCAACCTTTTTAAATTGCCCCCAAAATCCTAACCAGTTTTTAATAATTCTGTCAAACAGTGGCAATTTTAATTTAGGACACAGAAGCATTGAGTTTTTAGAAATATTTATGGAAACAATGGAATTAGTCATTATTAACTAAAAGAGCTGAAAGCTTAGGTTCTAGCATTCTCTATTTAGCAATATAAGATTGAGACTCATCAAATTTCTTATTATTTACATCTTCACTTTCCTCAAAATTTAATAATTACTCTCTTAACTCCTCACTTTCTAGCATTTTCTTTGCTTTCTCTTCTAATTATTTTAATTTAAAAAAGCTTTTCATGTTCTAATAAAGTACTTTATACATTCTCAAACTCATTGTGTGACTTAGTAAATTGCCTTCTACACTGAGTGCATTTTGCTTTCAACACATTCATTATAAACGAAGGAAACAGAAATAATTTACTCACAAGATACCAGTCATGTCACTGATGTCTAAAAAATAAGTATTTTTTCACTAGTGCATTAAAAATGAGTATAAAAAATTCTGAATAAAGTAGTGATATGACACACAAACTATGAAAAAAAAAAAAGACTAAAAATCCATGAGTAAAAATTGATATTTTTTCTCTGTGGAATGTAAAACACAAATACATTTTCAGGTGTGCATGGTTACACACTGTTGCTGCAAGCAGAAACTTCAAACATAAAATATTTATCATACATTTCAAGATAGTTAGATGTTAATTTTGAATTCTCAAACAGAGAGCATTTTCTACATTTTACTGTTATTTAGTCAATGAAAAATATTGATATATTTATTTTGTTGCATCTTGGGTAACAAGTTGTATGTGTTTTCATTAGAATATTTTTTGGGGCAGTATTATATATATGCACTATTACTTGTATATAAATTACTAATTCTTTTTGAAATTTAGTGTTCTGGGAGTAGAAGAATACTAACTGCTCTGTCAATTGTTCTAATGAGCTTTCTTTTAAAACGTTAATTGTGACTTGTTTTTAAAAATACTAACACTTTTAATGTTTTAGATTTTTACATGTAGATGAAAACTTTTAAAGTATTGGGAATTAATGACAGAAAAAAGTATTCTATGATATTCTGTCACCTTCTATTTCATTGTTTCAGATGTATAACAGTCACACAAACACATATCCTGGAGAATCATATCAATCTATGCCTGTACCTGTAAGCCATGATCAATTTCCAGTTCCTCTTTCAGGTTCATAAATTATATATTATGGTTAAGCATTTTGTGTTATGTATAAACATGTTCATGAAATATTCAATTCTTATTGTAGGAGCTGTACCTACTACTCTCCAGTCTCGCATGACTCAAAATGTAGCTCAACCTCAAGTTCCATATCCTGATACCTCAAACCCGAATTCTTATGGAAGGTAATTAATCTATTACATAAAGCTGTTGCATTTCATAGTTTGTCAGTGTTAATTATTTTCTCTGTGCTTTGGTTTTTAAATTCATTAACATTTATAAATCTAGTTTATTTTAATTTTTAAATTTCGTAATAGTTTCCATTATCCTTGCTCATTTGAGATGAAATATTACTAAATAGAATTATTTTTTGTCTTTTGTGTAATAACATTTTGTACTAATAATTATTAACTGAATTCAGAATAGAGGCTCTTGAAAGCCATTTATTACTAGTCGTATCTTAGCAATTACATTATGTTGGAAGTAAGCTTATCGCATGTATCCTGTTAGCAGTACACCATGATTAGTGTAATGAACATATTTGTTATCCTTATGATTTGTGAACTGCCCTGATTTTGACTAGAATTTGTAATTGTTTAATACATTAAGTTTAATTTCTTCAATTATAGATTATTCCAAAAACTTTTTCTTACTAGTTTTATATCTGTTTAATACATATTTACATAAATTTCATAATTTAAAGTATTTTAATAGTATGTATATCCTATATTTTTATATTTTTCCTTTTTATAAATATATTGATTGTATAATTGCTGAATTATAGATGGTCAGTGTGAGATCTTAAATCTTGTTTTGGTTAATGATTGCTAATTTCCTGAAATCTGGAGAGTATTGTCTATTTTTTATTCTAAATAAGACATGTTGATGGCATTCCATGGTTGTTTTAATATTTGGACACTTTTTGTCCTTGATTTTTATATTTCATGAAAAATTACAATATAAAAAAAATTGCTATAAATTTTTTTTAGTATGTTCAAAATTTACTATACTTGTGATTATAGCTAAAAAAATTTTTTGCATTAGTGATTTGTTGTTAATATAAAAAATTAATGCTTTTAGAATAATTTATAAAATTATTATTGTATTAAAATTAAAATTATTATTGTATTAAAATTATTGCTATAAATTTAAAAAAAGGTAATATTTAACTTGAAATTTAATATTGAATATATGCATTATAATCTTTGCAAATATTAAGGCCGCATTAGCCTAGTGGTCATGGTTTTGGAATCGTGTACGGCGGTTTTTGTTCAGTAGCGGGTTCGATCCTTGGCCGCTAAAGACCCGCCGTGTAGCTGGGGCTGATGCACATTAAATTTTTCGTGGTCCAAAGTTTTCCCGTTGGTGTGGTGGGGATGTTAGGAGAGAGGGGTGCCAGCTCAGGTGTCGTCCTCGTCACCTGACCGAGATTCAAAATTACGAGGTCTGTCGCCAATACCCCTCGTGTTGCTTCTAGTACGACGTTAATATAAACTAAACTTTGAAAATATTAAATTATTCTAAAAGCATAATATATTTGGATTTTATGCTTTTCTGTGAAATAATTTTTAAAGATATAGCATAAACTCTAAATCTTCATTTGATCACTGTAAATAACTTATTGGGATAGTATGATCATTAATCTGATAAAATGCAGGTTCTGTAAAATGAAACCTCAGTGTTTATCCAATATATATATTGAGACTGAAATCATAAAAATAAATTTATTGAAGATACATGTACTGGGGTTAATAATTTTCAAAATAAATTACCCTTGGTAACTCAAAATCATGGCTGTCTTTGTAAGTCTCACTTATTCTGGAAATATCTGCATCTGATTTGATCTGTTTATCACAAAATTTGAAGGCTCAGTGGTGCTCATTTGTTTGCAGTATTTTCTTTCTCAGTTCAAATATGAAACATTTTAACTTTTGGCTTAATACACTCCAACAACTTGGAAGTAACAGATGTGGTTATCCTGGCTGATATTGTATCTCAGCCACTTTCCATCAGCCAGAAAAATTCAGTCTCAATACTTTTGGAAAAACTCTATTGGTATTTACCTGTACATCAGTTGTGTGTTTTCACACATATTTAACTGAAATTTATAATTTTGCATATTCTTTTTATTTTATGTTTTAGCATTCCACTCGGTAATATTGCTGTTACTAATGCTGGCAACTACTCGGCACCTCTTCCATCAAGGGAAGCTAATGGGTTATATTATGGAGATTTAGTTGCTAATTCTATGCAACATAGTACAACTCCTATATCTATGCATCAGCCTATGTTATGAAAAAAATTTTGATGTGTTCTAAGTGCCACATAAGATTTGCAAGTGTCCTACTTAGGAATCAAAAGCTTCAGCATGAATCAAGTTTTGATGCTATAATGTATTAAATGTTTAATATGAATACTTCTTATAGGATCATCTTTATTTTAAAAAAATATTTTTAGTAGTAAATTTCACTAAATTGTATATGTACATCTATGATGAGACTACACTCTTCTTAATGTGCTGTATATGCACTTCACTTTCTTCTGTTCATGATAGATATTTCATCTCCAATAAAACTACTGTGTTTCATTAAGTTAGGACTCAAATGCAAATAACTCAATTATGCGCAACAAGTTAGATGGTATGCGTTTGCTTGGAGGGAAATGACTAAAACTTTTAATTTCATCAAATTAGAAGCAAAATTACTTTTTTAATATTGCTTCACTTACAGTTAATAGCCATGTTTTATTTAAAAAGTTTTAAAGGTAACTTAGTACAATTCTTTACATATTTCAATATTGATTTTACTTATGTTCTGTTCTCAAATATTTTGTAATTCTTTGGATTAATAAAATTGCCGTGTAACTACTAGATACCAAGGTGCAGGTTTAAGTTGAATTATTTGTGGCTTTATTTTTGTATATGAGTATGAAATGAATATCATTCTAATAGATAGTGTTATAAGCAAATATTTTATTGTTGAGAAATAACTGTTTCCACATTGGTTACAGTGTAAAGTTGTTAAGCAAATTCTGTTTGGCACAAATAAATATCTATTTTCACTTAACAATATTAACGAAATTTTTTCTCTTTCATTTTGTAGTCGGAGGAATACAGCACATGTTCCTTTGCAATGTATTCTCATTTTTTTAGCATAACTTCCAATAAGCTGCTAAAAGTTTTCTTAATCTGTTTTATAACATAAAGATCACTTGTAATGCATTATGTATAACTGATGATATTTTACTTAGATCTCATGCATGTATAAAAGCAATTCACCATTTATTATTTTTGAACTAAAACATGTTTTGTGTAATAGAAATAATAGACTTAGTAAGGTCTTTAAAAATAATTTATATTTTTGATTCTTAAAGTTTTAACTATTTCATCAACTATCACATTATATCTAAGAAAGAATTATATATAAAAATGTTTGTTTACTAAGATTTGTTGTGTTAATTAAATCAAATTTTCAAGAATGACTCCCATATACACGGTATTGTTTGACCCTAATTTTGTTTAGTTACTGTGATATTAATGTATTCAAACAACTACTAGAGATTCTCAATGTATTTTATATAAATATGGCATGTATATTTGTGCAGCTGCCTTATTAAGAGAGAACCTACAAATATTGTTTAGTGCATATATTGATGCATTTTAACTTAATAGGGATTCTCAAATAAAATTTTTTATTTTAAAATGCTTTATTACTTCAAAATATTTTTCACCCTTTAGTTAATCAATTGAAATATCAATAAAATATATTTATCGTTGCTCATTTTTGTATATGCTTTAGAGATAAAAGGATATTGTTTCTATTCATTAGCTATTTAAAATCATTGACATGAAATGATGGTGTAAATGCTATTGAAATAAGTAGGTGAGTTCAATTGAGGTAAGAAAAAGCATTTGAAAGTTAAATTTATATAAATTAAAATTTTGTAGGGAAATATTGATATTTTGATATATATATCCATACTTTTTCAGATATATAGGTGTTATGGTACTGCTAGTGTTCTGTACATATTTTTATCTTTGTATTTTTGTTCTGAATATCTAATTTAAGACTGGTGTAAAAAGCTAATATTTTGTAATATTTCTAGAGTTGGAAATAAAAAAAAATTCTGTAACAACTGAATATTTTATTTGGTTGTATGTATCTCTGAATTTGTTTTGTTGCTAGATTGTGTGCTCAGTAATCAGTTATACTGCACTTTGTGCTATATGAAGTTTTTACATGTTTTTTCTAGCATACTATGCAATGACCCATATCATTCACTTAAATATTGAAAAATTTAGTAATTAAAAAGCATAATTAATTATACATTTAAAAAACATTGGTTTCTGATACTTATTTAAAATAATTCATTGTTATTGAAAGGATATGTTGGGATGACTTACCAATTTTAAGCATTGTTTTCATTTTTCCCCTCAGACTTTGAAAAAATAGAAGGAATTTATAAGACACAAAATTAAATCATTGTTTTTCATTTGTTGTGAATATTTATTTGATTATTTTTATTAAAAACCAAGTTTGTGAATGCTTTTTTTTCTTCTGAATTTCTTGTCAATTTTGATACAGCAGGCTACAGGTAAGAATTAAATTTTATGTAGCATTTTATAAATTTTGAAATGTATACCAATATGTGAATTATATTCATGACATATGAATATAATTCATTTGAGATATTTGTTAATGTTTAATTATTTTAACAAATCAGGGTCAAGAAGCTAAATTAAATTGGTGACTGTGGTCATCAACCAATAGCTTGAGTCACTTCTGTCAAGTTGTGGGTTCAAGTTCTCTTGCCACTAATGCCTGGGGCTGAAGCAGGTTAAATATGTCAAAAGATGCCAAGTCCTCCCATTGGTGTGGCATAAAAGTTTGGAGCAAGGTGTGTCAACTTGGTGTAATCCTCATCATTTGATTGAGGTTCAGAATTCTGAGATTTATTGCCAAAAAAGCTATTGTCTTGCTTCTAAGTAAAAAGGTATTCAAACAATCAAAACAATTGTGTTACAGTGAACTGAATTTGCTTAAAAAACACAAAATTGTTGCTTCTATACAAAAATTAATACGTAAAGGATTCTTTCCTATATATATAATCTATAATTTTACCAATATATATAATCTATAATTTTACCAATGTTTATTTAAAAGTTGTCAAATCCATGCATTTTATGTAGCAAAGCACTTCCTTTATCGATAGCAATTTAAGTTTTATCTGATTATATAGTTATATGTGTTTTATATGCAGACAATATATTATGATATAACAAAATTCGAATAACTTGGGAAATCTACATTTAATATAATTTATTTCTACATTGAGACTTAAACAGTTACATATTAGAATCAATAAATATACATACGCAATGGAAAAGAAATGTTCAAAGTATTTCAAAATACCATATAAGTGGGTATTATTTCATCATCAATAATTCTGTTAAAATAATGATCATCACAATGAACTCTTGACATTATTCTCCTTTAAGCACTCACGCAAAGCAAAAATAACCTTTGAAACATTTTTTTCATCACAATTGAATCCCATCAAACCTATGCGCCAGACTTTACCAGCTGTTGGTCCTAAACCTCCTGCTATTTCAATAGAGAACCTGAATTTAAAAAGAAGCATTTTATTTAAAATATGAAAGATAAATAACTCAATACTCATAATCAAAATTAATTTAATTTTAAAAAATAGAGCAAAAATCCAAATATAATCTTAAACACAATTGAGGTGAAGCCTGCAGTTAATTTATAAAAAGGGAATTATTTGTTAAAGATTTCATAATCGAGAAAATTTAGTTTTTCAAAAAAGTTGTTTATCAAATAACACTAAGTTTTTTAATGAAGCTATATCTATTGAAATGTTATATTTTGCTCTCTCTTAACAGAAATTTAAATTAAATCATACTAACGTTACATATTTCTTCAAACACGAGTAAATTTAATAACTTAACGAACGAGCTATACCAAACAAAATATTTAAAATGAGTATTGTCGCATAGAAAATACACTTAAGTGAAAAGAAAAAAGAACCAGAAATAATCTCGATTTTTTTTTATTTTGCAAATTAATTCTAAAAGAATAAAAGTATAGTTTTACTTTAAATTAACTTAAATAATTACAAATCAGAGTATTAAGAAGGAAGATTTAGCAACAGGAAAAGTTTTAAAAGAAAAAAAAAAAACCATAAGGGTTGGATGGATAGAAAACGGAAAAAAATTGCTATTGGTTGGAAATGGTTTTGTGTCAGAACAGAAATTTATCTGACTAGCCAATCAGGGAGCAAATTCTCGCGCTGATGGAAAACCAGGGGAAATTTTTCCGAATCGTTCATAAATAGCTACCTCGAGAGCTAGATATACTATTAGTCGACAGCGTTGTCCCTAAAGGAGCAACGACTATGGTAGTTTAACTGAGAATTAAGTATGATTATAGCAGTATGGGGGGCGCGGGCCGAAACTAAAAATTCAGATAAATGAATTTTAAAGCAAAACATTTCTTGGTTTTTAATACAATTATCTAAAGTATGTTCTTCAATTCTTTGTTGTCGAAAGTTTCAAGAGTTGCGAAAAATTTTCTGGAGATATTTAAAAATAAATTTTTTAAGGGTAGAGATTTTAATAGAATTCTTAATTTCTTCATATTGTATACACCAACGAGCTTTTGGAATCTGACGGAGCATTATATTTTGTGCTCTTTTCAAAGAATTGATAAGTGTTTTTGCTGCATGTTCCCAAACTGGACGAGCATAAGTAAGGACTGGTCTGAGAATCATAGCGTAGATAAGCATTTTATTTTTATTGCTCATTTACGCTCATTATCTCGGTATTTTTGTTTAATTAGTGCGATATTTTTTTTTAGATAAGAACATTATCCAACATTGCACCCTAATATTTGGTGTTCTGAGACCAAGGGATTTTAAAATATTTTGAATGAAAATTTTTGCTCTTTTTATTTTTCGAGAAAAAAATCGGTCTCTGTTTTAATAGCATTCAGTGCGATTTTCCAGAGAGAAAACCAATCTTCCAGCCTTGTAAGATGTCTGTTGAGGGAATGAGCAATGATTTTGGAATTTTTGTTTTGAACCAATTTCACTGTATTAGGTGCCGTGCATGCAGATCGTGATGTTTCTTGATCTTGGAATGTCATTTACAAAAGTATTGAATAAAATTGGTCTGATTTGACGACCCTGAGGTAGGCTAACAGAGATTTTTTTTTTGGGGGGGGATATGTATCGTGTACTTTGACAGAAAAGATCCATGTTGTTGCTTATATCACTTTGCTGGACAGTATCATCACAGCAAGCCCATAAACTCGTAAATTAAGAAAAGGATTTGTGGCTGCGGCTTCATTAAATCCTAGGTTCCAGAGGAGGAAGTCCGACTTTTTTACCAGAAGATCTCATTTGAAGGTAATCTATAAGTTTAATAATATGAGGGAATTTTAAATTTAATAAATTTGTACATGAATACAACACCCAAACTCTGTCAAATGCTTTTTGGAGGTCGAGGAAAATCGCGCCAGTCGATTTCCCCTTATTAAATTCTGACTTAACATGTTCGACAACACGAAGAAGCTGATGGGTAGAAGAGAGTTTTTCTCTAAAACCATGTTGTCAGGGTATTAGAATGTCATTATTGTTAAGATGGTTATTTAATTGATTTAAAATTATTCTTTCAGCTAATTTGCTAAGTATAGGTAATATCGCCAATAGTCCTTGTGTTGCTACTAGTGCGACGCTAATAAAAAATTAGACTATAAAAAGAGATCGGACGATAGCTATCAAAGAGGGTAGTCTTTACCTGGTTTAATGATGGGAACGACTGCTGCGGTTTTCCACGCTTGAGGAAAATGTCTTAATTTTGAGAAATTTAAAAACAATATTGTTGATAGTAAAAATTTTATTAGTTATGCCTTTCCTACCTGGTGCTGTTCTTTAATTTTGATTTTTTGAATATATTTCTTAATTTCTGAAAGTTTGGGGGAAGGGGATAATGGGAGAGAAGTCGGTGAAAAAAAGTTATTTTCATTAGCTAAATAATTTTGAAAAATATGATTAATTTTAGTCTCGAATTCCGGTTTAACAATATTGTTAAATTTTAATCGATTTTCTAACGATTCAGCAATAGTTTCTGCTTAGTCAGCATCTGAAAGACCGATATTGACTCAGCCTTTAAGTAAATACGTGAACTCTTCCACCGCAGGGCTTTGCCCATCTCCCAGCGACCATTTGTCTTCGACCTGCTGCTAAAGAAGCGTGTCTTCTCAAGATTTTTTGTTAACTCAGCTATTTTATGTTTGATTTTATTTTGAAAATTGTTCAGGATCATTTTATCCGATGGATTTCAAAAAAATCGCCAATTTTTTCTATCTTTATTTTTTTCTTTATATACATTTCTAATTTATGAGATTAATGTTATTAGTTTGATTATCTCTGATGGGTTTTGAAACTATTGAATGAGCAGAGAGAATTTTGTCAATAAGTTCGGAGACATGCTTATCAATATCCTTTCCATTATTAATAAGTGGTGGTATAAAGGGAATGATTTTGGAAATTTTATCTCGGGAAAAGCTCCCAGTTAATAATAAATTTACGATCGGGAAAGTAATTGTGATAAAATCTGGAAATTTAATAAGATTGGATTGTGATTAAAACTCGAGTTCCGAGAGAGAATTGATTTTTTTTCTCAGTCAATGGATAGAGAGAATAACAGCGAAGTTAACAGTGGAGGCGGAGTCATAGCCAAATCGTTTCTGTGTGGGCAGGTATAGGATCTCATTGGTCGGCAAATTCTTTTAGCCTTGTGCCTCTATTACTATTATAATTAAGGCTCCAGCAAATATGGTGGGTATTAAAATTTCCTCACAAAATGGAAACGTTGCGTAATTGACTAAGCGTTATTGCTTAGCGAGATGTGTATATATTCTAGGAAGAGGAGACACTTCACTTCAGTTCATGTTTCCCTGCATAAGCTCTCAAGAATAAATGTTGGCTCGCAGATGGACTTCCTCCGTCGATCATGATCGATTGTAACCTGCGAATCGAAGTTTAATGGATGCATCGAGTGAATGAATATAGATTTATGGCGCAAGAGCTGAATCCGGCTCTTGCGCAATTTCCAGAAAACTAGTATCGCTACAACATAGTAATTTTTTCGTATTAAATTACGATAAAATCCTTTTAATCGATGAGTATGATTCTCAACAGATTAAAAAAATTGTGTGCAAAATATCAAAATAAAAATATATTCAATTTCTTAAAAGAAAGCTTTTGATTTGTATGCTATCGATTTATATCATGTATTTTTGTTAAAAGTATTACTCTATAAAAATATTTTATGCTTGGTAAGTAAATTGTTAAATTTTAATTTACACTCGTTTAGTATCATTGAAAATTAATTTCTGTCAAGGAACTTAATGCAACATTTCATAATTACAGCTTCATTTTCTTGGAAAAAATGTAACAGTTTTATAAACAATTTTTTTAAAGAATGTAATTTCTTAAACTTATGAACTTTATGATGAAAGAACAGGGCCCCATTGCGTCGTAATGCATATCTTTCACTTTGCTATTTTTGTGTATTAAATCATTTTTTCCTTGGAGGGTATTTAAAATTTTGTCCTCATTATAAGAAATACTATCCGTCCATTTGGATTGTTATATTTTCCATTTCACTCACGTGAATGACTAGTATGCCATCTAGTACGCTTATTAATTATAACAGAAAAACACAATAACAAAAATAGAATAGTAAAGTGCAAATGTGTCTCCAAAGAAATAATGATTTAGATAACATAACAAAAACAAATATATAACTTTAGACCAAATGGAAATTAAGCCTGGATTTCCCAGCCAAAGATTAAAGTATCAAAAATATATATACGTGTAGTTATAATTAAAGTGACCCTGTTCAGATCCCTCTAGAACTCGTTCTATTTATTGAATTTTGAGGAAACTTGGTATATACGTTATATGGATCATGGGGAAACGATTTCTGCAACAAAAAAATAATTCAAATTTTCACCATCTGGGGGGAATTGTGGCGCCTAAAGGACAAAAACCGGTCTTAATCATTACAATTCATTCAATTATAGATTGTATTCAAAGTGTGCTGCGTCAATTACGTGTCGAAAATGCATTATAGCGTGTTCAATGGGAGCATGAAGAAATTCTCGAGGGATACCAGTAACATAGCGTGTATATATATATATAATGCTGGCTTTCAACTCCGATAAAGTCCTAATTCCTCCTCCATAAATACGGACTTTTAGGAATACTCTCAACCAGAAATTACAGGAATTTAAGTCTGGTGAATGAGGAGGCCAGGCATCCGGAAAAGTTCTGGATATTACACGATTCTCACGTTCAAAGTTAACTCGAAGCAGTTCTTTGACTAGGCGTCCAATGTGGGAAGTTTGCTCCATCTTGCATGAAGACAATGGTATTCAAACACGTTATTCGAACGCGTGGTATTCTTAGTGGTATTCAAACGCGTAATCAGAATGCAGTGGTTGTTGGTGTAGGACATTAGGAGGTGAAACACTTTATATGCGGCAGTTTTGATAATCTGAGGAAAAGTACGCCTCATCTGACCGTAGAATTTTCTAAGGCCACGGGTCATCAACTTCCATTCTCGCCAAAAATTGGCACGCAGAATCGGAGCGTGTTTGGTGGTCTTGAGGTAGCAGCATTTGCACTATGTGGATCTTATACGGATACTAATTTAAAGTGGATCGTAGACGTGGATCTTTTACAATGATCTACTATTTAATAAAGGTCTTTTTGATTTTAGATTACATTAAATTCATTTTAAATGCTTAGTAATTTCTTTTAACGTTGAGTCTTTCTTATTCTTAAAATAATTAAACATTTCATTTTTTTTTAAAAAATAATACTTTAACTAATTTGAAAAGTTTTATTTATCTATAATTATTTCTGCTGTACTTAATTCAAAACAAACTGGTTTACATAATAATACCCTAGCAATATCGTTAAATATTTGTTACCTTTACCTTAATATCCAAGATTCGCCTTTTCATTCCATATATTATTTTATAAATGTTTGTTTTTATCTAATCCTTTGGTTAAAAGCGAAGCACATTTAATGTGTGAGCAATAATTTATGACTAATATTTATAGATTATGGATGGCTCTTGCGCCATAAAACCTCACAGTCACTCACTCACTATAGATTGTGAATGCTTTTAGTTAGTAAGAATTTCAAGATGAGCTAGAGAACACTCTTCTTGCCTGCAACGAAATGATTCGAATTAAATAATAACTTATTCATCATACCTTTTTTTCATGTCATGGATGACTGTTTCACCTCGACAGTTTGGAGGTACTTTGACAGTTGTTACTGAAGGCAAGCGATGAATCTGTTTATATATTGAGAGATATAATGTTAAAAACGAAAAACACAGTAAAAAACCCTCAATTTTGTCTAAAGCAAATACTACAATAGTTGGATACAGAACTGCCAGAAGTAGACACAGAGAAAAGCATTATTATTTTCATTTGATGGAAAATTTATGTAGTCCCAACTTCAGCAGCCTATTGGTGAGAAAAATCTAACCAGAATAAATATTCAACAGGATACCTGTTCTTGAGACGGACCGTTCATAAAGTTATGGAACTTTGATACATCAAAGCCATAGCTTTTCATGGATTGTAAAGTTTTTTCCTGTAAAATGGTTCTATAGATCAATTATTTTAAAAACTAAAATAAATATTGTACTTCCATAGCTCTCTAAATATAACAACCCTGTACTTTAAAGGGGCCGCGGTAGCCTAGTGGTCAAGGTCGTGGACTAGCGGCCGGCGGTTTTCGCTCAGTCGCGGGTTCGATCCTTGGCCGCCAAAGACCCGCCGTGTAGCCGGGGCTGATGCACGTTAAATCTGTTCGGGGCCCAAAGTCCTCCCTTTGGCGAGGTGTGGATGTTAGGAGAGGGGGTGCCAGCTCAGGTGTCGTCCTCGTCACTTGACCGTGGTTCAAAATTACGAGGTCCGTCGCCAATAGCCCTCGTGTTGCTTCTAGTGCGACGTTAATAAATACTAAACTAAACTGTACTTTAAAATACACGTGCAAAGGGGTATTCTCACAAAAAAAAGTTGGTGATGCCTGATAAATTAAGAAAAGAAAAACTATAGAATTAAATTGTTTTGGATTTTCAGTGAGTTAAAATTATATGCTTAGGACTATATGATTGGCCAATTCAAACATTTTTGTTAAAAAAAATCAGCTCAATAATTTGTGATTACTATTTGGAAAAAACTTAACATATATTTGGAATTTATTACTCTATCAATCGCGAATATTATCCTGTAATTAAAATAGAATTTATAATTGAAATTAAAACGGAATTGTAAGCCTAGACGGATATTAATTACATAAAGAATTGGCAAAATTAACAAATAAAATGTCACAAAACTTAACCAAAATATATATAATAGTGTAAATTAATAATAGTTCTGATTATTAAATAATTCTTTTAAAAATTGCAATAGTCCTAAGTTCTTCAACTCTTATAGGGGGAAAAAACTGATTTGTTGATAAAACTTTTAAAAATTAAGAAATAACATGGAAATGTTCTCTCCAAATAAAAGAAAGGCTTTTTATTACAAATCATGATTATGGCCATAAAAGATTACTTTTATTAAATAATACAATAAGCATACATTTCTTTAAAATAAAACTCGAGATTTAATATAAATTAGCGATATATGATAAAAAGTTACAAAACCCGGGCTTTTATAATTAGGATTGCATACCTCGGATGTTTCATAATTGCTGATACATTTTTGATACCATATTTTTCAAAGCAACTATGTCTCCTTTAATGAAATTACAAATTCAACTTAGTAAAATAAATTTCGCTCAGAGATTGAAACATTTTTTCGAAAATATCTTTCCTAATCTTACTCATCAAAAATTTAGTATTTCTTTTCGCTAGCATAGCTGACATTTAATTCTGTAATATTTTTGTAACAATACTCAAAGTATTCAACTTTCTACTCAAATGAACCATTTTTACTTTTAGATGTTAAATCTATCATTTAGGTATAACAGTTATATCGCTACAGAAATTTATTTGAAGTTACTACATTTAAAATCAAGATATTAATAGAACTATTTATGAAAACGAAGATATTTTGACTCAATTAGTTCGTCTTTCAAAAAAATGTCTACCCTTTTAAAATTATTTTAAGAAAATAAAACTGAATGAAACTAAAGGCTTTATTACATCTTGATGATTATGGTCTGATATATGAAATTGCTTAACATTATTTATGACAAAAATATTACCTTCTCCGAAATGAATAGAACTAAATTCATATCTTCTAAGCCTTTCCACAATTTCTCAACACAATTTTGGTGTTTTCCCCAGCTTTTTTCTAATGTTTCTTCGGCTAAGGTAGCTAGGGCTTCTCGTAGAGCGTACACTAAACTTATTGGAGCCGTATGATGATACCTGGAGAAAAAATAGTATTCATAATTCGACAGAAGAACATAAATTATGCTATACACTGGACAAATTATTTAAAATCGGAATTAACCATTAGTCTACTCTAAAAGAGTACCTTGCGTAGGTAAATAATAAGGAAGAAAAAGTCATAGAAAAATATTCAGTGTATAGTAAAATTTTGAGATCAGTATGGATATTTTGTTCGTACAGCTATGAATGGCCACAAATAAGACATTATTGACAGGTAAAAGGGGTTCATAGTGTTTAGCTAGTAACAAAACCACAATGTTGCAGGAATTTTGGGATTGAGAGTGTCTTGATTTTCAGCATTTACCACAAATTCTAATGCATATGTAAGAACGTGTCTTCGGAACCAGTAGTTCCTAGATACACAATACAGGTCAAAAGATGATACTATCCCCGAAATATAGTCAGTACATTAAGCTCCATTGCCAGTCGCTTCCAAAGCAAGGACCAGTTGTAGTTACTTGTTAATGTTCTACCAGCTCCACCTATTTCTGAACGCACTAAGAGCTGAATCTCTTTGAATTATTCAGTCATATACTCTGGAGACGTCCTCCGCTCACAGCAGCTTAAAAACAGAAATGATTTTTAAATGGTCATCGATACTGAAATGAAGATGACTGATGATACGTAGTAACAAATCAAACTTTAGTATGTATTCTAAAGACGTACGACACTGCACCAGGAATATCATCTAGACTGTGTTCAGACATCATTGCAGTCTGGAGAAGCAATATGATGTCTTGGGATTGTATTTTGAAGACTAGCATTAGACCACAGGCACAAATCAAGACTAGTATGAAGGCTATGGATTATATTTCCATTCTGGATGACCATATCGTCTTTTATAAAAAGCTTTAAATAAAAACACCATATATTTTGTGAAATATACTTCAGTCATTAATTCTACGTATTAAAAATGCTACCTGGAACCAAAAAAGATGATCATAAAACGTAAAATTGGATTTTTTGAATTAAAACTACAACTTATTTAGCAATATTGGGTAGGAAATCACATGTGCATGTGGTAGTGCAGGCAGAAAATAAAGGATACCACTTAAGTAAATATGCGGTTTTTTATTCATTAAACATCTGCAAAAGTAACATGGACTACACTACACAATCAAAACAGATGTTTAAATTTCCGTTCACGAGCTGTGGTATATGTCTCATATCTTTCAACGCACGAAAGCCCCTAAGATTCTGGGCGTGAGTCTCGAACTTCCCCATCTGCAACTACGATGCATGAAAATAGATCTTCAGTGTTGTTAACGGGGTGTCATACACCAGTGACTTGATATGCCCTCAAATATACTAAAGGTCTGATAGGTCGGCTACTAAAGAGGCCAATACACAGGACCACCAATCACCACAGCCATTCCTTTATCGGCCAAATGCAGCATCGAATGACACGGCTGTAATGAACAGGTGTCCAAGGTTTTTGTGGCTTGGAATACGCCTCAGCGAATATCGTTGCGATTACAAAAGCCTTTCTTGTCAACCACTTACCTTTTTTCAACTTCACGCGTCTAGACCACAGTTTAATCTCTCCCTCGCTCGCTGACATTTTTACATAGTTATTATGCATGCACACACATGCGCGCGCGTGTGTGGATATTAACGTCTTAAAACAGAGATGAAAAATTAATCTCGATTGCACAAGCGTACATGGGCGCGTCGACTGTGCATTAAGAAATTGCTTTGTAAGCACGATGTAAGAGATGGTAACGATTCCTGCATGCACTCGTGGAAATAATTCTATTAAAACAAAACGAATCTAAATTCTACCTAAGAGTACGAGTATATCTGACAGTACACCATTTCTACAACTGGCGTAATAGGAGAATTCACCGAAACCAATAGATTGTACCTCGCGATCTGTTGAGATAAATCGAATATGGGATATACTATTCAATAGATCTTTTTCTCAGCTTTCTAATGGCTTACAATACTTCGTCATTTATTGACGGTAAGAAGGAAAAACTAAGAAGTTACAGCTCTTCAGTCCGTTTCCCAGCCGGCAATGTAATAATGAATTCGAAATGTGGCTGATCGACTGCTAACCGGCAAATATGAAAAAGTCAACGAATAAACATACAATTCAAAATATCTTATTTTAGAGACAATAATTTATATATGAAATTAAGAATGAAAGACAGAAGTATGAAATGACAAATTACGAAGTTTATCGTAATATAAAACAAATGGCGAAGTTTATCACGCACTAACGTAGTTATGCACTCATTTATGTATTAATAACTGGAACTTGATAAAATTTCTTGAAATTAAAGATCTAGAACTGTTCAATTATCTACAAAAAGAAATTATACATTTTCTAAAAACTATTAAAAATGACATACGTTCGAGGACGAATGTCACATCCCCAATAATTTCCAATCAGTAGAGCATCCATGTAAAATGAAGATACAGGAATCTTTCTTGTTTTAATTTTCTTCCTAAAATAAAATTTATATCAGAAAAATAAACTGAATGGGAAAATTCAGGCAAAGGTTTTTTTCAAATATAAAACTACATGACAGTTCAAAATTACCGATTCTATGGATTTCAAGTTATATTTCATTATAAACTATTATAGTACAGAAAAAGGAGGCAGAAAAAAATTCATTTCACGCGTATCTTCGAATCACACCCAATTATAGCTAAATAATCAAAATTAACCAGATTTGTGTACATACTTCTTTACATATATATATATACATTGCTGGCCACACAAAATGCAACACCCAGAAGGATTAAAGATATCACAACGAAATTTATTTGGCAGATAACATGTACAAAGATCAAACGATTAAAATTACAGCCTCTTGTGAAGTGTGGATGATGCCAAAATCAGTAGTAAGTGTAGCCGCCATTGTTGGCTATAACCGCTGCCACACGCCTCGGCATAGAATCAAAGAGGCTTTGGATGTATCTTTGGGGGTACAGCAGTCCATGCGGCTTCCACATATTGCCAAAGTTGATCTGGTGTAGCAGCGGGTGGTGTATCACGGGCCAGTCGTTGTGTAAGCATGGACCACACATTTTCGATTGGTGATAGATCGGGAGAACAAGCTGGTCAAGTAAGCAATTCAATTTGATGGGTAAAGAAGAACTCTTGAACATTGCGTGCCACGGGTGGTCGCGCATTATCTTGTTGGAATATGGCTAATGGCAAGCGATGAAGGTATGGGAGGACCACGGGCTCGAACACCTCAGAGATGTAGCGCTGGCTGTTCAGTGTACCGGTAATGCGTACTAGAGGGGTGTGGGAGTGAAATCCAATACCACCCCAAACCATGATACCGGGTGCAGGACCAGTGTGGCGATGCATAAAGCAACAATTCAGCAGCCTCTCACCACGGTGTCTCCAAACTCGAATCGGAACTTCGTGACGTGGCAGGCAGAAACGGGATTCGTCAATAAACACAGTGTCGTTCCCTTCCGTTGTCCATGTCCGCCGTTCATCTCACCATTGGCGGCGCAAACACCTGTGGTTTCGAGTCAAGGGTAAACAAAGCAATGGACGCCTTGAGGACTTTCCACTCTGTTGCAAACGGCGTCGAATGGTACGAGTGGACACCGAATGATGCGTAGCAGACTGAGTCTGTTGTGCTATGGTTCGTGATACGACTGCGCGATCCATCACTGCCATGTGCACAATCGGCTTGTCATCACGGGCAGTGGTGCAACGAGGTGGATGCGATCTGCCCCCTCGGTCCGTCGTTCCCTCCCGCAACCAGCGATCATAGATCCGCATCACAGTGGCTTGGTTTCGTCCAACACGTTGACCGATTTCTCTGAAGGATAATCCTCAATCCGTATAGGCTACTATTCTTCCTCGGTCGAATTCAGAAACTTGGTCAAAAGACACTCGATGTCTTCCACGAGACATAGGTAAACAGCTTACTCCAAAAAAAAACGCACGAAAAAACAATTGCCTTACTTCAAATCGCCAATCTGTTTTCCACTTTTATAGCGCTTGTGAGTGGCGCTACGGTCGCCCGTGATGTGCGTCTGAGCTGCATTGCTAATGATTTGCATAGCTCATCGTCGCAAACGCATGATGTAAATTTCACATGGTTTGCATGTTTTCTTCAGGGTGTTGCATTTTGTGTGGCCAGCAGTGTATATACAGTCGAACCTCTATATTGCGAATTTTTCTATATAATGAACTTTTTCCTGGAACCAAGAACATTTCACGAGTTTCTTCGTAAAATGACCTCTCTATAGCGAAGTGCATTTTCTATATAACGAACCTTTCCTCTTATGATTCAATTTTTTTTCTTCTTATTTTTGAAGTATTTCTGGACATTTCAAATTATTCTCTCTTTTAGCATGTTTTGTGGTGGTCATCAATTTTGAACTGGTTTTTATTGGGTGCCTAATTCGCCGAGAACAATATAATTCTGGGCGTTTCATTCAAGAAGTGCAACCCTTAACCCCCATTGTCCAGTTCATCAGAAACATCTTCGATATCCCCTTACACCCTCAGTGGAATTGTTTTGTGTCCCCATGTCCTTGAACTAGTCTCCCGTTCATTTATAGCGTTAATCAGTCTTACGTGTAACTACGCTTCTTGTAGCTCGAAAATGTCAAAACGTAAGTGTTTGAGCATCAAATAAAAGAATTTAATTCTTCAGGAAGGGGATAAAGACGTCAAGAAAGAGGATATTGCTTTAAAATTCGATATTCCTCCAAACAGCTTATCAACAATTATAAAAAATCGAGATAATCTACAAAATTATGATGCATCGAATTCTTGTTCAAAGCGTTTAAGAACATGTGTCTATGAAGATGTCGACGAGGCAGTTTTGAAGTGGATACACACAATGCGAGATAAAAATGTTCCGATCTCTGGACCTTTCGAAATAGAGAAAGCTCTTCAATGTGCGAAGGCATTTGGATACGACCAATTTCTAGGTAGCAAAGGAGGGCTAGAAAAATTTAAGAAAAGACACGGAATTGAAGCAAAAGTACAATCTGGGGAAAGTAAAGATGTTGATGATAATGATATTAAAAATTGGATAACAGAGACACTGAGTAAAAGTTTAAAAGACCAGAAAGCATCTTTAATGCAGATGAGACTGCTTTATTTTTACAATGTTTGCCTCAAAAAACATTAACATTTAAAAATGAAAGATGCTTTGGAGGTAAACATAGTAAAGCAAAAATAACTGTTATATTAGGAGCAAATATGACTGGACATCAGAAATTAAAACCACTTGTTATAGGAAGAAGCAAAACTGTAAGATGTTTCAAAGGCGCAAAATCTTTGGAAGTTGATTATGATTTTAACAAAAAATCTTGAATGACGTCAGAAATTTGTGAAAATTGGATTCAAAAGTTGGACAAACGTATGGTTAAAGAACGTAGCAAAATTGCTTTTAGATAATTCTCTTAGATATAGATAATCAACCCAAAATTGAAAAATGTTACAGTTTTTTACTTGCCACCAAATACCACATCAAAACTGCAGCCAATGGATCAAGGGGTGATAAAAAAATTTTAAAGTACACTATCGCAAGAGGATATTGCGAAAAGTTATCACTGCTCTTGGAAAACAATCAATTTATACCAAATATCAATTTAAGGGAAAGTATTTCAGAAATTTCGAAAGCGTGGAACTATCAAGTTACAGATCGTACCATTCATAACAATTTTGCCGAAGCTGGATTCTTTGTCTGCAGTGAGAGTTCGGTGAGTACGGAGAAGGAAGATGATATTCCCTTAGAAGAAATGAAAAAAAATATGGATACAGCTAAAGGAAAAACAAGAAATTACAGATTCTGTGCTGCTTGATGATTTTCTTTTTCTTGATTCTGAAGCTGAAACCTCGGAATCACTAACTGAATTGGATATATTGAACAGTGTGACAAATAAAAACAGTACAGCAATGGATTGCAATTAAGACGAAGAGGAAAATGAAAACGATGATAAAGCAGAAATCAATAAGCCTTCGTATGATGAAATGATCAATTCATTTGAAAGAATTCGCATTACAGTGTGAAGAAAATACGCCTGAAGGGATTTTTGGTGCATTACAAAGATGTGAAGTGTATTATGAAACAAAGCATTTTTTCAAACAAAAAAACTCAAACAAAACTAACAGATTTTACTAGTTATTAAATTTAAAAACACATGTGATAATGTATGTTTAGAATTTCTTTTGTAAAATAATGTATGTGTTTAAAATTACTTGTGTACTTAAAATTAGAAAATATTCTTAAAATTCGTTAATTTTAATATAAAATTATTTTCTTAATGTTGAAAATAAAGTGTATTCCTTGAGATTCTTTTTCACTGTTTCTTATTGTTTTCCATGCAGTTTTTCTTTTCCTTTTTTTGATGGGTAAGATATATATAAAATAAATAGATATTAAATTACAAAGAGGTGTGATTAATTACTTTTTTTTAAAATAAATAGAGTTTATGAATTTAAAATTTGTTTTATGTGGTTTATGAAATATATTGAAAGAGATGAACCTCCATATAACGAATCTTCAATATATGCTCCATGCGAATCTTTCATTGTTCGAATTAGTGCTGGAAGTCTTCTTCTGTGAGCTCATTCAGGACGCGTGCCGATTTCTCTTTCACAGTTTCCACGGACTCAAATCTTGCTCCTTTTAATGCAGATTTCCCCTTAGGAAACAGATAGAAGTCCCATGGCACAAGATCCGGCGAATAAGGTGGATGGTATAACTCTGGCATGTTGTACTTGGTTAGAAATCTCTTGATAGATAATGCGGAATGAACCGGAGCATTGTCTTGGTGGAGAATCCATGACTTGACCCTCACAATTCGGGTAAGTTTTTCCTTATTCTTTTAGGAACGTAGCTCAGTAAGAACGTAAAGGTAGCAATGTTGATTAATAGTTTGATCTTCAGGAACCCAGTGAAGGTACACAATCCCATGAATATCGAAAAGAACAATCATCATTACTTTAAATTTTGATTTGCTCATTCGAGCCTTTTTGGCTCTTGGTGAAGAGGGGCTTGCAGTGACTCTTTTCTACAACAGCGCCAGAAGTTAAAACGCCTTAATTAACTAAGCAGATGAGACGTTTTTTCCACCTGATTGGTAGAGGCATAGCAAAAAAGCGACCGGTCAACTTTCCTTCGGACCCACTGAAGCAGGGTTCGAATGTTTCTCTTCGTATCTTCACGATGATACTGGAGGGGAAGAATGCAGCGACTCTCTCCCCCTCCTCAGGGTCCGAAAACTTTCGGCCACCGAAAGCTCTTCCGGTGCATGAATTAGCGCCTCGTTTCAGGATCATAAGTAAGGAACCACGATTCGTCACACGTTCCTTTCCAATAAGTTTGGGTCATTTTCAATTGCATTCATAGCGTCAGTAGAGAACATTTATGCGAGTTTATTGTTCTTCAAATGTGAGAATTTAAGGCACCATTTTAGCACAAACTTTTTACATGTTAAAATTGTTATGTGAAATTTGCTGTGTGGATTCCTTGTCGTTTTCTGCAGTCTCAAGAATCGCACCAATACTTAACTGATGGTCAAAAAGAATCAGATTACCGATTTTTTCGATATTGTCATCAATTTTTGACGTGGAAGGGCGACACGGGGGTGAATAATCTTCAACATTTTCTCAGCCATCTTGAAAACGCTTAAACACTCAAAAATACGTGCACGCGATGAATATTCATTGCCATAAACTTCTTTCAATAAATTATTAGTTTCAGTAGCTGTTTTTCCAAGTTTCATGTGAAATTTTACAACAATTTGATGCTCTATCTTTACACTTATCACTTTTTCAGCGAAACAAAAAAATAACAATAATGCGAACGAAGGCTACGGCCGTACGAATTAATTTACAGAAGGAGAGGCAGTTCTTTTGAAAGAGAAGGCTTAACGCTAGACAGCTATTTGGTCGCGAGCTTTGGCGCATGCGTACTTCTGTATCAACGCCAATCTCGTAATTTAATAGCCACATCTCATATATATATCTTTTTGTCTGTTTTTTTAATTTAGCTTTTTTGGATTTAATTTTCAAATCTTTTTAAAATTTATATTTTTGGTGTTGTAACCATTTTTTAATAATTTTCTTTGATATAGGGATAGTTACGTCTATAATTCTAGAATAACCCAGTTTGACAGTGTAAAGCCTGTTACAATACTCAATATTATTATTCTCCATTTTTGACTTCTCAGAACATTTTTGGTTTTCTTAAATTTCCTATTTTTTTAAATTTCTTGATATTTTGTTTATTTTTACTTTTTATACTGATTATATATATATTACTGTTCATGTCTATTTTCATTACGATTTTTAATTTTATATTAACTGATTTTACATGATTGTTTGAAGAATATTTGTTATGCAATTTAAGCTATAATAAGTAATAACTGATTGCAATTGGCTGGTCAGATGACGCGGGATGCGTTTACGTAATAGTTTTATGTGTGATTGACGCAACTGTGAAAATAATGTATTCCATCGGAGGTAAAAGGCGGGGGGGGGGGGGGTTGCATCGAGAAAGATGCTTACCAAATGTGAAAATATATAATTGTTAATAAAATATTTTTTTGTTATTTTGTTACTGACGTCTTTCCGTTTCTATGCACCAAAAGCTTGGATTAAGCATCATAACGTAACTTATTATCTTTTGTATTTCCTTTTAAAAATCCTTAAGAGTAAGATTTTGTTCAAATATTAGGCTGACATTTTTTAAAACTCATTTTGCATATTACTGATTTCATAACATTTTATTCCCCACCACTTTTGTAATTTCCTGAATTGTTTCCAAATGTGATAATTGAAGTTAAGATTCATTTGTTTTTGTTAATTCATATGACATTAAGCCTATTATTATTATCAAGGCATATGCTTCTATTAAAAAATTAAAAATTTCTCTGTTGATTTAACAGGAAACATTATAGTAACAAGGTAATACTTATAATCATACATTTAATTGTCTAATTCATTTAATGTTTCTGAAGAATCATATTTATATTCTCGAAAACCCCGTTTCATTAAAATGGGTGAACCTTCAGCAGAGAGGAGATTCTCTCTCTCTCTCTCTCTCTCACACACACACACACACACACACACACACACACACACACACACACACGTGTGTGTGTGTTTAAATGCAAAAAATGTTTGTGTGTTTAATGCAAAAAAATTTGTGTGTGTGTGTGTTTAATGCAAAAAAATTTGTGTGTGTGTGTGTTTAATGCAAAAAAAATTTGACACACACACACACGTGTGTGTGTGTCAAATTTTTTTTTTCTTGGGAAAGTATGCGCTGTGTCTATTTAAGCATCAAATAATGAACAAAATGTTCAATATTGTCCATCATTTTATTTTTTTCGCAATTCGAAAGCGAATTACACTGCAAAATGTCAAGATATTCCTTGTTGTACTTCGTTACTTATATATAATGCTCAACTCCATTCAATTCTCCTCCAATACAGACTTTTGGAATACTCTCAACCAGAAATTACAGGAATTTAAGTCTGGTGAATGAGAATGAGGCATCCGGAAAAAAGTTCTGGATATTACACGATTCTCACGTTCAAAGTTAATGAAACGGTTCTTTATTAGGCGTCCAATGTGGGAAGTTTGCTCCATCTTGCATGAGACAATGGTGACCAAACACGTTATTCGAACGCGTGGTATTTATGGTAGGTATTCAAACGCGTAATCAGAATGCAGTGGTTGTTGGTTAATAGGACATAGGAGGGTGAAACACTTTATATGCGGCAGTTTTGATAATCGAGGAAAAGTACGCCTCATCTGACCGTAAATTTTCTAAGCCACAGGTCATCAACTTCCATTCTCGCCAAAAAATTGGCGCAGAATCGGGTATTTTGGTGTCGCAGGAGCAACATTTGCACTATGGATCTTTATACAGCGGATACTAATTTAAAATTGGATCGAAGACGTGGATCTTTTACAATGATCTACTATTTAATAAAGGTCTTTTGATTTTAGATTACATTAAAATTCATTTAAATGCTTAGTAATTTTAACGTTGAGTCTTTCTTATTGTTAAAATAATTAAACATTTCATTTTTTTTAAAAAAATAATACTTTAATACTTGAAAAGTTTTTATTTATCTATAATTATTTCTGCTGTACTTAATTCCAAAACAAACTGGTTTATAATAATACCCTAGCAATATCGTTAAATATTTGTTACCTTTACCTTAATATCAAGATTCGCCTTTTCATTCCATATATTATTTTATAAATGTTTGTTTTTTATCTAATCCTTTGGTTAAAAGCAACATTTAATGTGTGAGCAACAATTTACTTGTTATCTTTATAACGTTATGGATGGCTCTTGCGCCATAAAACCTGGAATATGCTCACTATAGATTTAAAGCAGATGCTTTTTTAGTTAGTAGAATTTCAAGACCGACTAGAGTACTCTTCTTGCCTGCAACAGAAATGATTCGAATAAATAATAACTTATTCATCATACCTTTTTTTTCATGTCATGGATGACTGTTTAAACAAACAGGTTTGGAGGTACTGACAGTTACTGAAGGCAAAGCGATAGAATCTGTTTATAAACAATTGAGAGATATAATGTTAAAAACATACAGTAAAAACCTCAATTTTGTAAACAAATACCTACAATGGTTGGATACAGAACTGCCAAGAAGTAGACACAGAGAAAAAACATTATTATTTTCATTTGATGGAAAATTTATGTAGTCCCAACTTCAGCAGCTATTGAGAAAAATCTAACCAGAATAAATATTCTTGGGATACCTGTTGTTGAGACGGACCGTTCATAAAGTTATGGAACTTTGATACATCAAGAAACCATAGCTTTCATGGATTAAAGTTTTTTCCTGTAAAATGGTTTCTATAGATCAATTATTTTAAAAACTAAAATAAATATTGTACTTCATAACAATACAACAACCCTGTACTAAGGGGCCGCGGTAGCTAGTGGTCAAGGTCGTGGACTACTTGGCCGGCGGTTTTCGCTCAGTCGGGTTCGATCCTTTTAAAAGACCCTTGATGTAGCCAGGCTGATGATGCACGTTAAATCTGTTTCGGCCCAAAGTCCTCCCTTTGGCGAGGTGTGGATAGGAGAGGGTGCAGCTCAGGTGTCGTCCTCGTCACTTGACCGTGGTTCAAAATTACGAGGTCCGTCATAGCCCTCGATGTTCTAGTGCGACGTTAATAAATACTAAACTAAACTGTACTTTAAAATACACGTGCAAAGGGGTATTCTCACAAAAAAAAAAAAAGAGTTGGTGATGCCTGATAAAATTAAGAAAAAACTATAAATTAAATTGTTTTGGATTTTCAGTGAGTTAAAAATTATATGCTTAGGACTATATGATTGGTAATTCAAACATTTTTTGTTACTTAATCAATAATTTGTGATTACTATTTGGAAAAACTTAGCTTATATATTTGGAATTTATTACTCTATCAATCGCGAATATTATCTCATAATTAAAATGAAATTTATAATTGTAAGGAAAACAGGTGTAAGCCCTAGACGGATGTAATTACATAAGAATTGGCAAAAAATTAACAAATAAAATGTCACAAAAAACTTAACCAAGAAAATATATATAGTGTAAATTAATAATAGTTCTGATTATTAAAATAATTCTTTTAAAAATTGCAATAGTCCTAAGTTCTTCCAACTCTTATAGGGAAAAAAGCGGTTGTTGATAAAACTTTTAGAATTGAAATAACATGGAAATGTTCTCTCAAATAAAAGAAAGGCTTTTGTTACAAATCAGCAGTTATGGCCATAAAGATTACTTTTATTAAATAATACAATAAGCAGCATTTCTTTAAAATAAAACTCGAGATTTAATATAAATTAGCGATATATATGATAAAAAGTTACAAAACCGGGCTTTTATATACTTGCATTACCTCGGATGTTTCATAATTGCTGATACATTTTGATACCATATTTTTTCAAAGCAACTATGTCTCCAGCACAATGAAATTACAAATTCAACTTAAAATAAATTTCGCTCAAGTTGACATTTTTTTCAACTCATCACTTTCCTAATCTTACTCATCAAAATTTAGTATTTCTTTCGCTAGCATAGCTGACATTTAATTCTAATATTTTTGTAACAATACTCAAGTGTTCAACTTTCTACTCAAATGAACCATTTTTACTTTAGATGTTAAATCTATGTTTAGGTATAACAGTTATATCCTTTACAGAAATTTATTTGAAGTTACTACATTTAAAATCAAGATGATAGAACTATTTGCTTGAAAACGAAGATATTTTGACTCAATTAGTTTCGTCTTTCAAAAAAATGTCTACCGAATTATTTTTAAGAAAATAAAACTGAATGAAACTAAAGGCTTTATTACATCTTGATGATTATGGTCTGATATATGGGAATTGCTTAACATTATGACAAAATACCTTCTCCGAAATGATAGAACTAAATTCACATATCTTCTAAGCCTTTCCACAATTTCTCAACACAATTTGGTGTTTCCCCAGCTTTTTTCTAATGTTTCTTCTTTAAAGGTAGCTAGGGCTTCTCATTAGAGCGTACACTAAACTTATTTAGACCATTATGGTGATACCTGGAGAAAATAGTGGTATAATTCCGACAGAAGAATAAATTATGCTATACACTGGACATTATTTAAAATCGGAATTAACCATTAATTCTACTCCTAAAAAAGTACACTTGCGTGAAATTAAATAATAAGAGGAAGAAGTCATGAAAAATATTCAGTGTATAGTAAAATTTTGAGATCAGTATGGATCATTTTGTTCATACAGCTATGAATGTCAAATAAGACATTATTGACGAAAAGGGGTTCATAGTGTTGTTTAGCTAGTAAACAAAACCACAATGTTGCAGGAATTTTGGGATTGAGTGTCTTGATTTTCAGCATTTACCACAAATTCTAATGCATGTAAGAACTTGTCTTCCGGAACCAGTAGTTCCTAGATACACAATACAGACAAAATGATACTATCCCCAGAAATATAGTCAGTACATTAAGCTCCATTGCCGGAGTGTTTAAAGCAAGGACCAGTTGTAGTTACTTGTTAATGTTCTACCAGCTCCACCTATTTCTACAGACGCACTAAGAGCTGAATCTCTTTGAATTATTCAGTCATATACTCTGGAGACGTCCTCCGCTCACAGCAGCTTAAAACAGAAATGATTTTTAAATGGTCATCGATACTACAAAATGAAGACTGATACGTAGTAACAAATCAAACTTTAGTATGTATTCTAAGACTGATTTGACACTGCTGCAGGAATATCATCTAGACTGTGTTCAGACATCATTGCAGTGGAGAAACAATATGATGTCTTGGGATTGTATTTTGAAGACTAGCATTGCAGGCACAAATCAAGACTAGTATGAAGGCTATGGATTATTTCCATTCTGGATGACCATATCGTCTTTTATAAAGCTTTAATAAAAACACCATATATTTTGTGAAATATACTTCAGTCATTAATTCTACGTATTAAAATGCTACTGGAACCAAAAGATGATCATAAAACGTAAAATTGGATTTTTTTGAATTAAAACTACAACTTATTTAATGTGGGTAGGAAATCACACATGTGTGGTAGTGCAGGCAGAAAATAAAGGATACTGCATAAGTAAACATACTGGTTTTTGCTTCATTAAACATCTACCACAAAAGTAACATGGACTACACACTACAATCAAAACAATTTAGAATTTCCCGTTCTGACTGTGGTATGTAATATACATATCTTTTTTAACGAAAGCCTAAAGATTCTGGGCGTGAGTGAACTTCCCATCTGCAACTGCATGAAAATAGATCTTCAGTGTTGTTAACGGGGTGTCATACACCCAGTGACTTGATATGCCCTCAAATATACTAAAGGTCTGATGGGTCCGGCTACTAAAGGCAATACACCTGGAATGCACCAATCACCACAGCCATTCCTTTATCAGCCAAATGCAGCATCGAATGGCCACGGCTGTAATGAACAGGTGAGTTTTTGGCTTGAATACACTCAGCGAATATCGTTATTACAAAGCCTTTCTTGTCAACCATACCTTTTTTCAACTTCACGCGTCTAGACCACAGTTTAATCTCTCTCCACTCGCTCACTGACGTTTTTTACATAGTTGTATGCATGCACACACATGCGCGCGTGTGTGGATACGTCTTAAAACAGAGATGAAAATTAATCTCGATTGCACAAGCGTAGGGCGTCGACTGTGCAGTAAAATTGCTATGGCACATTCATGAGAGATGGTAACGATTCCTGCATGCTCATTGAAATAATTCCTATTAAAACAAAACGAATCTAATTCTACCTAAGGTACGGTATATCGACAGTACACCATTTCTACAGCTGGCGTAATGGAATTCACCGAAACCAATAGATTGTACCTCGCGGTCTGTTGAAAATCGAATATGGGATATACTATTCAATAGATCTTTTTCTCAGCTTTCTAATGAAACACAATACTTTAGTCATTTTATTGACAGTGGAAAGAAAAACTAAGAGACCCTCTTCAGTCCATTTTGGCCGGCAATGTAATAATTCCAAAATGTGGCTGATCGACTGCTAACAACAAATATGAAAAAAAGTCAACGAATAACATACCAAAATATCTATTTAGAGACAATAATTTATATATAAGAGTAAGAATGAAAGACAAGAAGTATGAAATGATTACGAAGTTTATCGTAATATAAAACAAATGGCGAAGTTTATCACGCACCACTAACGCTAGTTATGCACTCATTATGTATTAATAACTGGAACTTGATAAAATTTCTTGAAATTAAAGATCTAGAACTGTTCAGTATCAAAAGTATACATTTTCTAAAACTATTAAAATGACATACGTTCGAGGACAGATAATCATCCCAATAATTCAATCGACCAGAGCATCCATGCAAAGAATGCAAGTCTTTTCTTGTTGTTTTAATTTTCTTCCTAAAATAAAATTTATATCAGAAAAAGGAAAATAAGCAGATATGGGAAAAAAAATTCAGGTAAAGGTTTTTTCAAATATATACATGACAGTTCAAAATTACCGATTCTATGGATTTCAAGTTGCTATTTCATTATAAACTATTATAATTTACAGAAGAAAAGGCAGAAAAAATTCACATTTCATATCTTCGAATCACACCCAAATTATAGCTAAATAATCAAAATTAACAGATTTGTGTACATACTTCTTTTATATATATATATATATACATTGCTGTACACAAAATGCAGAAGGATTAAAGATATCACAGCAAAATTTATTTATCAACATGTACAAAGATCAAACGATTAAAATTACAGCCTCTTGTGAAGTGTGGATGATGCCAAATCAGTAGTAAGTGTAGCCGCCATTGTTGCTATAACCGCTGCCACACGCGCCTCGGCATAGAATCAAAGAGGCTTTGGTGCATCTTGGGGGAATACCTTGGTTGGCTTCCACATATTTGCCAAAGTTGATCTGTAGCAGCGGGCTGAAGGGTAATATCCACCAGGCCAGTCGTTGTGTAAGCATGGACCACACATTTTTCGATTGATAGATCAGGAGAACAAGCTGGTCAAGTAAGCAATTCAATTTGATGGGTAAAGAAGAACTCTTGAACATTGCGTGCCGGGTGATGCGCATTATCTTATTGGAATATGGCTAATGGCAAGCGATGAAGGTATGGGAGGACTGCAGAACACCTCTCAGATGTAGCGCTGGCCTGGTGTACGGTAATGCGTACTGGGGGGGTGTGGGGAGTGAAATCCAATACCACCCCAAACCATGATACCGGGTGCAGGACCAGTGTAGCGTCATAAAGCAATTCAGCAGCCTCTCTCACCCTGTCTCTCCAAACGTCGGAACTTTGTTGACGTAGCCTTGAAAACGGGATTCGTCAATAAACACAGTGTCGTTTCCCTTCCGTTGTCCATGTCCGCCGTTCATCTCACCACATTAACGGCGCAGCACCAATGGTTTCGAGTCAGGGTAAAACAAAGCAATGGACGCCTTGAGGACTTTCCACTCTGTTTGACGGCGTCGAATGGTACAGTGGGCCTGAATGATGCGTAGCAGACTGAGTCTGTTGTTGCTATGGGTTTCGTGATACGACTGCGCGATCATACTGCCCGCCTTGCAATCGGCTTGTCATCACGGGCAGTGGTGCAGCAGGTGGATGCGATCTGCCCCCCTCGGTCAAATCGTTCCCTCAACCAGCGATCTTAGATCCGCATCACAGCGGTTTCGTCCAGCACGTTGACCCGATTTCTCTGAAGGATAATCCTCAATCGTATAGGCTACTATTCTTCCCTCGGTCGAATTCAAACTTGGTCCAGAAAAGACACTCGATGTCTTCCCACAGGACATAGGTAAACAACACTCTCAAAAAAAAACGCACGAAAAAACAATTGCCTTACTTCAATCATGTGTTTTCCACTTTTATAGCGCTTGTGAGTGGCGCTACGGTCGCTATGATGTGCGTCTGAGCTGCATTGCTAATGATTTGCATAGCTCGTCGTCGCAAGCGATGTAAATTTCCACATGGTTTGCATGTTTCTTCAGGGTGTTGCATTTTGTGTATTGTAGTGTATATACAGTCAGACCTCTATATATTGCAGATTTTTCTATATAATGAACTTTATGGAACCAAGAACATTTCACAGCGAGTTTCTTCGTAAAATGACCTCTCTATAGCGAAGTGCATTTTCTATATAACAGACCTTTCCTCTTATGGATTCAATTTTTTTTCTTCTTATTTTGGAAGTATTTCTGGACATTTCAAATTATTCTCTTTTAGCATGTTTTTTGTGGTGGTCATCAATTTTGAACGCCTGTGGTTTTTATTGGGTGCCTAATTCGAGAACAACGTAAATTCTGGGCGTTTTCATTTCAAAGAAGTGCAGCCCTTAACCCCCCATTGTCCAGTTCATCGAAGCATCTTCGATATCCCCTTACACCTCAATTGGAATTGTTTTTTGTGTCCCCATGTCCTTGACTAGTCTCCCGGTTCATTTACCAAGCGTTAATCAGTCTTACGTGCAGTGTAACGCTACCTTGTAGCTCGAAAATGTCAAACGTAGTGTTTGAGCATCAAATAAGAATTTAATTCTTCAGGAAGGGGATAAAGACGTCAAGAAAAGAGGATACTTTAAAATTCAAATGTCTTCCTCAAACAGCTTATCAACAATTATAAAAAATCGAGATAATCTACAAAATTGCAGTGCATCCAATTCTTGTTCAAAGCGTTTAGAACATGTGTCCTATGAAGATGTCGACAGAGGCAGTTTTGAAGTGGATACACACAATGCAGGATAAAAAGTGTTCCGATCCTCTGGACCTTTCAGAAATAAACTCTTCAATGTACGAAGGCATTTGGATACGACCAATTTCTAGGTAGCAAGGAGGGCTAGAAAAATTAGAAAAGACACGGAATTGAAGCAAAAGTACAATCTGGGGGAAAGTAAAGATGTTGATGATAATGATAAATTGAGTAACAAGGACACTGGAGTAAAAGTTCCAAAGACCAAGAAGCATCTTTAATGCAGATGAGACTGCTTTATTTTTTACAATGTTTGCCTCAAAAAACATTAACATTTAAATGAAAGATGCTTTGGAGGTAAAACATAGTAAAAGCAAAATAACTGTTATATTAGAACAAATATGACTGGACATCAGGCAAAACCACTTGTTATGAGGAAGAAGCAAAACTGTAAGATGTTTCAAAGGCACAAAATCTTTGGAAGTTGATTATGATTTAACAAAAAATCTTGAATGACAGAAATTTGTGAAAATTGGATTCAAGTTGGACAAACGTATGGTTAAAGAACGTAGCAAAATTGCTTTTAGATAATTCTCTTAGATATAGATAATAATCAGCAGAATTGAAAAAAATCTTACAGTTTTACTTGCCACCAAATACCACATCAAAACTGCAGCCAATGGATCAAGGGAACAGTAAAAAATTTTAAAGTACTATCAGGGAATATTGCGAAAAGTTATCACTATCTTGGAAAACAATCAATTTATACCAAATATCAATTTAAGGAAAGTATTTTAGAAATTTCGAAAGCGTGCGCTATCAAGTTACAGATCGATCATTACCATTCACCAACAATTTTGCCGAAGCTGGATTCTTTGTCACGGTGAGAGTTCAGTGAGTATTACGGAAGAGTGATATTCCTTAGAAGAAATGAAAAAAAATATGGATTTAGCTAAAGGAAAAGCAAAAGTACAGATTCTGTGCTGCTTGATGATTTTTCTTTTTTTCTTGATTCTGAAGCTGAAACCTCGGAATCACTAGCAGATTGGATATATTGAACAGTGTGACAAATAAAAACAATTACAGCAATGGATTACAATTGACGAGGAAAATGAAAACGATGATAAAGCAGAAATCAATAAGCCTTCGTATGATGAAATGATCAATTCATTTGAAAGAATTCGCATTACAGTGTGTGAAGAAAATACGCCTATGAAGGGATTTTGGTGCATTAAAGATGTGAGAAGTATATTGTACAGAGCAACATTTTTTTTCAAGCAAAAAAAAACTCAAACAAAACTAACAGATTTTACTAGTTATTAAATTTAAAACACATGTGATAATGTATGTTTTAGAATTTCTTTTGTAAAATAATGTATGTGTTTAAAATTACTTGTGTAAATTAAATATTCTTAAAATTCGTTAATTTTAACTATAAAATTATTTTCTTAATGTTGAAAATAAAATTAATATTCCTTGAAAAGATTCTTTTTTTCACTGTTTCTTATTATTGTTTTCCATGCAGTTTTCTTTTCCCTTTTTGATGGTAAGATATATAAAATAAATAGATATTAAATTACAAAAAGAATTGTGATTAATTACTTGCAAATAAATAGAGTTATGAATTTAAATTTGTTTTATGTGGTTTTATGAAATATATTGAAAGAGATGAACCTCCATACTAACTTGATCTTCAATATATGCTCCACGAATCTTTCATTGTTCGAATTAGGCCTGGAAGTCTTCTTCTGTGAGCTCATTCAGGACGCGTGCCATTCTCTTTCTGGCTTCCACGGACTCTTGCTCACCATGCAGATTTCCCCTTAGAAGGAAACAGATGAGGGTCCACAGCACAAGATCAAAGCCCGAATAGTGGATGGTATAACTCTGGCATGGTTGTACTTGAGAAATCTCTTGATAGATAGTAAGGAATGAACCGGAGCATTGTCTTAGTGGAGGAATCATGACTTGACCCTCACAATTCGGTAAGTTTTTCCTTATTCTTTTAAGACATGTGGCTGCAGTAGAAGAACGTAAGGAGTATGGCAATGCAGCTGATTAATAGTTTGATCTTCAGGAACCCAGTGAAGATTTTAATCCATGAATATCCAGAAAAGAACTACATTACTTTAAATTTTGATTTGCTCATTCGAACCTTTTGGCTCTCTTGGTGAAGAGGGCTTGCAGTGACTCTTTTCTAACAGCGCCAAGTTAAAACGCCTAGCAGATGAGACGTTTTTCCACCTGATTGGTAGAGGCATAGCAAAAAAAGCGAAACCGGTCAACTTTCCTTCGGACCCACTGGAAGCAGGGTTCAGATGTTTCTCTTCGTATCTTCCGGTGATACTGGAGGGGAAGAATGCAGCGACTCTCTCCCCCCTCCTCAGGGTCCGGCTTTTCAGCCGCGAAAACTCTTCCGGTGCATGAATTAGCGCCTCGTTTCAGGATCATAAGTAAGGAACCACGATTCGTCTTACGTTCCTTTCCAATAAGTTTGGAGTCTAATTGCATTCATAGCGTCAGTAAGAGAACATTTATGCGAGTTTATTGTTCTTCAAAATGCTGGGCACCATTTGCTGAAACTTTTACATAAACAAAAAATTGTCATGAAATTGCTGTGCTGGATTCCTTATCTCTGCAGTCTCAAGAATCGCACCAATACTTAACTGATGGTCAAAGAGAATCAGATTACCGGTTTTCGATGTGTCATCAATTTTGACGTGGAAGGGAACACGGGGGTGAATAATCTTCAACATTTTCTCAGCCATCTGAAAACCTTAAACACTCAAAAATACGTGCACGCGATGAATATTCATTTATAAACTTCTTTCAATAAAATTATTAGTTTCAGTAGCTGTTTTCCAAGTTTCGGCCTTGGAAATTTTACAACAATTTGATATCTTTACACTTATCACTTTTCAGCGAAACAAAAAAAATGTAATGTGAACGAGGCTACATGCGTACAGTGTACAGAAGGAGGCAGTTCTTTTGAGAGCAACGCTAGACAGCTATTTAATTCATGAGCTTGGCGCATGCGTACTTCTGTATCAACGCCAATCTCGTAATTATGTACATCTCCTTATATATATCGTCTGTTTTTTTTTAATTTAGCTTTTTTGGATTTAATTTTCAAATCTTTTTAAAAAATTTATATTTTTTTGGTGTTGTAACCATTTTTAATAATTTTCTTTGATATAGGGATAGTTACGTCTATAATTGTTCTAGAATAACCCAGTTTGACAGTGTAAAGCCTGTTACAATACTCAATATTATTATTCTCCATTTTTGGCTCTTGGAACATTTTGGTTTTTCTTAAATTTCTATTTTTTAAATTTCTTGATATTTTGTTTTATTTTTTTACTTTTTATACTGATTATATATATGTTACTGTTCATGTCTATTTTTTCATTACGATTTTTAATTTTTTATAACAACTGATTTTACATGATTTGTTTTGAAGGAATATTTGTTGTTATGCAATTTAAGCTAATCATATAATAACTGATGTGCAATTGGCTGCGGATGACGCGGGATGCGTTTACGTAATAGTTTTATGCGTGATTGAGCCCTGTGAAAATAATACCATCGAGTAAGGGGGGGGGGGGGAGTTGCACGAGAAAGATGCTGCAAAATGTGAAAATATAATCTGTTAATCAAATATTTTTTGTTATTTCGACGTTCTTTCGTTTCTATGCACCAAAATTCGGATTAAACATCAACGTAACTTATTACTTTTGTATTTCCTTTAAAACTCAAGAGTAAGATTTTTCAAAGGCATGATAGGCCATTTTATTTTTTAACCGTTACATCGATTTCATAGCATTTTATTCCCCACCCACTTTTGTAATTTGGTTCTTAATATGTCTTAGATAATTGAAGGTGTAAGACTAGCTCATTGTTTTTGTTAATTCATATGACATTAAGCTCTATTATATATTATCAAGGCATATGCGCTTCTATTAAAAAATTAAAAATTTCTCGTTGATTTAATCATGGAACATTATAATAACAAGGTATATATTATTATAATCATTAATCTTCTAATTCATTTAATGTTTCTGAGAATGGCAATGTATTTCGAAAACCCGCTTGTATTAAAATGGGTGAACCTTCAGCGAGGAGAGGAGATTCTCTCTCTCTCTCTCTCTCTCTCACACACACACACACACACACACACACACACACACACACACACACACTTTTA
>BMAW01096653.1:123738-218360 GCA_019974015.1 Nephila pilipes | reverse complement strand
ACACACGCACACGCACACCCAGTGTTTATAATATAAAATTATTAATAAGATAAATTATAAAAATAAACAGAATATCAAGAAATTTGAAAGATTTGAAAAACTTTAAGAGTTTTTGAGAAAATTCAAAACCATAATGAATAGTTATATATAAAATTCCTTTATTCTGTAAAAGATCTAAGAATTAAGAATAATCATTAGGGATAACACAATAAATCAAGTTGTCTTAGGGCTTAGAACTGAAAAATGCGGATTAACAAGTTTACCAGGTTCACACCTTCCTTTGTTCCAGCTAGAATTACTTTATAATATCAGATAAAATACTTACCAGCTAAAATATTAGAAGTACTGGTTATCATCATAATTGTAAAGGACATTCAAAAATTAAAAAATAAGCTTACAATTTGTTTTCTCTGGGCACTGTCGAGCAGCCATTCAGTTGTAAAACAGTGAGTAATAAATAGACTTAAAAAATCCTCTCAGAGAACATTATCTTATGATAAACTGCTGCATTATATGTATATAAAATTTAAATGTGTGCTGGAAATAAAAATTTAAAGAAATAATGCAGCTGGTGCGTCGTTTTAACTATATTAATACAGAAAAAATAAATATAACAATGTTGTGAAACCGTTGCGATGGTTTCACAAATAAATATTTTTTTCTCAAAAAATTAAAATTTTAAGCCTTTTTTTCCTTTAAAGAGTTCTCTGAAGTAACGTTTGATAATTTGAGATTTTCTGTTAGCACTCCTAGCAATATTTGAATTTAAACACATTGAAAATACTCCTCTTACTTTCCTTTAATAGAATCAATAAATAATATCTACGGAGAATCAGTTACAAGTAGTAGTGAACTATAAGTACAATATAAGACCAGGAATATATTTACAATGTTCAAGCAATTGTTCTTGAGAACACATAAACTCTTTTCTCAACTTCTGTACCACAAAACCATTTTTCTACGATCAAGTAAATTCTTATTTCTAAATCTCTAACCTTTAAAAGTCCCAGACCATTATACTTATTTCTTATCAAAAACTTCGTGGTTCAAAGGGAATTAAATTATGAATAGATTATTTGATTAACATGGTTCATTAAATTTTTAAAAAGAAATCCTCCCTCAATCCTTTCTGTAATTGATTTTTCATCGTGAAATAAAATTAAATTTTGAATTTTACCCGATTCCTCTTTATAATTACTGAGTTTCTATGTTTTTTTTTTTTTTTTTTTTTTTTTTTTTTAAATCCTTTTTTCAAAGATATACACAAAGATTTTTCAAAGTTATACACATTAGATAGATAAACGTTTTCTGATTTTAAAACGTTTTAAAACGTTTTCTGATTTTTCTGATTAAAAAGAAATATTATTGTAAAAATATTACTATTAATAGAAAAAATAAACTATTAAATATAGTTTTGAAAAAAAAAGTAAATTTTAAAAAATGTTTATATTTTATATATCCTGAAACACCTAAATTTAGATTTTCATATAATCATCTGTAACGGGGATGCAATTGCGAGCCTTTCCTACCTCATACAACACTAAACTCATAATTTTAAATCCCGTGAACCCTTATACATTTTTTTTTATAAAAAAGATAATTACTTTTGTGTAATAATCATCAAATAACTTCCATTTTACAATTATAACAAAATTTTAAAATCTTATTTAAAAATAACAAAAGTATCAAATATTCAAAGTAAAGTATTAAAATATTACCTCATTGTAACAAAATTATTAAAGTTAATTATATGATGCATTTTAGCTTTGATTCATACAAATAAGTGAATATTTAAGGCATTTTATGCTCCTAAAAAGAAATAAACCAAGAAGTGTCACTCACACTGCCTTGTGACTAAAACTGATAGGTGATAATCCTGGAGGAGCATTTAAAATCTTCTGAGATCCACTGTACAAAATGTCGATACCTACAATTATTCCACACAATAGTTGCAAAATACAACAAAAACAGTTGTATAGAAATAAATACTAATAATTCATTTCACAAACCCCATTGATCCATAAACAGAGGAGAAGCTCCCAAAGAAGCTACACAATCAACGATAATAATACATTCCAATCTGCAATGAAATTAATATTTTACTAAGTAAGATTGTTCTACAAAAAATATCTATTAATAAAACTAATTATTCATACTTTACTCTGATATTTTGAAATAATTAATTGTATTTTATCAAAAACATCACTTGAATATTATTTATGGGGGTGCACTGAAGATCTACCTCCCCGCGGTGCACCTGGTAATACTTTGTAGTGGCGAAAAAGGCATTATGTCTCCCCATCCTCGGGTTGATACTTTTCGAGTGTTACAGTGGAATGCTGGAGGATTGTCCCAAACCAAACGCACGGAGCTTTTGATGACCCTGCATGAGAAGGAAATCGATGTCTTTTCTATTATGGAGGCTGATTTGACTTTTGAAAAACAAATATTATCCATTTAAGGGGTATTCTCTTTATGTACGTCCAAATTTTAGATAGGTTGCCAGCGGCACCCTGATCGGTGTCAAGAAAGAATTAACGCATTTTTGCATTATAAATGCGATTTTTGGATCCCATCACTTTTATAATGCGAAAATCCATTCGCATTATAAAAGTGATTGGAACTGATTGCGATAAAAGTGAAGCTGTCCTTTTGGACGTTTGGAAGTTCTTTTTAAGATTTTGGCTATTAATAGTCCTCCATGTAACTCTTTCCCTATGTTAACCAATGTAAACATACTATTTTTGTGGGCGAATTTAATGCCCACTTTCCCATGTGGGTGTACTCTGATACAAATGAAGCTGGAGGGAGAGTTCAGGACTTTCTTCGGTCATCTACTTTTGAACTTGTACATAACAAGGAAGATCCCTACACCTGTCTACATTACAATGGCAGATGCTTTACCTCAGATCTATTACTGGTCATTCCTGACCTTTTTAAATTTAAAAAATGAGCAATCTTGAAGAACTCGGGATCGGGTCGTCGCTCGTGTTTGCAGAAGTTGAAATTCTGAGGCTGATCAGAGGCCTTTTTCATCATCAAAAACCTCTTGGAATCTTAGGAAAGCTAACTGGCCTCTCTTTACCGAATTGTTGGAATATGTCCTTAGCCATGATGAACTTGGCTTTACCCTTAACGCTAATAAAGTACGTGGTACTATTAAAGACACAATTATAGCGTGTGCTAAGAGAACTATCCCTAGAAGAAGACAGACAAAATATAAGCCTTTTTGGATGGAAGAATTGGCCTCAATGAAGCTAAAAGGGACAGAATCAGGAGAAAGGCAGAGTTGACCTTTCGCCCTTGTGCTGTTCAAGCTTGGAGAAAACATTGTGCAACTTTTAGAAAGGCCTTAATTGACAGTAAACGATCTTCATTTAATAAATTTATCTCTAATATAGATTACCAAACTGAAAGTAAGATAACTTTCAAATTTATTGGTAATTTAATGTAAGTCACTCAAACAATCAGTTTTAGTTGAAGATAAAAAGCTTTCTTCAGAGCCTGAAATCGCAATGGCTTTTGCACAGCATTTATGTGGGGATCTTGGCAAAAATGTCTACGCAAAAACGAATTTGGCCAGAATCAAGCAGAAAACATTACCCCTGCAGTCAAAATATGAGTCTAATATGAAATCAGTTTTTGAGGTACCTACAACTAGGGTAAAATTGACTAATGCCTTAAAAAGTCTCTCAAGGAGTAAATCTCCTGGTGGAGATGGTATCCTTTCAGAGTTTCTCATTCACATGGGTCCTAGGGCTTTTGAAACCATTTGGTTATTTTTCGATTTAATTTGGAAAACTGGTACCGTACATGCAGACAGGAGAACATCTATTATTATATATATACAAAAGAAGGACAAAGATTCTAATAATCTCAATGATTATAGACCAATATCGCTGACTAGTGTAGAAGGGAAAGCTACGGAGAAAATAATTGTAAGATGGCTCAACTATTATCTAGAAACTAAAGGTCTACTGGCTGAGGAGCAGGCGGGGTTCAGAACTTTTAGATCTATCAATCATAATGTAACCCCCTTGAGCCAGTTTTTCAAGGACGCTTTGGATAGCAGACAGGTCCTGACGGCAGTTTTTATTGACCTTAAATCTGCTTATGATAATGTATGGCGTGAGAACCTCCTATTTAAGCTTACAATTCTAGGTATTAGGGTAAATCTTTTAAACTGGATTCTCGAAGCTTCTTGTGCCAACGCTCTTGTAAAGTAAGGTACGGCAATACAATTTCGAAATCCAAGATCCTAAAAACGGGGCTCCCACAGGGATCCGTTAGCAGTTGTTCGCTTTTTCACATATATATTAATGATTTGATTCTGACAATAAGGGATACTCAAGGCGTCAAATGCCTCTTATACGCTGATGATCTGGGTTTCCGGACAGTTTCTAAGAAAGTAAACGCAAGAACATGTATAGAGATTAAACTGTCTGGTACTTTGAATGATCTGGGAGATTGGTGTGATACTAATAATACAGAGGTAAACTTAAATAAATCTCATATTGCCTGACATTTTCACTTATGCATCAATCTTTGGAATTTCAACTTGAGAATAAGGACACTCAAATCCCCACTTGCGATAATTTTAAATATCTGGGAGTGACGTTGGATCGCATACTAACATGGAAGGTCCATGTAGATGACATTACCAACCATGCCATGAAGAGGCTAGTTGCCTTAAGAAGCCTTGCCGGGGGGCAAGGTGGGGTTTGTTATGGAACAACACTACATCAAATTTACCACGCCTTTATTCGCCCCCTTTTGACTTATTGCTCTGAACCACTTGTTGTGGCAGGAAAAAATATACTCGAAGGGGCCCAAAAAGAGTACAAAAGGCCCTACGTATTGATACTGGGGTTATAAAGACCACCCCGATAGATGCCATGCTTTTGTTGACTGGTGATTGGCCTCTTAGAACTGTGATTCAAGAGAAAGCCATTATTCTCTAGAAAGGATCATTAGAATACCTGAATGTTTTTTCAATTTGGAACGAGATCAGTCGGAAATCTAAAGACCCAGATGGGTTTCCTTCAGGGAGTCTTTCAGTTAAAACTTCACTCGGCTTAATTTTTGAACTAGAACTCCTTGTTCCTTTACAAAACCCAATAAAATTGACAGCCACCTGGATTAATCTTGACCTGTGTCAAAGGGTTGCTAAAGTAACACTGATTCTTCTATTTTAAGAGCATTGGCGCTTGAAGTATTGCATACCTACTACCCCGAACCCGAGGGGCTTCGGATTTTAACTGATGGGTCTCTCCTGGACTTTAGCCCTAACGCGGGTGCTAGAGTTTTCTCCAAAACATTTTCTTTCTACATCCCTGGGGGAGAGGTACTGCATTTGATGGAGAAATTGCTGCGATTCACACAGCCCTATCCCAATTACACTGCCACCTGGATAAGTTTACAAGAGCTGTTGTCCTCTGCGATTCAAAGGCTACGCTGCTAGCCATCGTATCTGATGAACATCCCTTAACGTAGAACAGTTTGGACTGTCGTCGTCACCTCGGGAACCTGGCTTCTATTGAGAAAACTATTGTCTTCCAGTGGATTCCTGCCCACAGAGGAGTCCCAGTTAACGAGACAGCTGACTGTCTGGATAAAAGGGGTGCTTTGATTAAGCAGAATGTTTTTCGTCCTTTGCCTCTCTGTTCTGTACAAATAAAAATCTTGTTAAAAATCTATCAAAACCCATGCCCAGGAGGACCTTTCCAACCGTCTATCTCTCAAAGTTTGGAAGAATGCGGTCTCCAATTTGAGTAATAGCCCAATACATAGATGGGTCGCTGAATTCCGCCTCGCCACCGGGCATGATTGTTTACGGAAACATCTTTTTGATTCAAAAATTTTTCCCCCCCGGCTTGCACTTTGTGCAGCTCTGGAGAGGATATGAACTCCTCTCATCTGCTCCACTGCCCTGCGCTTCGAAAGTCTATTCTTTCTGAACGTTACTGAAAGGCTAGAGACATGTGGGATTAATGAACTTCGTTGCAGCATTTCTTGTTCCTATTTTGTGTTTTGTTCCCTCGTAATTTTTTTTTTTTTTTTTTTGCTGTAACTGTTTATAATCTACCACTGGAAATAAAAAAAAAAGTATTATTTATTGTAACCTTAACTGCAATTTTAGAAACGATTTCTTGAATAAATGCTAAGCAACTTTTTAAATTTCTATCTCTCTTTTTCTCTCTTTGCATAATATTGCTTAGGTTCACTTACGATCACAACAGTCCCATAGAATATTGATATTTTAAGCATTTATTAGTGCACTCGTTTCGCGAAGGAATAATTAAAAAAGAACAGATTGCACGTCTTATGACTGAATAAGTTTCTTTTTTAAATTTGCAAAATTGTTTTTAAAAGAAGAACTTTATATACGAAATTTTTTTTATTTTCATCTCTTATTTATTTAATAAGAAAAAAAATTTTTTTTTTCTTCAAGACTTGGACTGAAGCTAGTAAGTCTGGTTTAAATGATTTGATTCTAGTACTACAGTACACATTCGAATTACAATCTTTGAACTTTGCTATAATATCTTATGGTAGGTGAGAATTATGACTTAAAAATTGATGAATATGTTTGAAATTTGATTACCACAGCTTTGAAATTCAAAATAGCTTATCAAAAGAATGATTTCATGGTTACGGGAAATCCTATTGATTCCAACGGGTTGGTAAAGAGACTTTCCCTTTATAAATGATTGTTCCAATATTACTCTTGGACTCTTTTGCTAGTTTCTTTTCATAACTCAAAAGGAATTTGAATACATTTCTGGAAGAAGTAGAATTACTATTGATTAATAATTTAAAATAAGTTCTTTTTTTGACTTTTTGATTGAGTAATAGAGAACCTTTATCATAAATAAATGCTTTGATAAACCTTGTAAATGTTTCAATGAATTTCTCTATTTTTGAAAAAACACACAAACATAAAAAGGTTAGAGAAATAATAGCATTGAAATAAAAAGGAAAGAAATATTATTCTTGCATTAAATAGCCATTTGAATGACATTCAATAAGGAATAATTATTAAATAATTCATAGAAAGAACATCAAATCGATTATTCATTTCATGCATTTTTCAAATTATCCCACGATACTTGAATGGGACTTTGAAGTTATCAATGAGATGCAAAAATGCAAATCACTCTTAAGTTATAATAATTGTGACTTCTGTAAAAAATAATAGTAGCAAACTTCTTTCTATCAAAATTAGTTTATTTTCATTTTTCTGCAATATTAAACCCATGTTGCTATGTAAAATTAAATACAGTTGTTTCATTATTTTTTTGTGTTGAATTTTTATATGGGACTATTCATTTGTTATAATTTTCATATTGAATAAACTCTAAAAAATAGTTGATTTGTTCTTCTTCTTCTTTTTTTTTTTTTGGTTTCCCTTCTAAATAAAATGTATACCAGAAAATCAAAACTCTGACATCAAGCAAGTAAAGACAATTTGGGAGATATATAAGAAAAATCCTTAGCTTTTTCACATGTTCTCAAAATAAATCCATTTTTCCGCCTCAGGGGTAAATGATACACAATACTAGAATAAAAAATTATTTTTTCAAGATCAGAAGATAAAATTAATTTTTGTTTCTCATGCTGATTTACATTATGGAATTTTACCAAGATCAGTTGAAAACAATATTGATAAAATGTTAGATTACCTTCGAAAATAAGGATGCTAGTAATCGTTTTTTAATCAAAGTATATTAAAAATATCTGTGATATAAATAATCTTTTACAAGCATAAAAAATGTAGATTTTTAAATATTTTGGTAAAATGCTTTAATGTAGGCACATATTAGATTTTATAAAATAAATGTATTTTAAACTTGCATTTTATTGATTTGGACGAGCATACACTTGATTTTAAATTGATGTGTAAATCAAAATAAAAATTTCGTTACCTCCCCCTTCTTTCCTCCTTCTCTTTCTATATTTCATAGATTATTTTTACCAACTGAAGTTAGTATTTAGAAATTATAATAAAACATCCAGAGGCTGTTTTAAAGGTCGTTAAAACGTGTTTTCAAATATTTTTTAAGGAAATGGAATGTGTTTCAACGCACAGAACTGTGTAAGGATTATTCGAAGTGTGCAGTTACTAAGTGTAGTGTCACCCAAAAATAATCAAAGGTGGAGGACATCCAAAGAGTGAAACTCTGTATAATACGATACTTTCAATTCATTAATTGCGAAAGGAGGCAGACTATATGTAAATGAATTATTTAAACTGTTAATTTATTCATTTACATATAGGTTTATAAGATAAATCTCCTTTTGATGCAAATCTCCCATTCTTGAATTGTTTGGTTTCGTTAATGTCGTACTAGAAATAACACGAGGGCTATTGGCGATGGACCTCGTAATTTTAAACCTCGGTCAAGTGAAGAGGACGACACCTGAGATGGCACCACTCTTTCCTAAATTTCACACTATGCGAATTGGAGGACTTCGAGCCTTGACAGATTTAACGTGCATCACCCCCGGCTACACGGTGGTTCTTTAGTGGCCGCAAGGCTCGAACCCACGACTCGACGAAAAGTGCAGCAGGCGAGTCCGTAACCATGACCACTAGGCTACCGTGACCACCTCATTCTTGATGAATAAAATTATCAAGTAAAACTCATTCTTTTATGTTACATACCTGTGAGTAAAATTACCAAGGAAAAGGTAATTTGAAATCGATTCAGAGCTTCCTCTATAAAAGTATGACTTCAATAGAATAATGAAAGCTATAAAAAATTGCATTGTTTGTTATTTCGTGTGGTTATCACTATATTTGTATTAAATTTTATATAATAATACATAGCTTTTGCTATTTAAATGCGTTATTTTTACTCATTTCAAGTTTTCGGTAATCCAGTAGTGCTCTGGTTCAACATCAGCCACAGAGAACGGTAACATTTAATAGAAATGACCGATATCAAGTATACACCAAACAACAAATACCCGGGAAAAAAATACATTAAGATGTTTAACAAAGTATCAATGAATTTATAAATTTGATAATATCAGAATTAATTAAGCATTAAGAAAAGTAAATAAGCAACTGTAATAAAAACGAACCCTTTCAAATAGTTGGACATGTTTTCAAGCGGCTGCAGAATACCTGTGCTGCTATCACCATGGCAAATAAATATCACTGCTGGTTGATGGAATGATACAGCCTAGAAAGAATATTAATGAATCATATGACACATTAAAACTGACACCCCTGAAAATGTATAAATCTTAAATTTAGGTTACTTATTTTAATGTGAATGTTCAGTAAACATTCCGTAGAATAGTAAAAATTTAGGGAATAATAAAAATTATTTCCATTTTTCCTTAAATTGTAACAGCAACGTGAAGTAAAAATGGTGGGGCAATCTGAAATATATAGGCAGGAAACAACAAAGCACAAACATTCTTATAACATACACTGGTGAAATATATTAAGAGAATTTGCATACTTTATCGAATTGCATGAAAAGAACTGAACTGAAGGAAAAACCACTGCTTCTTGATAAAAATGCAAATCTTGTATTGCAAATATGTAAGCGTACACGTGTGTGTAGGTGGAGCCAGCAGAAAGACAGGCTTTATAAACGCGTGGAGGGTAAGACGAATTTCGTTCGCTAGCGAAGATGATGGAATGAGATGGCGAATTGTGGGAGGCTAGAGGCAGGTCAATCGTAAGTCCAGGTATGCAGAGAGTTTAATTTAACGCCCAGAGTAGTGTGTAAGCTATGGAAACAGTTCTAGGATACTGGATCCATCGAGAGAAAGCCTGGACAAGGTCGTCCAAGAGCCACGATTACCTGAGAAGATATCCATTTATCCATTTTAGCGAGGCGTAACAAAGGGGCTACAGCTTCGCAGCTCCCTCGAGACCTGTATGCAGCCATAGGAACCCATGTAACAAGGGTGACTAATTCCAAAAGACTGAATGAGAGAGGGTTGTTTGTCAGAAGATCGGCTGTTTGCGTCCTACTCGCGTCTACGAACAGGAGAGTCCGATTAGCATAGTGCAGGCAGCATAGTGATTGGAGTATGGAGCAATGGGCGACCGTTCTACTCACCGACGAGTCCAATTTTAGCCTAAACACCGATTCTCACCGTACTTTCATATGGAGAGAACCGCTACCTGTCCTCCAATATCCGAGAAATCGACCATTATGGTAGTGGAGGCTTGATGGTCTGGTAAGCCATGATGTTGAATGACCGCACACCTCTCCACGTCTTTGACAGAGGTTCTGTGACTGGTGTGAGGTTTTGGAGCCCTATGTTCGCCTTTTCCGGGGTGCAGTGGGCCCCGAGTTCATCTTAATGGACGACAACGCGAGACCACATAGAGCTCTTCTGGTCGACGAATTTCTCTAGAGTGAGGATATTCGCCGGATGGATTGGCCAGCCAGGTCTTCAGACTTCAATCCTATAGAGCATGTATGGGACGCTCTGGGGAGGGCAATTGAAACTCGCACCCACCCCCGAGAACCATCCAGGAACTGAAAACAGCGTTGGTGAATGAGTGGGACCAATTGCCACAGGCACTGATAAACTGCCTTATTTCCAGTATGACATCACGCTACAAGGCATGTATAGCTGTAAGAGGGGATCATACCCCCTATTAACCTATTTCTTTTGTGTATTCTGCGACCTCTGTTTCAGACCTTTAGACTCCCATGAGTGTTACGCACAAACATGAGTGTCTATTATAACTGTTGAATGTTTATTTTGTTTGTATTACATCAACCTATGTACACACCAAATTTTATTAAAATCTGTCCAGTAGTTCTGGAGATTGTAGATAAAATATGAAAATTCTCTTAATTTCTTACACCAGTGTACTTAACGTCCATATCTAAGCATTCAAAATAAGGGGGATATTGCGCTATATATATCAGGCATGGCCAGCTACGTATGCCTTTGGAATCCACATTTTAGAAAGTGCCATTTGAAAAAGCCGATTACTCAGATTGGCCAAATAGATTGTCACAATTTTGGCACGATTTGAAAATCACCAAATTGGAGAGTTTTAGCGAAGAAATGTTATAATTATCATGTTTAACGGCCATATTCAAACAGAAAATCGAGGATTGCCACTTTTGGCCGGTTATTGCCAACAAGTATTTCTGTCACCAAAGGTGTGATCAATCCTTTATTTTTGATAACAATTTCTTCCAGAGTGCCCACAACATCTGGTGTAGATTGCTAGGCATGTGGTTTATTAACCCTCCAAGCGTTTTACTTTTTTTGTGTAAAGCTATTGCGGAAGCGATTTACTTAAGTACAGCTAAGGGTCGCGAAAGGTTTTCGCTTTCCATTCACAAAATATTCGAAAAAGCAAGATGCTTCTATTCTTTCTTCCTTTTAAGACACGGGTGGTCGACAACAGCGCTTCGGTTGGACATTTTTATTACTCAAAGGAGCAGTAACAGGGGAGCGACTGTAATTGGAGTTTGTGGAACAGATTATTCAGATCAGAACTTGGAAGGACCCATCTATTGAGTTTCAATAAAAGTTTTTCAACAAATGAAGAATAAAAAATATCGCTTGAAAATAATTGGCAGGTTAACATTTGAAATGTGAAAGAATGAAGGTTTCAGAAATTTCTGAATACTTGCATAAATTTAAAGGATTTATTCACGAAACGTAGCACAGAATAATATATATATATATATATATATATATATAACTTCCTAACGGCTGTAGCTATAAGTCTTAAAAGTGGTGTCTAGGTATTGTGAAAAGGCTATGCGCTACTAGATGAGACCACTAACAGCGCTTCATGGAGGTAAACCATGGAGTTAGTGGTCCTATTTCCAAAACGGTACGAGATTTAGAGGCGGAGAGTGAATTAAAAAGCTGTAGAATATCATCTATTAAGTACGAAAAAACACCTTGTGGACATTAATGGTAAAAAATGAACGTTTAAAACGCACATGTGTTTGTTTGTGATTTCCGAAACTGTGACGTCACTTGAATGAAAGAAATAAAGATTATCTTTTGGACCAAAAACGATTCTGTATCGTGTCACAGTGGTATTGCATGTAATTCGTAATCGAGAGGACTGTAGTCCAAATCCCAAGGGACGCATCTTTTTACTGATTGTCTTTACTAACAGAGTAGACAATATGCAGGTTGTACAAAGTAGAGTTGCAAAACACATCAACTTAAAGCAAGTTGCGCTTGGTATGCAAAATTTATGCATTATGCAAGTACGTATGAAACATCACACCAGTTCACTTAGACAGCTATAAAAGAGATATCTCCTTGTCCAGTATGTTGAAGCTCATGGTCATGGAAAGATTTTCCAAAAATGAATATTTTGAGATGGTTCTGCGTTACAGTGAATATGGACGCAAGGCAGGATCGGAAACGCGGTTGTATCGACAACGTTTCCCTGAAGCCACCTTTTAAGGAAAACATCCTAACGTTAGTGAAACGTTAAAGGGAGACAGGTTGCTTGACTAGCCAACCTCGATCTGGCTGATCAGCTAAGGTAGGACGACAGGTATAACCGAAATATGTATTATCATATACCCTCACATATCCGTAAAGCAGCACAAGAGAGGTAAGTGAAAACTGTAACATCTCAAAAAGTCGCGTTTGGGAAATCCTGAAAAAAATTAAGTGTTCATCTATACCCACCAACACCTCTTCAAGCATTACTGGAACTGGAAGCCGAACTTTGTCATGAAATAGAGGTCCAGTCAACATTCTTGGCAGATACAATGTGCACGGATAAGGCATGCCTTTGGTGGAATGAAACATATTCCTACATGTTCTGCCGACGTTCGATATCGATTAATGTTTGGTGTGAAATTTTATATAACAGGAAGATCGGCTCAGTATTTTATCAGAGCATGCTAATGGGCACAGGATATTTAAGGCGTTTGCGGAATGTAACACCCGATAATCTTGAGAACCTGCCGTTTCTTCAACTCCGAAATGTAAGGTTCCAACATTACAGCACGCCTTCACACAAAACGTCATGAATGAAGCAATACATAGTGGAGACATTCAAGGTACAAATAATCGGGTATGGTGGTTTCAAAATATCACTTCAATGGTCACCTGACCTGTCTCTAATGGACCTTTTCCAGTGGGAATACTTCAACCCCTCCACCAACACTACAGAACCTTCGACGACGCAGTATGGATACTTGTGCCAATGTGTCACCGCTATATTAAGACGTGCGCAATATGAAGCTCAAAGAAGGGTCCAGATGTATTTTCCGGCCGAAGGAAAGAAGTTTCATCATCGAAAATATAGGGTATTTTTTGTAATAAGTAGTTTTTTTCCTCTTTATAAGATCATTTCGTCACATCATAGGGCTGGAAATCGCAAGCAAATAAAGCACCTGTTTCAAGTATTCTGTTTTTACCATGAATGTTCACAAGATGTCTTTTCGTTCTAAATCAATGATGCTTAACAAATGTGTAATTCACTTCCCCCCCCGCACATAGCGGACCGTTATCGAGATAGAAGTGCTAACTCCGCAGTTCTCCACCAAGGGGTACTGTCAATGATCTGATAGCTAAAGCGAATACCTTTTTTACTAAACCTAGACATCACTTTTATGATACTAGTTATAGCCATTCGTAAGTTAAGAGGGGAAATGAACTTTTCCGGGTACCTTATACACACACACACACGCACACATATGTGCGTGTGTGTGTGTGTATAGGGTACCCGGAAAAACTAAAACTTGCTATAGATGATTTGCAGAAGGATTTTGTTATCGTTTATATAGATAAGGTTCCTGCCAATTATGCAATTATTTGCAAATTTTACTATCATAAATTATTGAGTGAACATGTAATGAATAATAATGCTTTCCAGTTATCCAAATATAGTAAAAGAGAAATAAATAATCGTCTTTTGGCATTCAATAAGAAGTTGGGTTTACATCTTACAAACATTAAATTTTCATATATTTTCTTAACTCCAAAACTTCTCAAAAATCCTGTCAAATTTCGAAGTATTACGAATGGATATAACACCTATATCACTAAATCTGGCAAACTTTTACAATCCATACATGAAAAATCTATTGATAATATTGAAAATACTGCTATTATTAAAAATAGTTTTGAAATTGTCAAGAACATGAAAGAACGAGAGGTATTCTGTATACATGGGTATGATTTTGAAGACCTTTTTTAACTCAATAGATATTCTAGATTTAATTAAAGTTCTTGCAATTTTATACAATAAATGTCATTTTAATCAAACAATAAAACGTGAAAAATTCAATACTCTTATTAAACTTGTATTACGAGAGAATTTTATAGTTTTCGGTCAAAATCTCTATAAGCAAATTCAGTGTCTCCCTCAAGGAGGTCCAGCTAGTAATTGTCTGGCCAATTTTTATTTACATTTATATGAATTACAACAGATTGATAATGATTCTTACTTTCTTTATCGTTACATAGATGATTTAATTATTTTAGGTAAAACTGAAGAATTTAAACCAAATGTTTCGTTTTACCCTAATTATCTCAAATTATTAAAAACTAATCTTAATTCTAATACAGTAGAATTTCTAGATCTTGATTTGCAAATTGTTGACAATCGACTATTAGTAATATTTATGATAAAAGAGAAAGATTCGAATTCCATGTAATCAAAATTCCTTTTTGGAACAGTAATCTACACAGATCTATTTATAGGAATATTTTATTAAACTTTTTATTACATAATAGCAAATTAACCACACATAAAATAGACAAGTTTAATAACATTAAAAAATTCTTCAACAACTGTTTAGATCATGATTATCCAATAAATTTCTTAAATACTTATATACATCACAAATATATTAAACATCTTTGCGAATCGTGATCCATTTTCAAATCCACCACACAACAATAGGTCCACAAAGTCGGCTTGTTAGTGGTCTAGCCGTGAAGAATTTATTTATTTATTTAAATTTACACAGCTTACATTTTTACTCACTCTCTGGACCGTTATACTCCTTTACCATACAACTTATTACCAACCAATTGTTTGCATCCTTTTACATTTTATCACCAATTAAACAATGATTTAAATCTTTTTTCAATTTATATGGTGATGACGTGTTATATTTTTTTCATTTTGAGTATGTGATATACATCTTGAAACTTAAAGAAAATTCCGTCTTACTACTCACATATTTGAATCTTCATTTCTTTGAATTTTTGTAAGTAATTTTTATATTTTGATTTGTTGATAATTTTTAGAATTATAGATTTTATTTTTGTAGATTTTATCACTGAATTTTTATTTGCATCTTTTAATCATTGAACTCTTTTGTAATTTGGATTTCCCGATTCAGCCCACCAAGTCGCAAAGGGGGAAGGTTGGTACCATTAAACTAGTTTAACCCCGCTTATTCGGTCCTTAGCCCGATATTGCTTTTTGACTTGCTGGGTTCCATATTTTCATTTATTTTTTCTTTCATTTTTACATTTCTTTCTGGATTTTTGTCTTTTTAAATATTTTAAATTATTTTTTCATAAATTTTCAGTATATATATATACATATACATATATATACATACACACACATATATATGTGTTGTATACTCTCAGGCGACACTAGCGCCACTCTCTGTACCCCGGATGTAAGCGGGAGAAGGAGTGCACTTACTTTTGTCCTCAGCAGCGCGCGCCTAGTCATTAAATCTCCTTAAACAAAAACGTCTCTTTTTATTTGACACACCCCTTGACACCACCACCTCTGTTACATGGGGGCTCAAACTCGCAACCTTAATGGTTTTTGAACCCGTATTAAAATCAAAAGTCGTCCAAAACAAACGGCGCCCTTCGAAATCGCCCAACACAATGGCGAATGCTTAATCAACGAATTCCTCCGACGCGTACTAAGCCAATCCTCCGCTCTGAGACCAATACCACCGTCTCCTTGCCAAACCAAAACAAAGATTGAGACTCAAACAAATAGTCTCTTCGGCATCGTCCAAAAGTGTTCCCGTAAAACAAAATGGCCAATTTCCCCGCCTATTCATCGCATCGAATGTAAACCCCATCTCCTTCGTATCTACAATCATCATCGTGAAAGGTGAACAGTGATGAACTCATCGTAAACGGATAGCTTTTTAAAATCGAAGCCTATCTGCAATCTACATATACTCCAATATCTTCAAATCAGGTAGGATCAAACTTTTTTTTACTCAGCATGTATCGTAATACTAAGAAAGGAGATCTTATAACTGCCGCAAACGAATTAGGAGTTACTGTCCCAGAAAAGGCTACACTTGTATGATTAAAAAGCACTAATCGAACAAACTGACTCTTTCAAAATGAACCTGAATTCGTTAAGGATATTCTTAATTTACTCGTCGAAGAACGAAAAGAAGCCGAGGAAATGGCCAAAAAAGTTATTCAACTTGAAAAAGAAATTGAACTCGCTAACATTAACTCCGTTATAAATTTTAATAATTCAAACAATACTACTGCAACATTTGAAACACCGTCAACTAACCTCCTAGAAAGTCTAATTAAATCCGTTAAGACCCTTAGTATGCCAGTTCCTTGTAAACCTGAAGATTTTAATCTATTTTTTCATTCACTTGAACGTGCATTTACAAACAAAAATGTTCCACAGGAATTAAAATCAGAGATCTTAATTAATATTCTCGGTGAAAAAGCTAACAGCATTTTGCTTTATATCCCCGAAAATGAACTCCAAGATTACGAGAAAGTTAAACACATTATATTACGAGAATTCCAACCAACTGCACAAGAATGCTTAATTAATTTCCGTAGGGCTCAACGATTGCCAAACGAATCGCACGAACAGTTTTCGTCACGATTAACAAGTTCTTTCGAATATTATTGTAAACTTCGTTATGCGAATGTTTTTTACTCGTCACTTTGTGTGAATTAATGATAGCCGACAAATAATTTTCCACCCTCGATCGAGAAACGCAACAACATATCGCGATACTCCAAAACGAATCTTGGCTTAAGCCTACTAAATTGGCTAGGAAATGCGATGTTTACTTCGTAGCAAAGCGAAAATCGTATTCCAACAGCACACAATACTGTCAACCGCCGTATGACAGCAAACAAAAATACAACCCATCTCAGGGCTTTAATGGCTACTGCTCGCGTGATAAAAAATTCACAAATTATTCACGAAACGCTTCAGCAAATAATCCGCATGGTGATTCTTTCAGAAACGAAACTCATTTCAATTCTAGACCTAATTCAAATCACGGTCCTATTTATAAAATAGAAGGTAAAGTGTTTAATGAATCTGTTGGCGCATGCGCGCCAACGTCATGCGCGCTAATGCAGATATTCTGCTCTTCAGCGCTGTACCGGCAGATGAGAACTTTCTGTGGAATAAGGCAGACGAGAATTTTCTCTGTAATACGTTGACGTGGGCAATAATGGAACTCTTGATAATTTGAAGTTCACAATTATTAAAATTTGCTGCGTTTGTAAATAGCTTTAAGATGTGTGGTCAAGTAAAAAGGAAACAAGCGTAGCTGGTCCGTCTTTAAAATAAAAACAACTAAAATAAACATCTTGGTCCGTCGAGCCGGAGCGATCAGTGAACTATGGAAATACTAAATAGATCCAAAAGTACCTTGAAAGGTAAAATTAGCAGAATTGAAACCTTTATTAAAAGTGCCAATGAAGAAACCGATTCGGTTGAAACGAAAGTAAAGCTCAAAAATGTAATTGCACTGCAAAGAAATATTGAGGAACTGCGCAACAACTATTACTCCATTCCCAATGTAAAGGATGCAGAATTGGCTTCTATCGACGAAGAACTCAATCTTCTTGAAGAATGTATCGAGAAATTAGAGGTAAGAATTGAAATTATTCTTAATTCCTCTAAGAAATCAAGTTCTGGGGCAGTAACGAAATTGAATGATAATTTCGAAATCAAAACTAAAATACCCCCTTTACTTTTACCCGAGTTCTCGGGAAAATATGAAGAATTTAGTTCCTTTAAAGTCCAATTTGACGATCTGATCACAAATAATACGCAACTGAGTCAGTCTCAGAAGCTGCACTACCTCAGATCTTGTTTAACTCATGAAGTAAATTATTTGTGTAGTAATTTTGATTCCTTATATGAATTTTTAGAAAATAGATATGAGAATGAACGTTTGATAATCAATATTCATATTCAAAACATTTTGAAATTTGACAAAATACAAAATGAAAATTCCACAGAAATTAGAAATATGATTGATTGCGTTCAAAAAAATATACGTGCATTAAAAGTGCTTAAATATGAGCAAAATAAATTATCTGATGTTTTACTTATTAATATTCTTGTTGAGAAACTTGATAGAGAATCGAAAAGAAATTTTGAATTATCTCATAAATCCAAAAATGTTCCAACATTTGAAGAATTTATTGCATTCTTGGAACAACGGGAATCCATTTTATTGTCTGTTGATAGAAATTCTAAAGTTAACACAAATAAATTTTGTGCCAACAATACTAAGCCAAAGGCTTTCATAGTAAATGGAAATAAAAATAAAAATTGTATAGTATGTAAGTCGCAACATCCGATATATCGATGCCCTACTTTTTTAAAATTTAGTGTTGAGGAAAGACTTAAATTCCTTCGTAAACACAAACTTTGTAATTTGTGCTTAAAATCCAACCATATTCAAATTAATTTCTTATCTAAATATAGATGCATATGTGGTGGTTTACATAGCCATTTGATTTGTTCTCAAAAGTGTACTAAATCGAAAATGAAAAACCCTTTAGTCATCAATAACGGAAATGAAAAAGAATATTGCGAAACAGTTAATAAAAATTCTAATGCTAATACAACCGCGTCAGCGATGAGTAATAACACATTGCCCGAACAGAGAAACAAAAAAAAAATGTTCTGTTTTCAACTCCTGAGATTTATGTTTCCAGAGCAGATAATCAAAGAATAAAAATACGAGCTATACTTGATTCCGCGAGTAATATTTGTGTACTAACAGAAAGAATGAGTGATTGCTTGGGAATAAAAAAGCAAAAAAATAAAGACACCGGTATCCGGTCTAAATGGATTAATGCAGAACATAAAATGGAAATTAAACACAATTATTTCAAACGAAGATAGCAGTTTTGTTGAACCAATAGATTTCTTGATTGTAGACAAAATAACTGAATTGACTCCCTCTTCGTGTTTAGATATTTCTAATGTGGAAATTCCACAGTTTTTAACTTTAGCTGACAAAACGTTTTATGAAGCGAAAGAAGTCCACGCTTTAATTAGTGCTGATATATTTCTTAAAGTTTTAAAACAGAATACGTATAAAGTAAATGAAGAGTTAGTTTTCAAGGAAAGCGAATTTGGGTGGATCACGTGTGGTAAAGAAAGACAAATTGATGAACAAGGACAGTGTTTTTTGTTGAGTAATGACTCTATTCAAGATACTTTAAAATTATTTTTTTGATTTAGAGGGTATGGGGATACGAGATGATCCAGTTGTTCATGAAAGGGATGAAGCTATGGAAATTTTTAAAGAAACTGTTGAATTCGAAAATGGCCGTTATATCGTACAACTTCTCTTTAGAAAATCTTATAATGAATTGTCCGATAATTATTCCCTGGCTAAACAACGTTTCCAGGGTTTGTGGAGAAGATTTGGTCAGGATTCGGAATTATATCAGCAATACCGTGAAATCATTCTCGATTACACAGAACAGGGTATTATAGAAGAAGTTAAAACCGAAACTACAGATAATGAGTTAAAAAGACCTGTATGTTATTTACCTCATCAGGGCGTAAGAAAAGAAGGACGCTTAACATCGAAAACAAGAATTGTATTTGACGCTGGAAGTCATCAAAATGATGAACTCTCATTAAATGATTGTTTATGGCCAGGAATTAATTTAAATCCAAATCTCTTAGACATATTAATTAACTTTAGATTGAATGCAATAGCATTTTGTTCTGATATTAAATAAGCTTTCTTACAAATATGTCTCTCTAACGAACACAAAGATGCCGTTCGATTTCTCTGGAGTGATGATGAACCGTGTGTTCATAAAAAGCCCAAACTACAGGTATACGGTTTTAATCGAGTAAATTTTGGTGTCAGTTCAAGTCCTTTTCTTCTCGCAGCCACGATTAGGCATCATATTGAGAAGTATAAACATGAATTCCCTGACACTGTAGAACTTTTAGATAGGAGCTTCTACGTTGACGATCTTATTTCCGGTGGTAACGAATTTGAAAAAGCGCTTCAAACTTCACGAAGAGCAAAATATGTTATGGAAGCTGCTGGAATGGATCTCAGAAAATGGATTACTAATGATACTAATTTAATGGAGCAATGGAAGAAGGAAAATTTTGATGTACACCTTGTACATGAAACTGTAAGTTTGGGCGCAAATGAAACAAAAGTCCTAGGATTGTCATGGAACACTCATGAAGATTACTTGACTACGGATACTAAAAGTCTATTGGAATTTGTTTCCTCAGATAAAAATACGAAACGCTTCATACTGCAAGCAGTTGGTAAGATCTTTGACCCATTAGGGTTAATTTCTCCTTTCACTGTTAGAATGAAATGCCTCCTTCAAGATCTCTGGAAGGAAGAAATTCAATGGGACGACCTTTTGCCTACACATATTGAAAAGGAGTGGAAAAAATGGCGTGAAGAACTTCCCCACTTAGGAAGTCTAAAAATACCCCGATTAGTTCTAGATTCTACTTTGCTAGAAGATGATGTTGAGTTGCATAGCTTTTGTGACGCCAGCAATAAGGCGTATGGCGCAGTCCTATATTTGAGGACTAAGTCAAGGAATGGAATTTCTGTTAAACTTGTGACTTCAAAAAGCCGTGTAGCACCATTAAACTGTGTGACCCTACCCAGACTGGAATTACTTGGAGCTCTAGTCGCTGCTCGCCTAGCATCTAGGGTGAAAAAGATCGTGAATCTTAAAAGATCCTGTTTACAATATCATTGGACTGATTCCAAAATAGTTCTGTTTTGGATAAGGGGAAACAAAACCCGATGGAAACAATTCGTTGCTAACCGAGTAAACGAAATAACCTGTTTAACGGATCCCCACTCATGGTACCATTGTGCAGGTAAAGAAAAACCCTGCTGACTTCCTCTCTCGTGGACTGAGCGCTGACTGTCTGGTAACAAATTCCAGGTGGTGGACAGGTGCAGAATTTTTGTCAGATCCTGAATTTCCTAAAAACTTTCAACAAGTGGTTCCTGAGTTAGACTACCTCACAGAAAATGAGAAAGAGACTGTAGTTAAAGAAAGGAAAAAATTGCCGAAGCTGAGAGAAGTGAAGAGACTGTCTTGCTGAATAACGATTCCTCTAGCATCTTTGACGAACTTTTAGAACTTTCTAATAATTATTTCAAAGTTATTAATATTTTGTCTTATATTTTCAGATTCATCTACGACTGTAGGAATAAGTCTAAGATGGTTGAGCCCCTAACTGTAGCCGAATTCAAGGAGTCAGAAATTAAATTTATCAAGCATGCTCAAAAACCCTTGTTTGATAAAAAAGAAATTCCAAGTAATATTTCTAATTTGTTTCCATTTGTAGATGTTAGAACGAATAGTTCGCGTAGGCGGAAAATTAGAAAATGCTTCGGTGCTATATTTTCTTAAGCATCCTGCGATTTAACCAAAAGGTTCAAAATTAAGTAAACTTTATTTTAACAGCTTGCATAGAAGACTCTTTCACATTGGCCCACAGGGATTGTTAAATGCAGTACGACAAAAAATTTGGGCTTTGAGCGGCCGTAGCATCGCACGTAAAACCGTTCATCAATGTGTGGCATGCTTTAAAAGCAGACCCATTCTTTCAACCCAAATTATGGGAAATTTGCCCAGTGAAAGAGTAAATATATCCAGCCCATTTACTATTACTGGACTTGATTTATGCGGTTCCTTTTTAGTCAAATATAAAAATCAGAGAAAGGGAACTCTAAATAAAGTGTACATTTGTATTTGCATATGTTTTTCTACGAAGGCCATCCATCTCGAGTTATTATCTCACTTCCAATGCTTTGATAGCAACACTTAAATGTTTTACTAGTAGACGGGGCAAATGCTCCAAAATTTACACAGATAACACTACTAACTTCGTGGGAGCAAACTCAATATTAAAGAAATTTCATAAATGAATTAATTTTCCCGATGAAAATTTAGCTCAATATTTCGTGTCAGAAAGTATAGATTGGAAATTTATACCTCCCAGGTCCCCTCACTTTGGAGGACTTTGGGAAGCAGGTGTAAAATCTATTAAGCACCATCTTAAAAGAGCGATAGGAAATCTTCACTTTACTTTTGAAGAATTTGAAACTATTGTGATTCAGGTAGAGGGAATATTAAATTCGCGTCCACTGACTCCCCTCAGTAGTGACGCAGATAACTTCGATGTTTTGACCCCTGGTCACTTTTTGATAGGGAGACCTATAACATCAATACCTGAGCCAAATTTAATAAATGTAAATGAAAATCGTCTCAGTCGGTGGGAAAAGATTACTAAGGTTGTACAACACACATGGAAAAAATGGAAATCTGATTATTTGAATACATTGCAAGCTAGATCGAAATGGATAACTGAAAAAAATGATCTAATGATAGGTCAAATGGTTTTAATCAAAGAGGATTTCTTACCCATAAATACTTGGCCTTTAGGTCGAATCCTAGAAGTATATTATGGGTCAGATGGAAAAGTGAGAGTTCTCAAGGTTAAAACTCAATCAGGTGAATTTAAAAGAGCTATAGCTGTTCTACCAATTGATACTAAGTGAATTGTGTGTATTTGTATTGTATTTTATATTTCATTTGTGTAAATTTGTAGATTTAAATTTTATTATTACATTTAAATTGTGCTTTAATTATGTGTTAATTTTATTATGCTAATTATGTTATTTGTAAGTTCTTGCATGTTCACATGGCAAAGCCGGGTGGGATGTTGGCGCATGCGCGCCAACGTCATGCGCGCTAATGCAGATATTCTGCTCTTCAGCGCTGTACCGACAGATGAGAACTTTCTGTGGAATAAGGCAGACGAGAATTTTCTCTATAATACGTTGACATGGGCAATAATGGAACTCTTGATAATTTGAAGCTCACAATTATTAAGTGATTAAAATTTGCTGCGTATGTATATAGCTTTTAGATGTGTGGTCAATTAAAAAGTAAAAAGGAAACAAGCGTAGCTGGTCTGTCTTTAAAATAAAAACAACTATAATAAACAGAATCCTTACATGAATTGCAATACGAAAATATTTTTGTTAATGATAAAATCGTGAAAACCTTAATCGATTCGGGAGCGAATATCGTGTGTGTGAAATCCTCCCTTATTCCACCCGAAACAAAATCTTTTGGAACTGTGCTATTAACCTGTGCTTTCGGAAATGAAATTCAAACTCAACTTACTAAAATTAAATTAGCTCTTCCAAGTTTTCGTGAAAATCCGATAATAGTAACTGCAGCTATTTGTAATAAATTGTATTACGATTTAATAGTTCCGCCTAATATTTCTGATGATTTAAATAAAGCAAAAAAAAAAAAAAAAAAAAAAAAAAGAAAATGCTCGGATTTCAGAAAAAAATCCTATTTCCTCTCATTTTAAATTTCCTCTATTTCCTCCCATTCTAAAAAGAACTTTCTTTCGCATAAAAATAAAAACGATAGACAAAATAATTTCGCTTCAGAATCAGTCAGCAAAAATAAGACGAGCTTTAAAAACTGCATATATCATGAAGTAGAAATGCATTCTACTATCGTCAGTTTTTCTTATGTCTATGTAGACATACATATTCCAAATCATTCCGGCGACGGTTCAAGGCCAAATGAATCAACTCAATTACAAAACATTGACAACGCGAGCAACGAAAAAAACCCAATGAGTAAAAATGAATCGTTAAATTTTCCAAAACAGAAATTATTATTCGATGAAAAAGAAAATAAGAAATATGAACTGACGTCACAGCCCATATCAGATCAAACATGTTATATAACTGATTTTCAGCGCGAGGATAACATAAACAAATCTTTTTCTGAATTGAAAATTAGCGATTGTAATTCTGTACCGGTTAATAATAAAAACGAAACTCTCTCTTTGCTTTTTCAAAATGAGAAATGTTATTTATCGAATTTAAATGTATTTTATCCTGAAGTAGATTTATCGCATATTTTGAATGTTGATACGCGTCGCGAAGTTGAAAATCTTCTCCAATCTTACAAACCAAATAAAATTAAAGATACAAACTTACAAATGCAAATTATCCTTTCTGATGACACACCTATCGCGTTACGTCCTAGAAGATTAAGTCAAGCGAAAAAAATTATCGTCGAAAATCAAATTGACCAATGGCTGTCTGATGGAATAATTTCTCCAAGTTCATCTAATTTTATTGCACCTTTAGTTCTTGTCAAGGAAAAAAATCAGTCAACAAGAATCTGTGTTGATTTTCGTGCTCTTAATTCTAAAACAATTAAACAAAGATTTCCACTACCCCTCATTGAAGACATTTTTGACCAAATGCATTGGGCGATACTCTTTTCAAATCTGGACTTAAAAAACAGTTTTGTTCACATCAAAATTGATCCTGATAGTCGTAAATACACCAGCTTCATTACACGTAATGGACAATACCAATTTAATAGAGTTCCTTTTGGCCTGTGTAATTCTCCCTCCTGATAGTCGTAAATACACCAGCTTCATTACACGTACTGGACAATACTAATTTAATAGAGTTCCTTTTGGCCTGTGTAATTATCCCTCAGTATTTCAAAAATACATTCAAATTGTGTTTAAAGATCTCTTAAAAGACAACACTGTTATTGTATACATGGACGATATTTTAATTCCGGCAAATTTTGAATGTGAAGGGATTGCGAAACTCAAAAAAGCATTTGATGTTGATGCTACTTATGGTTTAGAGTTTAACTTTTAAAAAGCGTAATTTTCTTCTGCGGAAATTAACTTTTCTTGGCCATATTATTGAAGTAGGTACTATTCGTCCTTCAACAGCTAAAACAAATGCAGTCATGAATTTTCAGACACCTAAAAACACTCAGCATGTCCAATCATTTTTAGGACTAACAGGCTATTTTAGAAAATTTATTAAGGACTATGCATCAATCGCAAGACGTTTAAGCAATCTTTTACGAGACAAAGTTCCATTCACCTTTGGTCCAACACAAAAACAAGCTTTTATCTCCTTGAAACAAATTTTGTCTCAGGAACCTGTATTGCATCTTTATCATCAAAACGATCCATTACAAATACACTGCGATGCCGGTGCGAAAGGGTTTAGCGCTATACTTCTACAAATTGACTTAAATCAGAACTTTCCTCTAATAACAGGTCAATTGAAAAGTCCCCGGCCTGACGCATAGATGGAGCTCCTAGAATTAAATACATATGTGTTTTAGTTAGCCCTAACCCTCAAAAGATGTGTGTATAAATTTGACAGCTGTCAGATCATTCATTTGTGAATTATAGCATTTTGAGTGAAGCAACTTTTGTTATTGTGAAAAAAATGGATAAAAAGGAATTTCGCGTGTTGATAAAATATTGCTTTTTGAAGGGAAAAAATGCAGTTGAAGCAAAAACTTGGCTTGATTCCGAATTTCCGGACACTGCTCCAGGAAAATCAACCATCAAGAATTGGTACGCTAAGTTTAGACGTGGTGAAATGAGCACCGAAGACGGTGAACGCCCAAAAGAGGTTGTTACCGACGAAAACATTAAAAAAATCCACAAAATGATTTTGAATGACCGTAAATTGAAATTGAATGAAATAGCAGACACTCTAAAGATATCAACTGAACGTGTACATCATATCATTCACGAATGTTTGGGTATGATAAAGCTCTGTGCAAAGTGCGCGAGCTCACTTTTGACCAAAAACAACGACGAGTTGATGATTCGGAGCAGTGTTTGAAGATGATCAAGCGTAATAAACCCGAGTTTTTGCGTCGATATGTGACAATGGATGAAACATGGCTCCATCATTTCACTCCGAAGTCCAATCGACAGTCATCCGAGTGGACTGCACACGATGAACCCACTCCAAAGCGTGGGAGAACGCAACAGTCGGCTGGCAAAGTTATGGCGTCTGTATTTTGGGATGAGCATGGAATAATTTTTATTGACTACCTTGAAAAAGGAAGGATCATCAACAACGACTATTACATAGTGTTATTGGACCGTTTGAAGGACGAAATCGCCGAAAAACGGCCGCATTTGAAGAAAAAGAAAGTGCTGCTTCACCAAGACAATGCACCGTGTCACAAGTCAGTGAAAACGATAGCAAAAATCCATGAATTGGGATTCGAATGGCTTCCTCATCCACCGTATTCTCCAGATCTGGCCCCACCGATTTTTTCCTGTTCTCAGATCTCAAAAGAATGCTCGCTGGGAAGAAATTTTCGTCGAATGAAGAGGTGATCGCCGAAACTGAGGCCCATTTTGAAGCAAAGGACAAATCGTACTACAAAAATGGTATCAAAATGTTGGAGGGTCGCTATAATCAGTGTATGAGCCTTGAAGGGAATTATGTTGAATAAAAAAAACTAATTTTGCTAAAAAAATGTGTTTTACTATGGTAGGCCGGGGACTTTTCAATTGACCAGTTACACTATATGAGTCATAAAACTTCTCCTCAAGAAGAGAATACTCCAGCTACGAGCTAGAGGTCTTAGCGATAGTTACAGCATTAAAAAAAATTTCGACACTACCTCGTCGGCACAAAATTTCAAATAATCACAGATTGCCAAGCATTTCAAAAAACTATGTCAAAGAAAGATTTACCACCTAGAATAGCACGATGGGCTCTCTTCTTAGAAGACTTCGATTACGAAATACTTCAGAAGCCCGGTAAACAAATGCAACATGTTGACGCGCTCAGTCGTTATCCAGTCATAGTCATTCAATACAATGAGACAACACAAAAAAATTAAAAAAGCACAAATTAATGATGAGTTTACATCCAGTATCAGACAACTGTTACAATTATCTTCAGCCTCTGATTATATATTAAAAAACGATGTGCTGTACAAAATTGTCAACTACGAAGAACTTTTAGTAGTTCCACTTGAAATGCAAAAACAAATCGTTCAACTTGAACATTCTAAAGGACATTTTGGCATCAACAAAATTGAAAATTTAGTCAAACAACAATTCTTTTCCCCAAATCTGCGAAATACTGTAGAAAATGTTATTGCAAATTGTATTACTTGCATTCTTTCATCCAAAAAATTTGGCAACCGAGAAGGATTTTTACATCCCATACCAAAAGGTGATATACCACTTAATTCTTACCATATTGACTTTTTGGGTTCACTACCAAGTACCAACAAAAATTACAAATATATCTTTACTGTCATCGACGCTTTCACCAAATTTCTGTGGATTTATCCTGTAAAATCTCCTTCAGCTCACGATGCTTTAGACAAATTAAAGTTACTACAAGTAACCTTTGGAAGTCCCAGACGAATAATTTCTGACATAGGAACAGCATTCACTTCTACAGAATTTCAGAAATTTTGTCAGGATGAAGATATCGAGTTAATTTCAATCACGACAAGTGTACCACGTGGGAACGGTCAGGAAGAAAAAATTCATGCAACGTTAATTCCAGTCCTAACAAAGCTTTCACTTGAAGATCCCAATAAATGGTATAAACACGTATCATCAGTTCAACGAATAATTAACAGAACTGTGTACATAGCCACCAAATATACACCATTTGAACTTTTAACAGGCGTCAAAATGAAAAATAAAGATGACATCAAAATCAAAGCCATTCTCGAGGAAGAAAATTTCCAATTATCTTTACAGAATAAAAAACAAATGAGAGAAGATGCCAAATCCAATATTCTGAAATTACAAGAACAAAGCAGACTACACTACAATAAGCATCGCAAAGAAGCAAGAAAATATAAAGAAGGTGACAAGATTGCAATCAAGAAAACCCAGTTTGGAATAGGTGTGAAATTACGACCAAAATATTTTGGCCCATATGAAGTCGTAAAAGTTCGTCCAAACGGCAGGTACGTTGTAAAGAAAATAGGAAGACAAGAAGGCCCGAATTTGACATCCACATTTGCTAATCTGAGGAAACCATGGGATAATCCCTAAGACTTTTCTTTCCAGAACTAATGACATTATTTTTTTTCTTTATGCTAAACAAAATTTGAACTTTAAAAAATTTGTTTAATCTTTTTTGAAATTTTTTTTTCTTTTCTTTTCAATTGTTGATATTTGTATAATTTTCACCTGCATATTTTCCAGCTTGGTCGAGGACCGACCACATCAGGATGGACGAGTGTTGTATACGCTCAGGCGACACCAGCGCCACTCTCTGTACCCCGGATGTAAGCGGGAGAAGGAGCGCACTTACTTTTGTCCCCAGCAGCGTGCGCCTAGTCATTAAATCTCCTTAAACAAAAACGTCTCTTTTTATTCGACACCCCCCTAGACACCACCACCTCTGTTATATATATATATAATGTTTTGATATTCTGGATTTCTCTCGTTTTGCTTGATTGTCTTCTTATATGATTCTATTAGGAATTTTTGTTTTTGATCTTCGTTCAATTGCATCTTTAATTTTATAACCAATTTTTTTTTTGTAATATATATGGTTAATGGGGATAATTTGACTAATAATTCTAGAAAACCCTAGTGTAATTAGGTTTGGGATCAAAAGAAAAACCTATTCTTTTTAACTAGTTCATCTAAAAGAGCAAGAACATACGAGTCCTTAGTTCACCAGAAACATGTTCTTTGCTTTTCGGAATTATTCTGTCATCGTTATTCTGTAACACCGTGTTTGCCGCTTAGAGCAATTAAGTGTTGGCGAAGCGCCCCCCCCCCCAATCCTAAAATACATATCTTTAGAGATCCAACACCTAAAAAGGAGACTTATTCTCTATTAACTGAGAAGCATGAGCCAGGTGAAACATCTGGGTTTATTTAAGGTAAGAGCTAGTATGTGGTATGAGGGGAAAGAGAGAGAGAAAAGAAAGCCATTGGGAATAGATATGGGATCGAAGTATAAAGTCCCGACCTTGAAAAGCGAACGCTGGTGAAAAACAATTTTCCGAAAAGTGTTTACCGATTATGAGAATGGCTCCAGAGGCTATGTAAGTTGAAACTAGAAGGACGACGGAGAGGGAAAAAAACTCTGAAAGAACTAATATTTCGGTAGTGAGTCTTTTCAACAGATAACGGTCCAAACTGGCGAGGTAGGTTTAAATCAGAAAAATTCTAAGGGGAAAGAGACCTTTCTCTTTCAGTCGGCCGACCTTCGAAGTAGGTCCGAAACAGGTCTATGAAGTATTTCCGCATTACTATAAGAATGGTAAACGATTCCGAACTGGAAGAGGTTGTTTGAAAGGCAGGTCTTTGGTTCTCTTGAACAATTCATGTCCATTTTATAATCGATTTGTACGTCCCAATGGAATTAAATCTAGATTTTCCCTTTCTTATTGCATTTTTTTTCAACCCGACTTATATTGTTATTTTTAAATTTATAAACCAATTCTAATAATTTCGAATTATTATTATGATTTAAATAGAAAGCTAAAAAGAAGCATCTATATGATGTGTATAATAATTTATAAAAATCTGGCTTATGCATTTATACACTGGTGTTAAATTAAGAGAATTTTCCGATTTGATCTGTCTCTAGAACTACTGGACAGATTTTAATGACATTTGTTATATACATAGGGTTGATATAATACAACAAATAACCATTCAGCAGTTATAATACACACGCATTATCGTGCGTAACACTCATCGGAATCTCAAGGTATGAAACAGCAGTTGTAGAAAAGAACAAAACAAAAAAAAAAAAAAAAAAAAAAAGGTTAATAGTGGATAGGGTCCCTTCTTACAGATATATAGGACTCGCAACTTAATTTTATGCTGGAAATAATGGTGTTTATGATTTCCTGTGGCAATTGGTTCCACTCGTTCAGCAACGCTGTTTTGGGACTCTGATGGTTCTCGGAGGAGGGTTGCGAATTGCAATTGCTCTCCACAGAGCGTCCCAGGCATGCTCTATAAAGTTGCAGTCTGGAGATCTGGTTGGTCAATCCATCCGGCGAATATCCTCGTTTTCCAGATGGTGTGTGCAACCATCCAGCATCATGACTTACCAGACCATTAAGCCTCCGCTACCGTAATGGTCGATTTCTTGGACATTGGAGGACAGGTAGCGGGTCTCTGGTTCTCTCCATATGAAAGTACGACTAGAATAACTGTTTAAGCTGAACTGGGACTCATCAGTGAAGAGAAAGGAACCCTACTCCAATCTATATGATCTCTGCACCATTTTAAGTGTACTCTTCTGTTCGCAGAACTGAGTGGGATGGAAAAATCATGTTTTCTTGCAAACAGCCTTCTCTCGTGAAATCTTCTGGAAACAGTCACTCTTGAAACTCGGGTTCCTGTGGCGCATATAGCTCATGAATGACCCGAGAAGCTGCAAAATCCCTGTTACGCCTCACTATAATGGACAAATGACGATCTTCTCTGGCCATCGTGACTCTTGGGCGACCTTGCCCAGGATTTCTCTCGATGGATCCGGTATCCTGAAACTGTTTCCATATGTTGGACGATAAATCGGATTCTCTGCAAATCTGGATTTGAGACTGGCCTGCTTCTAGCGTATCCACAATTCGCTACCTCATTCCATCATTTGAACGTTGGAGGTTATTCAGTTTTCCTGTATGAATTTTCTTTTTTCCACATATTCCAAAAAAAAAAAAAAAAAAACAGCAAGAAATTCGACGAAATGTGGTAGCGAACAAAAGGCGGATTTCGGCACGCGCTCCTGTAAATCCTATTTTTCAACCAGTTTCGCCCACATACATGTATGCGATTGCGTATTCGACGTACAAAATTTGCAACTTTGTTTAGAAGCAATATATTTACCATTTCGTTCAATTCTTTTCATGAAATTCGACAAAATAGGCAAATTCTCTTAATTTTGAACACCAGTGTAATTTGAAAATGATCAAATTAAAAATGTTTTATAAAGAATTTTCAATGAAAATTTTCTATTTCCCCCCCCCCGTGTTGTTATATATTTAGGAAAGCGAATAAGAGTTAAATGTGAATTTAAATGTTTAACATATTTCACGTATAACTTCACCAATTTGTTCCTTTTACTAAAATATAGGAAATAATTAAATAAGTTAATGCACAGAGTATTTAATGTTTACGGATACTGAAAACACAAAAATAAAACATATTTATATGTTATTTTATGTGTTTTAGTAAAAGTATAATATCTCATGCATCACATATGCTTTTGCCAATAATTTACAATTACACTTTATAATATTATAATATTTTTTATTTTCACTATCACTTGATAAAATTAGAAAACAGCTTTCTATTCAATATTAATATAATACGAAGCGTGACTTTTTTCCCCCCTAAAATTAAATTGATTCTACTTTTCCTCGAATGTGTAAAGTAATTTTTATTTATTTTTCTTTGCTTGCAATATTTAATTGTATATTTTTTGAATTGGTGTATATCCTTTCACTCACTGGCACAATGGCGATTTCTTACGTATTGTTTCATTTCTTAATTATTAAGATGACTTCCTAACATGCTTTTGATTAAAGTATTGGTGTTTAATTACACATAAATATCAAATTTTATATATATATATATATAGGCACTGGCTATCTATTTTCTTTTCTTTAAGTGAGAATTCTCGAAGAATAATTTTTTCCTTTTTCTTAAGTTCAAATATATATTTTATTTTATATATTTATTGTAATAGTCATTTTTAAAATTATAGTTCAATTCAATAATTTTATTCATTGTCGATTCTTTATCTAGACAAATTCTTTTTATGCGGGAACTGCTAGCTCTTTTCTACGAATCTTTAACATCATCATTATCATCGTTATTGTAAGAATATTCTTTATTATCTTTTGTTTGATTGCCCACGTAACATTTTTATTAAAGTCCGTTACATTAAGTCTATAAGGATGTATTGTATTGTTGTAACTAATATAGCGATTTTCCCATCATAATCTTTTCTTTTAATAAGGCACTATTTTAAATTATGTTGTTTTGAATATTTTTAAATTTATGTAAACAAAATGACTTCTTTCAACTTTATGACTGTCTTTACTATTATTTTAGTATCACGTCTGTGTTGATTAATTCTAATATTTATACACATAATGCAATCAGTTGCAGAAAAATGATGGATATAAATAACATCAAAGTTTATAATTGAGCAAAAGCGCTTAGATTTTTTTTCTACTTATTGGCTCAGTGAAGTGTAAAAAATTGCACTATATAATAGGAACCAAACTACAAAAAACTATCACAAAAATAAAATTAAGAAATTAAAAACAGTACCAAGAAAAACTTATTTTACGTAAACACACAGAGACCTATAGACAAATGCAAAATGTATTATTATCTATGGTCATCAGCCATGTTGAGTCATTCTGAGATCAAGTAATAATACATTAAGAAAGACAAACTCAGATAAATTATAATTCTATGAAAACAATGATGAGGGAAAACATCAGTCACATCACATTTGAAGTGAATATTTAGAGGTTGTGTAAGAGAGGAGGAATTCTTTTGGGCATAGCTTACATTCAAATTGGATTCCATATATATTCTATTTGACTGTACCATTCGCCCTAGGTCATCTTGAAAGATCAGGTCTCAATACCCCTTATGGTTGAATGAGTGTTTATTAACGTCGCACTGAGAAATAACACGAGGGTCATTGGTGACGGACCTCGTAATCCTGAACCTCAGTCAGCTGACGAGGACAGCTTCTCCCTCTTCAAAATTCCACACTATGCCAACGGGGGGACATGGTACTGTGACCAGATTTAAAGAGCATTAGCCCCGCTACTCGACAAGCCTTTGTGACATCAGGGCTCGAACGCACGACTCGACGTAAACAACGTCGATTACGAGCCTGTGACCATGACCACTAAGATACCACGGTACTAAGATAACCCCTCCTTCTGCAAAACGTAGTCACGTGATCAAAGGAAAAACCCATTTGTTGTCTGCCTCTTAGTTTTCAGTCCATTTTGCTTCACTACTTTGAGCATATTTTATTCTTGGGAGTTTTTTGCATGGAATAAAGTGGGTTTCCTTCAATTCGATTATACAATTAAGCCTAGAAATTTAATTCATTTAAGCAAGTGTTCACTATACGTTTAGCAAGTCAAGTACGTTTACTTATATCGAATTTACTGCGCCACTTACAAGATATTGGATATACTGAGTAACACAGGAACGATATTTCCATTATTTTATTAGCATTGTTCATGTGTCATTGAATTATTTTTTTAGTTTTAAGTACACAGTATAACAAACTGATGCATGTTTTCAAACTTCATTAATTAATACGAAAATTAAAACATTTTGTTTGATAAATGAGTGTTTAAATTTACTTTTTGTTCTAAAAAGTCACAATTACCTCACAAATGCTTAAAGTTAAGTATTTTATTGTAATATATCACATTATTGTTGTGAATCCAACTGTTCATGAAATACACCTGGGTAACCTCACGTTTCTATTTTTTATTTCTCAAAATATGAACAGCAGATTCAAATAAGGCAAAAAGAATAACAAAAAAATTTAAAAACACTAACAATAGTATAAAGTACATTAAGCATTTCCCTGAATCCTTCATTGTCAGAAAATATAAGATCATAGAGAGAAATGGCACTGTTTAAGAAATACCTAACATGTATCCAAAATAATCGGAAAATTAATATTCTTGCATTTTTCTGGGCTACCTGTCCTACTTTTGTATGAGTAAATTAACAAAAAATTCAAAGGAAGAAAAAATTAAAAATATTAGGTTATCACTAATTTTATTAAGAAAGATTAAGTTATAATAGTTTGGGTATTTAAAAGAAAATCTATGAGAAGATATCCTACATCTGATTTCCTAATTAAAAATAATATTCTTAAATACGATTGCGAAAGTTGTACCACATGTCTTTTTATTAGTTGTTGAAAATTCCCTAACTAGTTGTTGAAATATATATATATATATATATATATATATATATATATATATATATATATACACACACTCATAGACAAAAAAAATTAGCGCACAAAGAAGGAGTCGTCAAAATGAAACGAAATTTTACATACGTAATGACTACTTTGATATAAGTAAATGATTAGAAAATCAAAGAAAAAGGATAATTTATTTCAGAGAAAAAGACAAAAGAAAGGAGGATTTAACCCCCTGTTGAATCCTCTGCAGCACGAATGCACGATGCGATACGATCGGGCATTGAGGCATACACGTTCTGTATGATATCTTGAGATATTTCGTTCCATATTTGCTGTAACCTTACCACTAGTTCGTTCAAACTCGTGGGATGCCCAACTCGCCGTCCCAAATGATCCCAGATATGCTCGATTGGAGACAAATCTGGGGATCGAGTAGGACAAGGAAGGGTAGTAACAGTGCGGAGACAGTCTTGTGACACCCTTGCCATGTGAGGCCGAGCATTGTCTTGTTGAAAAATGGCTCCTGGGAGCCGTTGCATGAATGGCAACACATGTGGCTGCAGGATGTCATGGACATACTGCTGGGCTGTCATGGTGCCACGGATCAATACTAGGGGTGACCATGTATTGTAGGAAATGGCACCCCATACCATCCCACCAGCTATGGGAGCGGTGTGTCGCTGTAAAATAAAGGCAGGATTGAGGCGTTCACCACGGGGTATCCACACACGAACACGATTGTCATCACTGCTGAGATTGAATCTGGATTCGTCGCTAAAGACGACCTGGTTCCATTCCGCTGCAGTCCAGTTTCCTCGTGCGCGGCACCATTCCAAACGGAGGCGTCGATGGGTGGGCGTCAAGGGCAGCACACGTAATGGGCGCTGCGATCCCAAATGTCCTTCAGCCAAACGCCTTCTTATATTTCGAGAAGACACAGTTGCTCCTAGTGAAGGTGCTATCGGTGCCTGGATGGCGGCCGATGAAGCAGTTGGCTGTACGCGTGCATTTCTTACGATGGGGTGGTCTTCTCGACGACTGGTCTGTCGAGGGCGTCCTGAGCCTAGTCTTCGTGTAAATGACATCTCTCCGATCCACTGGTCCCAACACCTCCTCACAACACAATCAAAGCGGCCTAATTGACGAGCTACTCGCCTAACTGCCCACCAAACTTCCATCATGCCGATGACGATCCCGCAATTATTTTTTAGTGCGCTAATTTTTTTGTCCATGAGTATATATACAGTGTGTCCAGCCTTAATGTGAACCAATAGCTAATTCCCGAACCGTTCGGCTTAGATATGCACTTCCAATTTGAAAAATGTTTTAAAAAAGGTAAATAATATTTTTACGTGCTTTTCAAACCAAAAACCCAATTTAGTAAAAAATTGCAAAAATTAAATTTTTAACGGTCCCCAGGTCATATCACTTATATATAAGAAAAGATGCAGTACACAAAACCAAAGTAAACACAAAAAGTTTCATTTTATTACGATAAAAACTGACCGAGTTACGGCAATATAAAGTTGAAGTATTTGAATTGCTCAGAAAAGAGAGTCGTATATAAATTGAGTTTAGAGAACAATAATTCACTATCTGCAGAAAGAGCAAAAGAAAAACATCATAGTAATATTAAAATATCATAGTAAACATCATAGATTTACAATTTGTATTGCTGTATGGCAAACAAATGAAAGTTAAATTAAAGAAATACAACTTGTACCGAAAAGATTAAAACAGCGTGTTTTAACAAATAACAGCAAAAAAATACAGGATTTCTGTTCAAATTATAACATAATGTGGAATGATGAACCAAACATGAATCTGGGGCTTTATTATATCAGAATGACCAAATTAATTTAAATCATTTTCAAAATGACTGCCTTCCACAGAAATGCAGTACCGAACCCGTGTCAGAATCTCAGCCTGAAGCTTCTGCAACATATTTTGTGTCACAGACCTGCATGTCATGCTGATTCGAATGAGTAAATCAGATTTACTCGTGGATTCATGTTCGTACACTTTGCTTTTTAGGAAGCCCCAGAGAAAGAAATCCAGAGGACTTAGGTCGGGTGATCGCAGGGGCCACTCCTGTTGACCTCCGTAGCCGATTATTCGAGTGTCAAATGTCTGCACCAAAAATGTACATGGTTGCGCAGATTTGTGTGTGGATGCATCATCATGCGGATACCACAAGCGTGACAATTCCCGTAAGGAAACTTCATCTTCTAAAAAATCGGCTATCGGTCTAGATAAAATTTCCGTGTATAATTCTGATGTTAAAGGTCCATCGAAATACATTGGGCCAATTAAAGTGCTCTTCCATATTACGCACCACACATTCACCGACCAACGCACTTGGTGGCGATTCGGTCGTATAAGATGTGGGTTTTCGAGGGACCAATAATTCGTATTCTGTGTATTAATAGTGCCTTGCCTCGAGAACTGGCATTCATCCGACCACAAAATTTCATTCAAAAAATCTGGATTTTCATCCAGTGTGTTTAACATGAAATTGCAAAAGTTAAAACGATGCTTCTGGTCTCCGGGCATTAGTTCCTGCGCCAGGACTGGACGATAAGGATACGCACCGTACGTATGTAATATGTTCCACACCGTCGATTTTGAGTAGGAACAAGCCTTGCTAATATCCCGGACACTACTTTCAGGATGAGCCAGGGCATATCCTAGAACAACCTCAGGGGGTATCCGCAAGCTTGAAGGTAAAGCACGAGACAAGAGAATATGTCTGTGACAACTCCAAGTTTTATACAAGCGTTAAACATCACGGGCAATTGTACAATAAGTTGGATGTCTTCGACTGGGAAATTTAATGGCATAAAGACTTGCTACCTCTCTCTTATTTCAGTTACACTGCCCATACAACAGAACCATTTCGCAGTATTCTTCATTTGTATACATCTCGTTCTCCCGTTCTAGAATTCGTAATATTAGAATACGATTGTATGCAATTGCAAGCGACTATACAACAGATTTTTAAAGCTCACCATGATCAGTACAGTAGCAAATCAGTCTGCAGCCGCAGCAAATAAGTTTATTTTTTTTAAATGCTTTTGAAATGTTTTCTTGGACAAACATAATTTATTTTAACTATGTTTTACGCGTACACAGAATAAATTTTATTTCTTAAGTACTTAATTATTGTATTATTATCGTAATGTATATACTTTTAAATTTAAAAACGATTTACATAAGAGTGACGTGTAAGATCGAAAGTTTCCTGGCAGAGTTCCAATTAATTTCACTTTCGAGACGGTCCCTTACTAGCTTCTTGAAATTGGCCGAGAAAATGGATGAAATGTATGATTTTCAAAGTTCCATAACTCGGTCAGTTTTTATCGTAATAAAATGAAATTTTTGGTGTTTACTTTGTTTTTGTGTACTGCATCTTTTCCTAAATATAAGTGATAGGACCTGGGGACCGTATAAAAATTTAATTTTTGTAATTTTTTTCTGAATTGGTTTTTTGGTTTGAAAAGCACGTAAAAACATTATTTACCTTTTTTAAAACATTTTTCAAATTAGAAGTGCATATGTAAGCCGAACGATTCGGGAATTAACTATTGATATATATATATATATATATATATATATATATATATTTCAATAGGAGGTATACTAATTTTGTGCATGAAATCTGCTTTCTGTTGAAAAAATTCTTATTAATCCTCCCAGATTAATATATTTGAGTGAATTCCTAAATATTCTCCATCAAGTAAACGTCTTTAAGTAAATTGCTTATATTCCTCGCCATGTGTGTTATGACGATTCAATCTCGGAAAAAGTATATTTAATTAAAAGTATATTTAAAACTGTAACGTAAGAAATTCTAGGATCCTATTTTAGAATAAATGAAGTTATTATAATAAGCCTGAATAAGCCTGCTAATACAGCGGTAATGTAATGTCCCCCCCCCCATCTGCATGTACATAAAATGTATGACATGCTATTCCTATATAAAGGAAATGAAGTTAGTTCTTTCAAGTGTGAGGCATTTCCAAAGAGTTGTATGTGGATTCAATGGCACTTCAGGTCTGTAGCTAATGAAAATGATCTACGAGGGCGATGTAAAAGAGAAGCAAGTAGTACTATAGATTGATGAAATTTTCATAAAATTATCTAACATATGTCAAAGCAATAAAATTATAGACCTTACTGAAAAAGGTGAAGCACAATTCAATATTTTTTACATTCTTTATTCAGTAAAATAAAGAAAGAATGCCATAAAGAGTGTTATTTAAAATTCAGCTAAGAGTGTAAACAAAAAGATTAGGAGTGGCTTTATTAACGGCGTTCTAAAAGTAACACGAGGACTATTGGTGACGGACCTCGTCACTCAGTCAAGTGACGATCCTCTCCTAACTTCCACACCACGCCGACGGTGAACAACAAGGAATCTTATTTTTGATTCTGTATGCCTCACCAAATCTATAAAAAATAATTGTTTGAATCAGAAAGATGCTGATTATTTTAAAGTATCTTGATCCTTCAGAATTTTCTAAGACCCGAAAAACATCTTTTTCGTCACTATTTAATATTTATTCCCAAGAAATGAATTACGTTATTAAATAAGCTTCCAAATTATATTTAAAAAAAATAAAAGCCAACCTACATTGAAAAAAATTGTTAAATTAGTTCTTATAATTTTTGAGGAAAAAGCAATGTGACCGCCTTCAATATACGTATCAAGTACTCTCATTATGTGTTAATATGCTTCCTTTTCAAGATAAATTAGGGCTATACAGAAATGTTTAAAGACACCGCAATATTCATTAAATCCATTATAAATTTAAGGCAAGTAATGAATATTCAAAATCCAAATAAATGCCAAAATCTTTTATTAAAAAATAGTGCACCCTTCTCATCAATAGGTGAGGATAGATTCATTCTTTTTTTTTTTTTTTTCAAAATTTGTTTTGTGGCTGGACTGTTTGAAAAATTTTAAACGAAAAAAACGAGAAGGTTGTTTGAGCGATAAAATATTATTTACTTTGAGGCATATGATGAATAATATCCTAGAACTAATAAAGTATATTTAGATAGAAAAGAATTTAAATATGTTGTAACAGAGAGTTCCGAATTGATAATTAAGAAACCTGATTTGGAAAATACAGACTAAAGTCTAGTTCAAATCATTATGTTACTGTAGAAGAATTCTGCAAGCTCCAAACAATTGCGCAATAAAAGTGTGTTAGTTCTGTACTTGGATAAATATGGTGCGATTTCACTGAAGAAATTAATCTCAAATCTCATTCAAGTTATACATTTACTGACAAAAGTTACATTAAGGATTTCAAAGTGATATTAAACACAGCAAATAAATCAGACGATGTTAACAATACAAGATTATCAAATTTAAAGGTACATAGCAAGTTATTGCGTGCGTAATGTAAAATTCGGGTGATTGAATTGCAAATGCATATTTATTTTAGATAACACATCGATCAATAACTCCCGAGTCTAACATTGAAAACAACATTTTTTTTGCAAATTTTTTTTTTTTATTCATCAACATAACACCTTTTGTTAATCACCTTTTAGGGTGATACAATCGTTCCAACGCTTTTCCAAATCTTTTTTTTTTTTTTTTTTACCCGCAAGAAATCTTTTTTGTTGCGAGTAAATAGCGATAAACAGCTTTCTGAATCATCGACTCGTTGTTGTTTTTGTTCCATCGAAAGCAATCGCGGCACCCACTTGGAAAAAACCTTTTTCACTTCACTTCAAAAAACCTTTTTCCTGGTCCGATCGACTTAAAATTTTGACACGTTTCAAGCAAAGGTTAGTACTCTAGAAAGACCTGGTTACTGGTTTACTACGAGCTCCATCTCTGGGTTAGTCTCGGGAGTTATTGATTGATGTTTTATGTGTTGAATTAATAATAAAGGTACATAATTTCTACCAATTTGCGTTCCATTCGAATAACTCCTTTTAATAAATTTTATTAGATATATAGAAAGTCTATTTCAGAAATACATTTTTTAAAATTGCTTTCAAGTAAACTATATATGATTGTGTGTGTGTGTGTTTTAAGGAATTCACATAGGTGACAGAGTTTCAGATGTATTGAACCAGTCCTACAGTTGTATCAACACGAATGATAAACTCAATGAATACAAAACATTTTTATCAAATTCACTATTAAATTTTTACAAAAAGTGGTGATTCTCCTTTCCCGTATACGAAATTATTTAAGATATTTCTTTCAACTCTGTCTCATAGTGAGAATTCTCTAAAATCAAAATTTACATGACATACGAGTATAAACAAAAATAATAATAAATGAGATAAATAAAAGTATTGTATTTAAGGGGAAATATTATCATAAAAATAAAAATATAGTGCCTCTTACCTTCTTTAAACTATCTAAATGAAGAACATCTACAACTGAAATATTCATTTGATGGCATTTTGCTCCTGAAAACAGTTTAAAATAATTCTAATATTTGTAACGATTAGAACAATTTAAATATAAATATATTTGAATTATACAGTATAAAAATTATTGCAGAATGTATATTTAAATTTATTTTGAATGTTCAAAAAATGAGAAAAAATACTTGACTTAAAGTTCTAGTTATAGAAACGTTTTCTATAAAAAATACAAAATTATCTATAATAATTTGATAACTTTGATAACAATTTACTGAAATTAATTTTTTATTCAGAACGTAAAGCAGAAAATAATTTAAGGTTATAAAATATTTTGACTTCGGAATTATGAAATTCAATTGAAAAATGGATGACTGTTTCTGATCGGTTAACGATCCTATGAGTCAAAAACAAGTTTTCTTCAAATGGATTCACAGTTACTCATTGTTTAGTAAAATAATAATACTGAAGATAGGAATAAATGTTGTAATGTAATGTATTATTAATTTTTTTTACAGGTGCACTTACTGATTTATTTCTTCATTATTATCTAAAAATTAAGAGTTTTCGGAGCTTTTTTGTGAGCTATTTTAATGTAAGCTTTTCTTGTAGTTTTTTTTTTCTGAGCGAAAAAGAAATTACCGACACATTATTTAAATTGCTGTAGGTATGGAATTCCTCTCCGGAGCTATAAAGAGTCCCACCCGTCCCGTTTACATGGGAATTCTCTCAACATGAACCTTTTTAGGAAGATAAAAAACTTATGATCCGTTAAAAAGTTACCATTTTATGGATATTTCTTTATGCATATCCAATTTTTGAGTTAATTTAGCTTTAATAACGACTGTTTTTTTTATAGCTTATGGGCCATCTTGGTAGTGGTAACTCTTACCTATATTCTTTCCTCTTCAAAAATTTTACTTTTTAAAAAAATATAAACCTACTTTAACACTTATACTTAAATCAAACTCCTTTTTTATCTATCTTTCGCGTTGGAACGTATTTATAAGTAAAGTTTTGTATAAATATGAATTAAGATGTAGTATTCTACTGAAATGAAGATAGATAGGCAGTTCAGCTGAAATATTGACTAAAATTTATACAATGTTTCATTTCTTACTTTACAATAAATATATAATCATAACATATTAAGTATAATATGTTAGAAGTTTTATTCAATTTTAATAAATGTATTAAAATTGAAAAAACAATATTTATTAATTTCCTAATGTTGTCTCAGAGGTAGCAATAAGTAATAAATAATTTGGAAAAAATTAAAAAATTATTAAATAAAAAATACCAGCAGATAAAAAAAAATTAGAACTATTAAATTTCTCCAATCTTTTCAAATGACAACAATTAGTTTTAGAATTTTTTTAACTGTTAGCAGAGGCTCTTTCCTTTTATTAAAATAAAAGGAAAAATTGAGTTCTGCTCAGGAAGACCAAGAATTTACATCAATCATACTTTGTTCCAAAAGTGAGCAAAGTTTATTTGATTTTATTAGCTTTTATCACTAGATAGTTTTTTGACTCTACGTTTGTTTAAAAAATTGTTTCAATTACAGGAAAAAAGTTTGTTACCAAATATACAGTTCACTGGATATGAAATGGTCGTATTTAATGAAAAAAAGAAAAATAAATTTTATCATATTTTGTTGCGGAATGCTTCTGAAATTATCCAGTTGGACAAGCTATACTTGGGAAATATGGGAACAAAACAGCAGGTTACGCTCATGTTTCAGAAAGTTACGCTTTAAAACATAAAAACCTACGAACTTTTGATTAACAATTTTCGAGATATTTTGAACCTTTTAACTCAACCAAAATCTTTGAGATTTAACGTCGAATGAATGAATACATCATAATATGATCTAAATTAAATTTCAAGGTTTAAATTTTTATAATAACTTCTTTTATGCTATGTAGTATTTCCATAATATGACAATATCTCTCTGACAGATTCCAGCTAAAGTACGTCTCATAACTATATAGATGGGTATTTTTTTAGGTAACATACTAGACTAGTATAATAAAATTAGTAAGTAAATTAGAGTAATAAAAATAATTAATATTATTCTTAATATTATTAGTATAAAAGTAAAAAAAATTAAAATTTTGTTCGCATTTATTAAATGAGAATAAACATGAATTAATAAAAAAAAAATATATACTGTCCCAGATGTATATGGACAACTATAAAATTGGAATTATAAGTTAAAAATCAGAAAATTTGCATATTCTGAGCACTTTTCCTATGTCATAATTATTATTGAACTTAAAAGACGGACCAGTTTTTCGAATCGAAGTTTATTGTGATATGCCTATTAGCAATAGGTCCTCATAAGCTGATAAAACCTAAACTTGGCACTTAAAATGCGAAGGAATGAAGATTTTGGAAATTTCTAAACTTGGTGAATCTGGGTTACATACAATATATTTTTTTACGAAATGGAACATCTACAGCGAGGTGGAGTACATGGAGACATTCAATGGAAAGATAGACAGCTTCCGTGAGCTTCTTCCAGTCAAAAATATATATTACGCCCCCTAGAGTTACGACCATAGAGTATTGTGAATAACCAGTGAGGTAAGAATGTTTCCGCCTATAGATGGCGTTGTTAACTTTGTTACAAGTAAGATAAGAAATTTTGTAGATGGTGTACATAGAGTAGTTCAATAAAGATATTGTATGCGATATAGCGCTCTTAATTTAAGTGTTGAATCTGGAGTTAATGTCATTCCCCCAACAATAAATTGTTTTGCGTTAATATTAACAATATATGGGCGTCAAATTGCCAACAACCTATCCATCCTAGCATACAAACAGTTTGTTATTTACAAGCAAAAAAATTTCAAGTTTATTGTAGTATGCGGTGAACTTCAATGCTCAAAGCCCATCACGGACAAGTGAGACTACTTTTGGCTTAAGAAACACATGCATTGGAAATAGGAATGTTCCTTTCAGTGATGAAAATAAATCCAATATAGGTGGTCCAAATGATTGTTATTATTGGTACAACCTCAAACGCGAACCTTGCTTTTTCTTTTGCTGGCAACAAGAAAGTGGTAATTTCATGGTGTGCCATGCATTCTATTTCAACGGCACAACTGCAAGGGGGTCAATGTTTGGAAAATTATCAGGATGTGTTTCAATCATTTGTTTCCTCTGGGTATAAATCTGGCAGGTAATAAGTGGATATTCCACTAGAACAACGCTTTGATCTCTACCCCTAAATCAATTGCAACTTGGGTTATACAGACTGAAATTACGATTATAGATTAACCAGGTGTTAGCTTGGTGAGTGAATGACAATTAGGGTTTATGGCAAACAGCCAAATTAGGCTAAGCTGCACCAAAAAAGAGGTTAGCCCGGATATAATCACAGTGGAAAATCTTTGGGGGCATTAGCATGAGATGTGTACACCCATAGATGCTAATTTTTAACTCTGTTGGTGTTGAAGGAACAAATAGGCCAGAGTTAGTTCTCTTAATATCTTTATTATCTTGATTTTCTGCAAACCTTAATTCAAAGTATGCCTGTTCGTGTATTCAAATTAATTAAAAACAACAGTTTCAAAATTTGAACTTGTAGCCTCTCTATCTTATAACTTCGAGAAGCCACATAAAATATTACAACTCGTCAGTAAAAAAAAGAATCGTTGGTGTTAAAGGAGCAAATAGACCAGAGCTGGTTACAAAATATAATTTTTTTAAAAAAAGTTTCAAATCCTCTCTCATAAAAATTTGCATTGATCTGTTCTTACAACATTTAAAAAAAAAAAAAAACTGAAATCTGTTCTCTACAACTTTTTATCCGGAACTTTTTTTTCTAGTTTCTGACAGCCAAAATGAATTTTTTAAAATTATGGCCAGTATCCATACAAATCGAGATATTACAGATTAAAAATACATAAAATAATCAGTGAAAAATACAAAAACTACATTAGAAATAATAAGAAAAATCTATTAGTAATAAATTGAAATAGTAATATTGGGAGAAAATATTTATAATGTTAAATACCTTAAAAATACTTCTTAGAAATTATTTGTCATTTATGAATGTGCTATAGTTGAGCCAATACAAACTGAAATGGATTAATTTATCCATATATTTTTGGGACAGTGTATTTTTTATCTTAATTACTCCACCAAAACTTTCGAACTTTACAAGATGTAACAGTATTGTAATAAATTGATGTTGTGGTTTTCAGTGTTGATTTTTTTTCTGTTAATTAAGCGGAAAAAACCCATCTGTTCATATATTTATGAGACGCGCTGCATTACAAGCCTGTGTCAAAATTTCAAAGAGGCTTTATCATTGGGTTGAAAGAAATAGACCGAGCAAACTGATGAAATAGGAAAATCTGTCTTAATCCGTTCTCTCCCAACGTATTACAGGCGATACGCTCGTGTTAGCTCTCCTGTGCCCAGCGTATCATGGGCGATACGCTGCGTGAGTGTCTTCTACGGCCCAGGGTATCAATAGAGATACGCTTGATCAGAGCGTTTTATTTGATTTTTTTAATGTTACTATATGGCGTTACAATACCGCGAAATCTATATAGATAGGTTATTTGAAGTGTTGACCTTGGTTATATGGGATTGGATTTCACTTCTGGCTACCAGGAGGGGGGTAATTGTTAAAAGCTCGTGTTGCGGCGCGGCTCTTTAAATGTAATAACATGATTTAAAGAAAGCACTTGCTTTCGGTTTGCTTTTTTTTTCTTGCTTGCTTCTTAGAAGTTCGAAGGAGAATTTATGGATGTTTATGGGGGTTAGAGCTTTTGGTAGCAGATGCTCTCAGCTGTTCGTTTCATTCGGTCGGTTTTTATTTGTAGCGATAGTCATGACGAAAAGAAAGTATTTTTCTGACACTGAGATTTGCGAACTAATGAATGAATTTGACAGTAATGTTAGCAAAAATAATCCAAATCTGTACATAGACATTAAAGTAAAAAAAAAGAAAAAAAAGGAACGAAGAAGATGTGCCCCTTGTTCACAATCTTGCGCGAAGCGTCAAAATATGCGTGTAAAATATGTGACGTTGGACTATGCATTGAATTTTTTTTTTTTATAAATATACCATACAGCAAAATAAGATTTATTTTTTTTATATCTATATGTTCCATGTAATGGTACATCATTACACCATGAAGTCTATGTAACAAATGTAAATATATTTTGTATTTTCTTAAAAGATATGATTTTTAAGTAATTATTTTACGTAAAAACATAGAATTTTCGATTAAATCTTTTTTTCTTTCATATATATTAAGTTTAATGTATTTTAAATAATATATGTAAATACCAAAATATTTTAATAAATAGCTGATTTTAGAGGAATTTTTTTCACGAATTAGGTTTAATATATAAAATCGTCTGGGCACAACGTGTCACTCCTCGGTAAGAAGCCGCGGGCCCAGCGTAGCACTTCTTTTTTCTTCCTCCGGTAGCGAAAGGGTTAAAACAATTCAGAAGTAGATAGAATTACTAATTAGAATTATTATACTCTGGCAACAAATGAAATAATAAATGCTATAAAGACAGCTCAATCAGTAGCTCTTATTAGAGGTATTGATGACGATTATAATACATCAATAATAAAATGGCATCTCGCGCTTCATTTAAAAGCAGCTGAATCATTAGTTTTGAGCGAAACAGTGAAAAATTTGTTATAACGGTTTCCTCTGTGGATTGAGAACATATGTACTAATGATGTCTCAAAGATGTAAGGTAGATAAATTTGTAAAATTAAAAGAAAACAATGCAATTGCCTCTCCAAATCTACGTATGAGGAAACATCATGGCATATCACGTCAAGAAAATTTATACGCAAAGGCTTTACAGATGAGTAACTTCTTGCTGATTTTCATTAAGGCTTTACCTTTCATAAAGGACAAGGGATAAAATCATCGTCAATTCTAGGAATTCTTTAATTTAAGGAGGCTGATGGTGGAAATATTTCCTTCTTGGAAGTAATATGGTAAAATTCTTAGTAGACCTCTTCTTAGTAGACTTCTGTAAGATATGTATTCCAACAGAGAAAAATATTTTTCACAATCGTGTTTTATTTATGATATCACCATTTAAAAGCAGCTATTTTCAAGAATTAGGCATACAAAGAATAAAAAACTATAAGCAATTGTGTGAAAAGCACTTAGAAAATTGTCACTACATTAACATCTGGTTAAGTCAAATTAAATGGAACTAGAACCGTTCCGGCTATCGGAACTACAGGGTTATCAGAGAATGGGAAAGAAGGAAATAAAACAAAATATTCAGAAAATAGCGCATGATATACTGAAAAAGTCAAGCATGATCCCATTTACAGAAAGTAAAGACTTGGAGAACAATAGAAGGGCGTAGTTTTAGCCCATTTTTCATTTAGACAATGTAGTACCATATGCCATTTGTCACTAGTAATAAGAGGTGTAACTAAGGTTTTGTTCACTTGGCACAGAATATTTATAAAATGTTCCCTCCCAATTCCTTTTCCTTTCATACATTCATAGCTAGAAGAAGATTTCAGTAAAGGAAATAAATTTTCAAAATACGTGGATGTTACAAACAAATGTTATTACGGAAATGTGTAGATCGTTTATCAAATTTTTAAAAAAATGTATAAATCCGGGTTTTCCAGCAATCCTAGTTAAAGGTACACGACTTAATGAAGTTCCACTGTACTTCTGTATTACCAAATATGGAAGCAATTACTCGCATGTTTCAAAGACAATGTCAAACAACTTACTGATTTCAAGTTGTTGTTTGTCTTATAATTTTATAACAAAAAATTCAAGAATAATGACTTTTAAACTTCTTATATTTAAAAGTATTAACTATATATGGTATGGGCTTCTTTTCTGTTCCTCATCAGCTATAATTGGTGTTGAGAATATTTTATTTGGGAAGCAGAACCACTCGTATTCATCCAACGTGGCCCAAAGATTGGGCAAACTGATCAAATCTAAAAGCTACCCCCTTTTATATTTACATCTGAATGGCAATGTAATAATATTTTTCTCTCAATATTGACTGATCAGAATCATAAATTATTTGGAAGATTCATTTCTTGAATTTAAAAAAGAAATGTTTTGTTTATAAAGTAGAACAATTTAAAATTAAATTTAAGTAAAAATTAATGGCTCGAAGCCTGTTTTTTGTTTTTAGATACAGCTATCAATTTTTAAATTAAATTTCATTCTTATTTACTGGTTCTGTATGAAAGGGAGTTAAAATGAACTAGAAATTTAAGAGTGTTTAATCCCATTCTTAGTTCTTTATAGTAAGTAGAAACAAATAATGCATAGATAAACTTAAATGAAATTTTCGGTGAAACAAGGCTAAACAAATAATTGAATATTCAGTATGATTCTGAGATAAAATTTAAGGGGGGGGGGGAGATGAAATAAAATCATTAGCAATGAATAAACAATCAATTGTAAACAATTATAATCAGCTAAAGAATTATATTTTTCCTCGTTTCAAAAACGTATAATTTCCTAGTAGAAAAGGAAAAAAAAAAAAAAAAATACTAAAATTTTGCTAAATTAAAAAACCCAAAAATAATGAGATGATATCATGCAGCAAAGGAAATCATTTTGGAAAGTTTTTTTGTACTATCACTTATTTTTTTTCTGGGAGTATTAAAAAATCGCCAACGTTTATCTTTGAAAATCATTTAAATAAATACGTTAATCAAAATAAAACTAAAACTAAATATACCAATTCTAAGCCCTATTTCAAATGCTCTCTTTCCCCACACTCCAGATGATGCAACTAAAAATTTATCTCCAGGTTCAACAACATTACAGATAGCTGTTTCCATTGCACAATGACCTGTTCCACTAACAGCAAATGTCATTTTGTTTGTAGTTTGGAAAACATACTGAATTCCAAATTTTACGTCATCCATAATCTGAAAAATAAAAGGAATGAACATTAAACTATTGAATAATAGTTTCAAGCAGAGAAATGTCTGCTTTCAAAACATAAAATAAATCATCCCACACAGGATTTGAAAGGTAGAATACCACAAGCTTCATTTCAAAATTGCTACTCCTTTCAAAGATTCGGCTTCTGAAACTGTCGAGAAAAAAAAAGACTGTCACGTTTATAGCAAACACAGTACGCTAGTGAAAAAATGGATTTGAAAAATATTCTTAACAAATCTATAATTTGGATACAAAAACATTTCATTTAAATTTATCTCTTAGATTTAATTTTTATCACGAAAAATATACCGGAATTCTACGAAGACTGCGATTGTAACTTGCATAACGAAGGACTTAGGCAATAAATGATTGACGAAAAGGTGAATTGTTCTCAAGGAGTGCGAGTAAAATTTTTAATTATTTGTCTAAAAACTAAAACTTTAAGACTAATCGTGCAAATTGCGGTCATAAATGAAAAACCACACTAAGACAGGATAGAATGCTGAAACGTATCGTAAGGAAAAAACACTTCGGGAGAATGAGGTTCATAAGTAGCAATAGCAAATTCAAGCAGTGGATGCCTCAACATTTACCACACTGACTTGATGCTAAATTGTAGATTGTGATGTGACTCTTTGACACACCCAATATTACTCGCACATTGCATTGTCTTGAGTTATGACGGAAGACTAGCTCAAAAGATGATTTCAGTTCCCATGAACCATGATTTAGAATATAAATAAATAAATTTTAAATGAACCTACACAAATATCGGGAAAAACTCCAGAATTGGGTGGGAAGGGGCTCACTCGAAATTTTTAAGCATGAATCGTGTCTAGAGTAAAAAGTTTAAGAACAACTGATTTAGATGAAAGAAATTTAGGCAAAGTATTTGTCTTAATAACGTATTCAAAGTTGCTAAGTCTCCCGATTTAGTTTCTGAATTTTTGCTTGGTTTCTTACTTAACCTCATATTTCTCCTGATATACTCATGCATGGAAAAATGTTGCGTTATTTTTAGCTTAATTTCAAATTTCTTACATAAATTTTACTTTATTTTCTAAAATCACATTTTGATTCCGAAATGTACTGAAATTGCAATACGACGCTGCTATAATAATGCTCTTAGTAGTATTTTTTCAGTACGTAAATTGTTTCTTAAAATTTACGTATCTAAATTAAATTTTCGCAACCCAAACATTTCACTTTGAAACCTTATTTGGGATCGTCAAGTAGTTTAAGAAGCGATTGGATCAAGACAAATACATCATCGGGTTTATAAGTGGCATGCTACCTAAATCTTTTCTAAAGTAATTGTAAGGAATTATAAGTGCTTTAAATTGTCGTGGCATGCATCCCATAATGCATTCAATGTCTCTAGATGTAAAATCGAAATTTTTAAATGTGTATACTGACTTTTTTCTAGAATTTTTTACTTAAGAAAGTTGTCTTGATTAAAAAAGAACAGTAAAATGATAGGTTAATTACGAAAACAATCAGTAAAAGTTAAAATTTTGACCAAAATGAAAGAAAAAAAAGCTCTGATTAGAATTAATTCACAAATTTCTTAGAAGTGATTGTTAATAACATCACACTTAAGAAACACGAGGGCTATTGGTGACAGAATTTGTAATTTTGAACTTCAGTTTAGAGACGAGAACCCTTGAGCCGGCATTTTACTCTCTTATGCATTCTCCTCTTCGATTTTATTTATTGGGAAAAAGACAAATTGGATTATACTGTGCCAAACATTGGTTTAAGGTATCCGACTACATTAAAAACTCGAATTTCGGAGAAAATAACGATTTTTTTTATTTATCCATTAAAATATTTGAAATCTTCTCTTTCTAAAGCTACCTTCCATTTGTAGCTATGGTACATAGAAATCAAGTTATAAGTATTTTAATATCAGACTTTACCTTTGTTTTCTGAAAAAGTTTTAACTTTAAATCTATTTTCTGAAGAATATAATTTTCAGTATGTCTACAATTTTTGAAAGGTAATAACTCGAATGGTTTTTTTTCTATATAATGATAGAATCTGGTAGAATGCTTTTCATATTATTTTTAAGATCCTGAACTAGGATTTTTGTAATGTATGGTATATAAGTGGATCTATTCACATTTTAATGCATAAGAGTGGAGGAATTTTATTAAAAAAAACGCGTGTTGTTATTTCTACTCATAACTCTGCAAATAATGGGAATTATTAAAAAATACTATTTTTCAAAATCATGGTTACGAGCGTTGTCGGATGCTTTAATATAGTTAAATTTCTTTAAATTAAAAAAAAAAAAAAACCACGGGAATATCAAAGCATAAATAAAAAGCAATGCTTGATGAAAAAGAAAAAAAAAATGGAAATATTAAAATTTTTAATTTGGTGCAAAAAGCCAAATTTTTTTAAAAATATAAATCAGTTACGGTAGAGGTGTTCCCCCACCAAGTCACAGAAGTTCAAAACTTAATGAAAAAAAGTGAGGCAATGATGATGAAACAGGACAATCAATTAAATTATAAAGGGTGGTGAATGGAATAGGGCAAGAAAGACACTAAGAAGCACTCTTACCAAAGGTAAGGTGCTTTTAAGTCAGACGAGTATGTCCAGTGCGAAGGCGAGTCAACCTGACTTGGAATTGGAACAACAGACCCAGCTTCTTTTTCTCATTGGAACATCAGCCCAAGTTAGAATTACAGGATTAACCTAGTAAAGTTTGTTTTGCGTAACATTTGAGCCCTGGGTACTCGAGCCTCCAAGTTACACTACATAATGGAAGCGACTCTTGTCCATCCCAGCATCGTTCAAAGCATATGTGGCTTTCTCTCTGAGAATCACTAAAGTAAGCTCCATGATTGACGACTGTGAATGGCCAGTTCTCAAGATTTTCTTGAATAATTGGTTCATCTACTCCTTTAGTCTTCGTTTGAACTTCGTTCCTCTACTCCTTCACAGTCGTTCCTATCTCTCTCACCTTTGATTTGACATTTCACTTCTCCTACCTTTTTAACTTCATCAGTTTCTACCTCTGCTTCTTCAGTTTCACTCATTTCTTTAGGAACAACTTCCCCTATTTCTTTCTACTCCTGTTCTGGCTTTCATCTATCTCCTCTTCAATCTCTTCAACCTTTGTTTGAAGAATTTTCCTCATTTCTTCTTGACGGACATCAATTATCTTACTTAATTCAGACTTCATTTTCTTCTGACTTGATTCCATTTTTTTACTAAATTCTTCTTGTCCGATTTCATTTCTTCTCTTCCAGATTTTTTTCTGATTCTAAGTGTGTTTTTTTCATTTCTGCCATCATAGCTAACAGATTCTTGAAATTACTCTCCATTGCTCTGGCCACAGACATTCACTCTGGAATCCCATATCTGACACAAATGTCTCAAAAATTTCTCACTCTGGGATAACGAGTGAAAATAGTCCAACAGGCAGGATTATGGCACATGACACCTTATTCACAAATATTCAGGACAAGACGACACGCAGGTAACAAAGTTTGGACAGATTAACTGCACAAAATGGAAAGACAACTTTTGTACAGATTATTGTCTCAGATACGAAGCAGCACTTGCAATACTAAGCACAGTTCTTTGATTAATGCTCATCTGATCAACCTACTATTTCGTACGGTGGATAAATCTCAGCAGTAATACTGTGCACTTCCAAGACAGACCCCGACAATCCCTGATAGGTGCAGATTGTTTCTGGGCATATTCACTAAGTTATGCCATCGATAATTCCTCGGCAGTTCTACTCAGCCAATACCGACCGATTCCAATCGATTTCCTCAGGTTTCGCACGTCTCCGTATTTATGGATGCTCCGGCCAGGTATGACGTCACAGGAAAAAATCAGGAAAAGTCCTTGTAGAGTTCCAGCTTCTCCCCAATCTAGATTTCACCAAGATTGAAGCATTTTCTAGAACTTTCTTTTTGACGCTAAGATTCTCACCAAGTCGCCAAGGGGGAAGAGTTGAGAGATCATTGCTTTAACTTTTTTTGACCCTGTGGCAGATGAGGATCACTCAAAGTTCCAGCCTACCGTCACTCTAACCACTATGAGAACGAGTCGGCTGGTCTGGCAAGGCAAACCAACTGAAGTTATATGAAGCTGAAGTGAAAATTACTTCTGCTATATAAAGTAGCTCTGAAACTTCAACGTGGTTCCTCTCTCCGATTGCTATTCAGTGCTACCTTATATAGTGTTAGCAGAAGGAATTGAGCTCACTTAAGCTGGTTTACCTTACCAGACTCCCCCTGCAGTCATGAAGACAGTGAAATCTGAAATCGGACTACAGGAAGGGAATGTCTACCAAATCAAGTGACGACATTAGAAGAAGGAACAGAAGGGTCTCCTTGTTAACTGTTTCTGGAAACAAATAAGCTGGCTTTAAACGGTCGTTGGTCGAAATCTCTGTGAATGTATTTCCCCCTTTTTATTAGCAAAGTTGCAGTAAAGCGCCATCTCAAGTTCGCAACTACAGTTGTATGAAAAACTTAAGCAACTTTTCAGATTGTGCCGTAGTTCCTAAAAAAATTAACCAGATGACATGAAATTCACATTACAGAGGCACAATGAAGCACTAAAATTTGATGAAAGCACAGTAGCCAAAAAAATGAATTGTACGCATACATAATGGGACAAAGCAGAAATAGGCTTTAATGACAGAAGGGCGTTAGTAAAAAACATTGTCTGGTCATGAGGAAGAACAACAAACCAAAATCTCTTAGTAAGGGATGTAATCTCCAGTAACTGCAATGGTTGCGTGACACCATCTGTTCATACTCAATATCAAATTATACAGGAATTCTTGATGGAAGATTTACCACTCTTCAAGGAGCATCCATTTCAACTGTCTCCGGAGGATACGATCTTGCTGCCAGGCGTCTCTCCAAAACATCCCACACATGTACGATGGGATTATGATTAGTTTTCTATGCATTAATGCAAAGCAGACCCCGGTAGCGATATCTGTGTATAAATGGAGAAATTGTACAGTAGATTTCTCATACACAAACTGCCCTTGAACGTTGTTTCCTGGTGAAAAGTTGTTATTATGCCTCGTGTAGGGAAGGAGAGTGATGCATGTTTCTGACTTTGATAGAGGTCAAATTGTAGCATACTGGGATTGAGGTTTATCACATAGCAGTATATCTGCTCGCGTCGGTCGAGATCCCATGACTGTCGGCAGAATATGGAATCGATGGGTTCAGGATGGTCATTCGAAGTGCCGTATGGAATCTCAACAGCACGAGAAGATATACATGTTACCTGCATGGTCTTAATAGATCATATAGCCAAGTCACGAGCCCTAAGTCAGGAAATGGAATCGTTTGAGAGACAGAAAGTGTCTGCACGAACAGTTCAATGATATTTGCAGAAGATAGACTGTCAGATCGGCTACCATGGCTTCGACTACCCTTGACACTACATTACAGACAGGAGCGCCTTCAATGGTATGATCAACGACGAACCTGGACGCAGCAATGGTGGGACGTCGTCTTTTCAGACAAATCCAGGTTCTGTTTACAGCAGGGGTCATTAAAGTGGTCGATGTTGATCCCCGGGGGGTCAATATAGTATAATTAGGGGTTGATCTGATCTAGGGGGTCGATGAATGAATACCAATGCTATTCAATTGCAAATTTACTGACAGAAACTCAATATATACAGTTTTCTTTTGGAATGCAATTTATAATTACAATATAAGTAATATATATAGTAAGTAAAGTTTTTATAATAGATTATAGCTTATTTAATCACTCATTCTTGCAATCTTTTTAAATAATTATTTGTCTTTTATTACCGTTTAAAGTAAGCGTGATTTATGATGGGTTCTCAATTAGAGACATGTGAGAAATGATTCTTGCTCCGTTTCGTTACAAGATGGCCCAAGTTAGAGCACAACCTCTTAAATCACGATTGTTTGATTAGCTTTTTGAGGAAAATAATGAACTACCAAATCAATTATTATTACACACCCAAATACGATAGTTGTCAAGAGGTACATGTATACAAAAACTTGTTGAATTGTTTAAGCAGTTACAGAATTTCTTACTGAAATTAATCGAGCCTTAAGTGACGAATTGCAAAAAAATAAAAACACTATTACTTATTTGGCCGATTCAATTATATTCAAACATGTCACAAAGAAAATAATATTACATTAATTCAAGCGCGAATACAATCATTTTAATCTTTTAAGTTAAATTAAACTTGTTTAAGTCTTCACATTGGTACTTAAAGATTTTCAATACTTTTGAAATTTACGACAATTGAATATAACCGACGTAGAATTGGAAATACATACAAATCATCTCCAAAAATTAAGCGATGATTTTAAATTACGCTTTGGAGTTATTAAAAATGTAGATATCTCAGAATAGACTACTGCGTTATTTTCTACTCATGTTGAAAATAACGACAGTCATTGCAAGATGAAGCAATTGAATTATTAGTTGACCTTGAAGCAAAGATGCTTTGTAATAATTTAACAGTGAGTTAATTTTGTGTTAATATAAATATTATACAAAAGTATTCAAAATTTGTAATACGGCATGCATTTCCCTTTTTAATTACATTCTCAAGCTCATATATGGTTAAATCTGGCTTCAGTCATGTTAATTCTATTTCAACAAGGAAAAGAAATAAAAAGAATGTGGAGTTTCGAGGCGAAGTAAGACTGAAATCAATAAATTTTGAACCAAATATTGCTAATCTAGCCAAGAGTCACCAATCACATCTTTCTCATTGATTTTTGTAAGAATCTGATTTGGTCAAAATCAAAAGAGAGAAAAAAACCTTAACTGTTTCTTAAATGATTTGATTTATTTAAGAAATAGGAAAGTTTTTTCTTTTTTTTTTTTTTAGATTATTTTTATGAAGGGGGATGATAAAAGAGTTTAAAAATTTTTAGGGGTCGATGATCAAGAAAGTTTGGCAGCCAATGTTTACACCATCATGATGATCGCACTCGCATTTGGAAGTATCGTGGAAAACGCACTTTACCAGTGTGCATTCACCGACATACTGGCCCATTACCTGGAGTAATGGTATGGGATGCTCTTGGATACACATTTCAGTCACCTCTTGTTTGCATAGACGGAACTTTGAACAGTGGCCGTTACATTTCTGGTGGGTAAAGGCCCGTGACTCTACCCTTTCTTCGAGCCCTGCTAAATGCTACATTTCAGGAGGATAATGCACGACTGCATGTTGCCGTTACTGCACGGACCTTCCTTGATACAGAAAATGTTCGGCTGCTGCACTGGTCTCAGCATGTTCTCCAGATCTCTCACCAATAAAAAACATTTAGTCAATGATTGCCGAACGACTGGCTCGTCACCATACGCCAGTCACTACAGTCATTGAACTGTGGCATCGTGTTGAAGCTTGCATAGGCAACTGTACCTCTACATGCCATCCAATCTCTGTTTGACTTCATGCGCGAGCGTATAAGAGATGTTAAAGCTACCAGAGGTGGTTATTCTGGGTACTGATTTCTCTTGATCTATGGATTCAAATTTCTTGAAAATTTAATTACTTGTTATTTCTAGTATAAGATATTTGTCCAATAATTTTGTTATTTGCGTTTCTACCTGGTGTAGTAGTTATATTTGCCAATAGAGTAGGACACAAAAACAAATTTTTAGATGAAATTTCAGATACTCAAGTTCACGTAAGATTAACTAATTTATTTCATCTGTTATGAAGTGTGAAAAACTGTTCAATGAATAGTTCAACAAAACCTGCTAAAGTGTGATTTGATTTTAACATATGAATATTCCAACTTATATGCATATGGTATTTGAAATGGCATTTTTTTGCCTATGGCATTAGGTTAAATTTGTCACTCTGAATAAATTTCACTCTGAATGGATATCAAATGTAAAATCTGTCTGTTACAGTAAAGGGATGCTTGTAAGTTCTAAGCAAATTAAAAAAAAATAAAAAATTTTCCTTCTGTTCTAAAGTTTATTTCTTTACTTGAAACGCAATGTGACCTTTTTCTTTTTCAATCATTTTATTGGGTTACCCGTTACATCATTATTAGATTAAATAGAATCTTAAATACAATTTTTAATTCCTTTCAGCTGTTGCTTATGAAAATATATTGAAACACTGTACAAAACATTTCTCAAGATTAAATAAAATCTTATTTTCCATAACAATTTAGTAATTCTTCCATGTTACATTTCAAACATAACTTTTAACAATTCAAAATAATTATTTTTACTTATTTTTCAAAATCAAAGGTAAATTTATGAAACGCTGCAAAGAAAAATGCCTACTGTCACCACAAGATAAGAAAAAAAAGTATAATTAATTGCTCTTTGAGAGAAGCAAAAATATATAAAAAAATATATAGAACTTGGTAACATACAATAAATGTAAAGAAAATTTCTGAAATAAAACTTTTGCTAAGTATACTCTTAAAAATTTTTACTCTTAATGTAAATCGCAAAAATCAGGAAAAAAAAAAAAAAAAAAAAAGAAATTTCAAACACAAAGATAATCATATATTCTACTAGGATTTATTCCTTAAAAATTTAAATTACTATATAGAAAGTTGAGTTATTTTAATATAATGATTACATTTAATGAACAACAATACAAAAGTAGAGTTGAAGTATTATACAAAATGAAAACATAAAGATTTTTTTTTTAATTTTCAACTGCCATTTAATATAAATAAGAAGGGGGTTCAAATGAAATACATTTCATAATAAAGAACTAAACGATCAAAATTATTCTCAAGACAGACAGCATATCAAAAGAATCTTGTTCGGGGTAATAAACATGTTATATTTTCAAATCTGTATATTAAGTCCTGTATTCTAACCATTCCTTAAATTGTCTATATTTTGTTTGAAATGTAACAACATTTTTTTAATAATTTCAATCGCAAGGTAAGTTAACATTTTTTAACTATCCTCATTAAGAATATTTCAATGCTAACATCAAAATTGTCATTATATTTATTTTGTAATAATCTGACTATATAAACACAGAAAAATTACTTTCGAATATCCAAATGTATTTTATAATTCTAAATAACTAGTGATGGATGTTCTACTTACTTTCAAACACAATCAGACAATACAAGAGAATATATATATATATATATATATATATATATATATATATATATATATAACCACCAAACTATTTAACTGTTATAGAAATTTTATTTTACTCATTATTTTTCAGTTGCTTAGTGTTATGAATAAGCAACTGAATACAGGCTACAGCTCTTTGATACAGAATACAAATAGTTTTTGAACGGTCAGTAATGTTCAATATAGGATTGTCCTAAAATACAATTTCTTTTTCGATTTCTTTGTAAGCAGTTAGACCTCAACCATAACTGTATCATTCTTTGATGGCCGTTTTGTTTTTTCTAGTGTGATGTTAATAAACAACCAATCCAAAAAATGTGTCTTTAAAATGAAAAAAATCCCAAAGAGTCATCCTTGATTCTATTTTCCTTCTGAATTGAATCTATTTTTAGGTGAAAAAAGTGCTGTCTTCAATTTATAGTATTGATACGGTTAGTGTAAAGAAGCGATGTTAACTTCAGAAACACGAGTATTCAAAAATTTACTCTTGATTTTTCATTATGAAGGGAGAATATTTGTAAGTTTAATTCATCCGTCCTCATGTAAAAGTCATCTTTTAAGAGTGACTACATTTATATGATATGCCAACCATGATTCAGATTAGAAGCCTCTCAAAAATTAAACGGATGCCGAAGATTTTATTAGTTCTTATTAATAGATATTCTCTTATACATATTTTAAAAGCTAAAGAGTGCCATCAATGATTAATACAGTTCTGGCTGAGCTATTCTCAAAGCAAACAAGATATTGTATTTCGAGACAGACTTGTATTGAATTTTCACATCTATCCTATACTCTATTTGTGCTCTGTATCGCATATGTCTTCTATGCCTTTTTACCGCCAGGCAACTGAAAAATAATGAGTAAAATAAAATTTATATAACGGTGAAAGAGTTTGATGGTTAGATTTTTGACAAACATGACACCTGAAACATGATGCCTGAGTTAGAACCTACTGTCATCTCCTAATTTTCACACCTAGTCAACTTTTGTCTTATCAGAGTTTTGGCCCATTTAAATTATCAATGTTTAGGTAAAATTACATATCAATTGATAAATATATTTGTCAAATTGAAAACATTTCAACATAGGAAATTGTTGTAATGACCATACATCTTGCATTATTGTTATCTATTTACTAATAGTTGACTGGTGCTTCAACGGCCAGCACTCTCTGAAATAGCACCAGCTTGATTATATTTAGTTAAAGTTGCATGAGGGTGATAAACGTTATAAAATTTTTAGCCACAGTCAAACAAAAACAACATTTAAGCTGATTCCTCACTTTCCTAACTTTAAAAAGTATTAAACACTATAGTTAAAGAAACAAGCAGATTTTTAGCTGAAAAAGTTTGCATGTCCTTCTGTAACAAAATAAAGCCTGAATTTCATAGCCCATATAGGCATAGGAATCCTTTCTCTTCTAAATAGGTACAGTTCAAATTAAATGAAAAAGGCTCTCTAAGCCTATAATTTCTATTCCCTTCCTTCTGCAAATTTAATGTACATGAGAGAAGAAAGTAAAATTTCCAGTATGTATGTATTAACAGAGATCTTAAGAACTACATAATATTATTTATAAAAATAAGTATTCAGTGCATATATGTATGTATCAATAACATACAAGAGTGGGGCTTGCCTCTAAAAAATACATTATTTCTTATAAAAGCATCATTACAATCTATCTCTCTTAAAGATGAATGCTGCATGTGCCATTAATATGTGAAAAAAAATTTGCTTATGATTTATTTAAAAAAAAGTCTGAAATACATTTTTAATCAGTCTTTTTTAATTAAAAGACTATATACAGTGATGTCCAAAATTGTGGACACTTTTGGAAATTTTTATGCTTTTAGAAAATGTTACTTTTCGCAAAATGCAATGTCGTACATATCGGTTTAAAGAGAATTTAATATTGAATTCAATACAAAAACTAAATTCAAATATTTTCAATGCAAAAAAAAGTTAAGCTGAAATTATTATTGATATATATTAGATACTGAGGATTGCAGTGTATTACTTAGGAGTATTTGGTAGGGTAGCCTTTATTTTTTATCACAGCTTCACTATTTTTTATTAAAGCTTCGCATCGATGTTTCAATGAGCTGATGATAGTTTTATGTTCTTCCTTCGTTATTACATGAAGCCAGGAAACAATTACAGTCTCAATTAGATCCTTTTTATTTGATGAGCATCTTATTCGTACAAGAGTTTTCAAACGGTTCTACAAGTTTTCGATAGGATTGAGGCCTGGAAAATAATATAATGCTCTTGTTCGAAAGCACTCTTCTATAATTTTGCTATGGGGCAAGGATCACAATCCCACTGAAAAATAAGAAAAGCAATGTTGGGAAAGAGATCTTTTATGGAAGATAGAAGTTTTGGTTCTGGAATAGTATTAATGTATTTCCTGGCATTCAGTGTCCCATCGATGACATGAAGGCGACCAATACCATCTGCTGACATGCATGACCAAATCATAACACTAAGTGAGTTCTTCACATTTGCCTGAATTCAGTCAGGTTGTAGCTCTTCTTCTGTTATACGTCTTACACATATTTTCGTTCATCACTACCGAATAACGATATATTATTTTCATCGCTCCATATAACTTGTGACCACTGACCATCTATCCAATTAATGCGTTCCCTTGCCCACTGCAGTCTTTTTTGCACTGCTGTAAACTGAGATAAGGCTTTTTTCGTGGAATTCTACCTCTGAGTCCAACATGTGTTAATCTTCTCCTCATTGTTCTTGAACTGACAGAAGCATCATTCAGATCGCTTTTGATGGCCTTTGATGACATTCTTCTACCTTGGAGACATAGTTTTTTATTGTTCTGTCATCAACAGATGAAGTACACCTTTTTCGGTCTTTTTCTGCTTCATTTTTTTTGTCACAGAATGATCCATCTGTCTTGCAATTTCAGCATAGAAATATATCACATTCTCGTAACTCAATAATCTTATGCCTCTTTCTAAGTGTCCAATCTACTCTTTTATTTGATGTTCATTGCTCTTTGACTGAATAATAAAAAAAATTCTTCAATTCCTACTTGTAATTTGATTACATAAGAAACACTCTTCCTCCTACAGAACAAAGCACAATAGTGACTTTCTCCAACTGTAAACATAATGTCAGCTTCTGCTGGCAGTTTCTAATATTTGAATGGTTCCCAGAACAAGAGCAGTAATTGACCAAGAAAGTTAGACATTACAAACCACTTCATAACTGTGTTTGTTTTTTAGATTAAAGGACATATAACTTTTTTTGTTGATTATAAAATATTTCAATTTTGTTTTTTGTATTGTGAATTCAGCATTAAATTTTCTTTAAAATGATATAGAAGACTTCGCATTTTGTGAAGCGTTAAGATTTCTATAAGCATAGAAAAATGAAAAATGTAAAAATATCCAAAAGTGTCCACAATTTTGGCCACACTGTACATATACAGAGAGAAACAAAATGTGTGATGGTAAGGTTTAATGGTGAAAGAGTAGGATATGGCTATGCTGCGCCAAACAATGTGTAACTGTGTCCTATAAAAGAAACGGAAAGAAAAGAGAAATGGATCAAAAAATGTAAAAAATTTGATTGACAAGAACAGAGATAGAGACAGAGATTTTAATCAGTAAAGCTAGAACAATGTGAATTATTTATACGTTAAACACTATCCGGATTGGTTGAATTTATGGATTTATGTAACTAATTTATAAAGAGGATGTTTTTTGTGTAAGATTTCACAAAATGAAAATAACTCCAAAATATTTCACTATTGTAACTATTAAAAAACATCAGTGTGCAATATTTAAAAAATTATTACTTTATGGAAATATTCTGTAAATACAAAATATACTTGAAATCATAAAATATACATTATTTTCAAAAAAAAGTATCTAATGTATTCTTTAATTGCATTATTATGCAGAATATAATTTATTGTTTGAATAGCTTTTACATACGCATAATCACACCTGCAAAAGGAATTCGAAGAAAGTAAAAAAATAATTTTTTATGATTAAAAAAAATATAAAATTGTGTGTCTTCCTATAAATTTTAAAAAATGCGTGCTATGAATAAAAGAGAGCTGAGTATGCCTTTTTAGAGCACCAGGACCAAGATAACCCGTTTTTTGTCCCTCTCCCATAGCTTCCTTTTCTCAGCACTCCACCATATAAGTTAACTTTAATAATTTCCTGCACAAATAGTCTAAAATTTCGATTTTTCATTTAATATTATACAAGTCTGTTTAATCATATGTTTCATTTTATTTTTCAACAGGTAAACATTTTACTCATTATACTAGGCATAAATCACAAAATAGTTGTAAAATTCAATCGCATTCCAAAGGCACTTGATGTAATTTTAAAAACTAAAACTCATGTGCACAGCGGTGGCGATTGTATAATAGAAAGGGAGGTGGAAGGGCTAAAATTCTTCAGACAACATAAAGTACAGGATAGCATAAGAGGAATGTAGACAGCAAAATAAATAAATTTAGCTACAAAATTATAAGTTTTTGTAAGTTCTTATATATATATATACACTTTTCTTAGTTCCAAGCCTTACATTTGGAGACAGTTTAGTATTACTTTATCTCTATTTTTTTAACTTAATTTCTTAATTCTTTTCTCTTGAGATGTTTTGTAGACCTTGGTAAGACTCTGATATGAAGTACTTCATTGTAATTTTTTTAAAATTACTGGTTTTAAATTTTGGTTTTAAGTTTTTTTAATTATTTACATGTTCAATACGTATTCTTGAATTTATATTTCCTTAGACACTAATAAAATTCTTTAGAAAGTGAAAAACAGATTACAGCTATATATCCAGGCAGAAAAAATCTCAGTGATACGGCAATCTGTTGACATAGGGCTAAAGAGAAATTCTTTGAGGGTATATAGATGTGGGACAAAATCAAGCTTAAAAGGTTATGGTAAAATAATTGAACATTTATAAATATGCTCTGGTGTCAATTGAGTATCAAGGCTATTTCTACAACCAGCATAGTTTCTTGTGTTTTAATGGTGAATTTTCATGCCCTTGTAGTGATTTGTTCTGAGCCTTGCTGTTGTAGATATTATTGACCCATTTTTATGATATGTCGCCATTATAACTCATTGGACTTATCATATTTCAATATTATACACACACACTACTACATTTCAAAAGATCATTTCATGTGAAATAAAATGGTGTTTTGACTCTGAATGAATTCTGTACTTATAAGTGATAAGCTTTGGAAAAATGTGATCAGAAAGAGGGAATTCTTTATATATTTTAAATAACATTGTAGTTTTTATTTCTCTTTCTCCATTTATTAATTTTCTCGTAGATTTCAAGGAAAGATCTGCTAAAGAAAGAATAATTCGGTTTTGCATTTAGTGGTATTCTACAAATTTTATTGACTATGGAAGCATCACTTTTTTAAGCAAGTAATATGGTTATTATAGGGATAACACATGGATCAATAAGTCCCGAGACTAACATTGAAAACAACATTTTTTTTGCAATTTTTATTCATCAACATAATCTACTTTTAGGTGATACAACGTTCTAACGCTTTTCCAATTTTTCAATACCATGTTTATAAAAAAATTATCTTCGCTTCAAAATAAGCTTCAGTTTCAGATGACCTCATTTGAGCCAATCTTCCTTGAGCATTTTTTAAGATCGCAAAGAGCCAGTAGTCACTGGGGCTAAATCTGGCAGGTGGGGTGGAAGCAGATCAAAGCCCAATTCGTTCAATTTTCATTGTTTTCTACCGACTTAGCAGGGTGCATTGTCTTGTGAAAAGATTTTTCTGCATGTGCGGTCGTTTTGCGATTCTCCTTCAAACGCACCAGCAAGTCAATATAATAATCACTGCTGATCGATTTACCTTTTCGAGGTAGTCTATGAAAATCATGCCATGTATCCCAAAAACGACGCCATGACTTTTGCCAGCTGATCGCTGCGTTTTCGGACGCTTGACGGTTTTCATCTATGCGCCACCAGATGACTGCTTTGACTCTGGAGGTAGGATGTATCCATGTTTCGTCCAGGTCACGTAACGACGCAGAAATCTTTTGTGCGGAAAATAGCGATAAACAGCTTTCTGAATCATCGACTCGTTGCCGTTTTGTTCCATCGAAAGCAATCGCGGCACCCACTTGAAAAACCTTTTCACTTCACTTCAAAAAACCTTTTCAGTAAATACACTTCATATGATATTCGTTCATCTCAGCAATCTCAAGGAGCTCACTTTACGATCTTCATTATAATTTTCTACTTCACACATTTTCCGGTGTAACGGCTTCACAGGTTCACCGAGCGTTCCGCGTCATTTGTGTCGTACGACCTACGAAACTGGCAAACCACCGACAAATCGTTGCTTTTGATGGACAAGAGTCCGAATATTTTTCAATCCATTCGCCATTTGCACGGTGTTTTTACCCATTAAAAAACAATGTTTTATCAGAACACGAAACTGGTTTTTCCATTTTAAACAAACTACAAAACGATTCTTCTTTCCAACCTCGATAACTCAGCTGTTTCTGGTCCTTCGACTTAAAATTTTGACACGTTTCAAGCAAAGGTTAGTACTCTAGAAAGATTTGGTTTACTACGAGCGCCATCTCTGGTTAGTTCTGAACTTATTGATCCATGTATATGTTTATAAGATTTCAATTTGTGAAACTAAATCGTCACTTATGATATGTACAAATAAATTGTGAAATAGTTTAATATAATGTTCTGTAGTTTATACTGTATGACTGACAAATAATTTTATTTTTGTGTATTTAGAATATAGACTAAAATTTATAATTTAATAAATGACATTATAGTTAAGCTTTTCCTTCATACTTTTCCTTACTGAAATGAACTCAGAAGGTTAAATCATTAAAAGAAATTGTTATTTCTGATTGAATATTATTTTATACATTATCTTTAATAATAAATACAAAGATTATTTTTCTCTCCGTTTTACGATTTCGAACTTGTAAAATGTTACCTGTGTGGTTACTCCCGCTTTATTATCAATGGAAATAAATGTGTTACTTGATCGTACAAAGAAATAAAGCTAATTTTCAGACCAATAAAATTTTCTTATATCGGAGGGTTTTGAAGTAAATGTGTATTTCATATGAATATTGTAAACTTAGCTATTTTATTAAAGATTTCGTTTTTCTAATTTAAATCTCTATTTTATGTGAAATGCCAGCCATCAAATATAACTTCCCATTCCTAAGACATTGTATAGACCACTTTTCTTATACAGAACTATATATTAAGATAAAAGCTTTATAAAATAATTTATATTTTCTGAAATTATGGTATGTTTTTTTAAAAAAAATACTTTTATTTCATATGTTATATACATACATATTTTTAATCCTTTATACAATATTTTTAGCTGTAGTAACTTTATGAGACATATTCTATTCACATAATTTTCAGCCTACATATTTTAAAATATTTTGATACAGAAAACATAAGAAGAAACTTGAATCTACAAGAACCTGTAATACTCTTATTTATGTTTCAAATCTCTTATTATGCTAAACATTATAAAATTAATCATGTAACATGCCAAAAGATGTATCATTGTAAGATTTTATTTTAATTGAAACATTTAAAAATGACTTATTCAAACGAAGAATCATGAGTACAAGTAATCATGGATATGGGAGAAAAATCAAGTGGCATGTGACATAAATATAGGTTACTACAGTTATTCTTATTGACACTTCCTGTTTTATTCATGAAAAATAGCTAAATGTGTGTTTATGAAGTAAATAAAAACCTTACTAGAGCAATAAAATACTATTATCCTTAAAATATGACTTTCAAAATGTATATTTAAACATGCATTTTAATTTTATGTGTGCGTTCAACTTTTTATTATAACAGTAAAAATGAAGACTGATACATATGGCTTCAACTATATGCAAAATATAAAATATTTCTAAAAAAGGTCGCAAAGATTCTTACAGCAAGGATAGAAGTATTTTTCATAAATTTAAAAATATACGAATTATTTTTAATAGTTTTACAATTCTTGTGAATGTCTTATATGTGAAATTACATTTACAGGAAAATTTCCAAGTCTGAACAATGCGATTTCATCATATTAGAATGTTCAATAGTCTTTTGAAAGATTTGATTCGCATCTTAAAGTGGGCTTATAATCTCTTAATTTAAGTTAACTTTGAATTTTATTGGAGGACAAATAAGCTTATAGCTTATTATTTTCTGAATTCAAAACAGTACGTATTCCAAAACAGTACATGTTCCAAGAATCACCAAAAAGAGCACCTGTTTGGTGGAGATATTAAGCATATAGGACCTTTATACTTCAACAATTAATATGAAAGGGTCTCAAATATTTTATTAGGAGGTGTAGTATAGAGTTTTGTCGTTAAATATCAAAAAAGAATAAACATATAACAAAATTTAAGAATCAAAATTCTTAATACATATTAAAAGTCCTAATTTGCAGAAAAATCTTTACTTTTGCACTAAACATTAAATTTTAGAATACATCTGAGTGATTAATAAATTTTTAATTCAAATAGTTCTACACATTCATTAAAAGTTAATTTGAGAACTCAAATAAGAAAAAAAAATTACCTTTCTTTCATTGAATTATATTAAAGATTACTCATTTTTAGTGTTTTCACAGTAATGAATACGTGCGTTTTTCCTGATTTCATTCTATCTTAGTCCACATTGAGCCTTCACGTAAGGCTATATAGGCTCTGCTCTTTTTGTTGCCCATCAAACATTCTTATAGGATTTAGAAGAAATATATTGAATTTAATATGACATGGGTGTTATCTTTATTTAAGCAACTTTAGTTTAGTATAATGTTGGTTGTATCTTGTTTAAGTTCTAAAGAATAATCATGAATATATTTTTGATGTTATCGAATAATTTTTCAACCTTTCAAATTTAAAAGTTTGGTTAAAATTTTTTCAAATTATTATAAATTTGAGGAGCACTGCTACAATAGCTAAAAAGATTTTTTTAAAAAAATAAAACAAAAGAAAAGTAACAACACTGTAGGTAACCAATTGATTTGTAATAAATTGTATTCAATTTTATAATTATAGATGAAATAACCAGTGGCTTAAAAAAGAAAATCACCTCTCAGATTTAGTTCAGATTCTAAAAGATTGCATAAAAAGTACACTGGTGGAAATAAACCAGATAAAATAAGCTAATTATCCAATGTAAATGAAACAAGGAACTAATCCTAAAAAATCATGAACATAAACTTTTCAAAATTATCATTCAATTAAGACTTGATAGTCAAACAATATTACTCTTTCTATGAAAAGAAAATATAATGTCAAAAGCTCATAAATAAAATGTTGTTTACAACTTTGAGTAATTGCTTAGTAACGTCACTCTGAGAAGCAACGCAAGGATTATTGGTGACGGACTTCGTAATTTTGAACCACGTTCAAGGGACGAGGGTGACATCTGAGATGGCAATTCCCTCTCCAAATTTCCACACCAGGCCAATGCTAGGACTTGGAACCCAGGCAGATTTAACGTGCATCATCCTAGCTACATGGCGTTTTAATTAACTGAGTAAATACAAAAAGATCTTTTAAATTTTTAAGTAGAAACAGATAATAAAAACTCATAATTTTAAGTAAATTTAAACTGTAAAATTTTAAAAAAATCACAAAAAAAGATTAAACTTTGTTTTTTTCATGTATTTGATTTTAAAAAAAATCTTCAGAATTACTTGCACTGAAATCACTAATGTAATTTTATCACACACGCACTCCCATATATATATGTGTGTGTGCGTGTATATGTATGTATGTGTGTGTATAATTTATCAATTATGATAATGTTAACAGGATTATATTAGTAACGTTTACATTTACGCAAAATACTTTTTCCGGCCAGAGAAATACCATAAGACAGCTTAAGAGTTAAATTATTTACCCATTAATTTACTCAAGAGAAATGCAGGATTTTCTTTTATTTTGCTTGAAGATCTAAAATTTTAAAAAAAAGTATTCAGGATTTATTTCTTAAAGTATTTTCATGCACAAAAATAATAATTTTAACGTGTGATTCGTATTTCTAAAATTAATTCATTCTTCTTTAAAAAAAAAAAATGAAGAAATATATGCTAAGATCGTTTTGAAAGGAATAACCTTTAAAATATTTTTTTTAAATATTAAGTTTTCAACCCCTTTCTCAAAAACTTCCCACTCACTTTCTCCCTTGAATTTTCTAAATACAATAAAAAGGTTAAAGATGCATGGCAAACATTTAGTATTGGTCTTTTAACTATACAAAAAATTAGTGAAAGAAATCATACAGTTTTTACTTGTTTTAGTGAGCAGTGCTAAATACTGTAGTTAGGGCGTTTTACTATGAGATTAGAAACATTGAATCAAATAAAAACATTAAAAACATCTTAAGAACAGAAATGTTTTTCCATGAGGTTATTAAACTGAAATATTAATAAAGTAATTATATATATATATATATATATATATATATATATATATATATATATATATATACACACACAAACATTCACATTCAGGACTGGATTTAAAGATTTTATACTATTTTTTTTAAAGTAAATAAATACATTTTTCATTAAATAAGTAAATAAATACATTTTTCATTAAATTGTTTATCAAAATTTCAAAGTTTTAATGAATGAACATTTTGTGTCTGATTTTTAAATAAAAGAGTTCTACAAATATTGATTACTTTATGTAATGATTTAATCTCTTACTTTTAAAAAATCTTCATCGAAATGACCAAGCATTTGCAGTGAAGAGGCGTTCAGTATGTTTGATGCACAATTAGAAGGTCCAGGCCCCATTAGTAAGTTATTAGGAATAAAGAGAGGCTTTTTTAAAGCACTTGGTGGTTTGATTGTGCAAATCGTATCTGGAAATAATGCCATATAAAATATAACTCAAAGTCATTCATAAGTATAAAAAGACAAACATACTATTCAATTAAAGTTTTCACAAAAATGTACTGCATCACAAAGAATTAAAGGCATTACCAGTAAAATTGTGCAACATAATTTTTTCTTGTTTCTTAAATTTATATACTAAATGAGCATCAATGAGCTGAGTTAACTTCAAAAAGCGAAGCCTTAGCGGGCGGAATCACAGAAGTTTATTCGATATCGCATCTTATCGAACTATTTCCAGCCCGTTGACGTAAAAACATGCATACACGTGGTGCATCAGATAAGATTAACACTAGAAATAAATCTACTGGCAATAGCTGAATATCTAAGAAAATGAACCATTCGATACACGCTAAAACATATTCTCAAAAATAAATGTATTTAAACCTGTCTATCACTGAACTAGAACAAAATGATTTTAATTTAGAAAACTCGCAGTTTTAAAGAGAAAACTAAATAGGTTTAACATTTGTGTTAGGCGGGAGGTTTTTATCCAATTTTCGCATTGTCTGGTTTGGTTCTTTCGCGCATTTTATGCATTTATAACTAATAAGGCAGATTATTGAAATATAAAAATAGAGCTAAATTCTTCTAATTTTTGTTCTTTTACTTAAAATCAATATATTCATGAATTTCATTTCGTAGATGAGACATCTTTTACTTAAGCTAAATAAAAACAGGAAGTAAATTACAAATAAAGAATTAATAATACAAGTGTATGTTATGTGTATATACCTTTATTGATATTTAAAGATACTTAAAAATGAATGAACTTTTATACTTTATATATATATATATATATATATATGTGTGTGTGTGTGTGTGTATGCATAATTTGATTTAATTTTGAATAAATATATCGTGCGAATAAAATTTAATTATATAACAGAAAATATGTAAATAATGACATATTTTTAATATTATTAATATTTTAATATTTAACAAGATTTAAAGATTCAAATTGATAATTATATAAATTATTTTTATAATAACTATGATATGAAATAACAATATATTTGATTGTAATAATATAAAAACGATAAGCGATTGGTTATTTATCAATTTCCTTTTTCTTTTCAGCTATTTTATTAACATCAGATTATAATAAAGAAATATTTATGAAGTAATAAGATAAATATGTTTATAAATACGATGAAATTAATTCATGGAACATTCAGAATGTAATTCAAAAATGAAAGCAGTGACGTTGAAATGAAAACAATATCAGCATTGAAAAAAATGGAGTTGCATTTCTCCTTCAGATTGGCTGGGTTGTACTCCAAAAACGGTGAAATATTGAAAACTTCTTTCATTCAACTTTTATGGCGGACGTCTAAAGCGTACCGAAGCAGTTTGTTTCGGTACGTTACTTTATACATGAGAACAGGAGACCCCTCCAGGAACAGACATTTTTTCAATGCCTTTTACCCTGGACTTTATGGCAACCTGAACAAGGCGCAGAAAGCGATTTTGGTGTAATTAGTAATTCAACCAACAGAAAGGACCTCCTAGAAAGCTTTTAGAAGAGAACAATTTTGTTTTATAGTTGTTCAATATTCTGGGAGATGCAACTTGACCTAGCTTTATTTACAATCACATCATTCCTATATAAAGTTTGAGTAGTTCGTTATATAAATATCTATGGTAATTCACAATGTTTAAAAAGTCCTATGAATATGACTTTGAAAAGAAAAAAAAAGCAGTAGTTTGAGGCTTTTTGTTACTGTTATGTTATTCTTAAAGTATTTGTAAAATAAATTACCTAAATTATATATTATTAATAATTACTAAAATGAGCAATACATATTTTTATGAATATATTAGCATCAAGATAGGAATCGGTTTTCGTATTCCTTGTTTCCTTCAGAATTGCAACCCTTGTTTCTTCCATCATCTTGATTTGAATACTGATTGTTTTACAACTAGAATCGTACCATTTATTTGAATTATTAAATAACATGAATCATTTCAACCCTCTTTATAGATTTTGAGTAATTTTGTATGTATATATTTAATGCATATAATAACTTAATTTATTAAAATATTAAATGCAGGTGAATAAGTATTGTTAAAAGCGTGCTGAAGAAAAATCCTTTCAGTATTTTTGCAATGCTTATGCTTTTTTATGGCTGTAATTTTCATTGACATCCTTGCTAATCTGAGGAGTGCAAGACGGTTTTAAGAAAAATCAATTAAAATTCTGAAAACTGTTATGAGAGAAAAATAAAGCTTTTGTTGGAAACAGAACGAAGTAAACCGAGTTTTTCAAAATTCAGAGCAGAATATGGAAAACATATTAGATGCACTTATACAAAAAATTTCTAGTGCTTATTTAAGAGAATATCTTTCCGCGAATAAAATATATTGTGGGAATGATAATGATATTGTATTTCACTGTAATAGTGTCCACGATAGCCAAATAATCATGTTCGCAAGCTTGTGACTTACAATACTTTAGTCCAGCCGAGTGTTGGAACCTTGATTGTACTTAACATTCACCATGTAGTGGGTTGATGCAAGTTACATCGGTCGAGGTTCAAAGTCCTTACAGTTACATGGTGAGCGAAAATAGGAGAGTGGGTACTAGCTCAAGTATCGTCCTCATCAAGTGACCATATTTCGAAATTACGAAAAATGTGTTTCTTCTAAGTGCGACGTTAATAAATTATCATAGCAGTACAATATTCTCTTACAAATTTTCAATTTTGAATTAATTTTTTTCCTCTCTTTATTTCAATAAATAATTCGGAATGAGAATAATTTAGGAGGAATTCTAACAATACTACAAAATAGTGCAATAAGTATGCTGTATCACTTTTTTGCCTCTATAAAAAAAAAAGGGACAATTCGTAACGGAATTAAAATGAGGTTCAGTAAAATATACTTTGAGATGAAAATTTAAGTTTTTTTTAGTATGGTGGAGAAGTTTGATGAAATATGTTTATTACTGTAATTATTATTTTTATTATCGCCGAATTATATTTAAATAGCTTTGTTGTATTTGATCCCAACCAGTATCCCCCATTTACTTTCATTGATTGAAGAGAGTGATTGTAACAAATTTTGAGCGAAAGGATATATTCCGTGTTATTTTTATTTCTAAAACGTTATTTCTTTCTCGTAATTGAGGATAGAGGCATATTCATAGATGTTGAATTCCCCCTCCAATTTAATAATTATTTTCTAATATTAAAAAAAAAAAACTGATTGAACAAGTAAAAAGTAATAAAATGTTATTTGTGTCTGAGAGAAATTTTAGATCGAAGTACGAAAGGAAAGTTTGAAGTAAAGAAACTAGCAATGAAAGATCTATTAAAAACGCATTATTTGTTCAGAAAAAATACTCAAAAATATTGTTTATAATATCAAAATAAAAAAATATTTATAAATCAAATTAACTAAATATTTCTTTGTTGAAGGTCTGGTTTTTTAAAAAATGTAGAATTTTTTGCCAGAAATTTTAATGTCTCTTGGATTTCCTTGTTTAACTTTTGCACAATGAAAGATTTGTTAAAATTGAATAAAACTTTCCGCCTTACTCTGCGACATGGGATTAATACTCACTTCGAGCAAAGATTTACAACCTCAGAAATTACTGATGTGGCGATGAAATACAATTACGGTGTTCAAAATTCAATTAAATAGGATAATCACATCATCATAAAGAAGCAAGAAAAGTCATAATAAAATAGAGTCACATAAAAAGACAACTACAATTTAAAATTAATGAGAAAGAAAAGATTAGAGGTTCTTAAGAAAGCTTTCAAAATGTAACTAGGGACCAAAAGTACTCACTTTGAATTTAAATTATTTTTATTGTTTAGGTAAGTGAGAACAGAACTGGGCTCTATTCGACCGTAGGAAACTGTATTGGGCTGAAAACGAAATAAATAAAAAGAGAAAAAAATAATAATTGTATTATTTTAATCACTATAGATACAAGAAATTTCTATATATGAATTAATAATATGCAGCAAAATATGTTTTATACATAAATATTTATACATGGAACTACTAGGGAAAAGTTGAAATAATCCAGCATTATTTCTTTTACAATATATCGAGGCGCTGAATTAATATTTTACTCCTGAACATATTTTAAAACATTATATTAACGAAAAAAATGTTTATTTCATTTTAGTCAAAGGAACAATATCCAGAAACAAATTTAAAATGAACATTACAACTTTGGTTTCATTTGCTTTCATTTCATTTCATTTGGTTTCATTTCAAAATTGCTTATGTGTATTATCAATAATTATATATAATATATATATATATTCTCGAAGAATACGAGTAAACAAATACATTGCATCTATGGATTGGTTTCAGTCTTAAGAAATCAGCAAAAATATTACAATACTTTTCGCTTTTGATGAATTAAGTGACATTATGACAGGGCTATCTAAAAATATTTCAGTTATAATTAATAAAACAAAAGTCTTAAAACTATAACTTACCATTAATTGAGCTCTTACGTAAATAGTATATATATATATATATATGTATATATATATATATATATATATATCTTATATTATATATATGTACTATATATATATATATATATATATATATATCTTAAAAGTTGGACATCTAATAGTCAAAAACTTGGGAAGATTAAAAATATGCAAAAAGAATTAATCTAGATACAAAACAAACTCGTTTCTTACCCCGTTCTTTTATATGAGGGAAAAAAATTGTTTTAATTTTTTTTTTCTTAAGACTTTTTCAAATGTCTGTGAAATGTTTCAGTCAAATCTATTAAGTGCCGCTGATGCTTTCACTTTGAACACCAAACTCAAAATACTGACAAATTCCACTTTTAAGTTATGAAATTCGGGGGATTCTTACAAATGGAAATCGCATTACATTCCTCGTCTCCAATGTCGCAGTTATAAAAATAAAATTAAAGCAAAATTTTCATACTTGGATTTAGATCGATCGTGTTAAATTGAAATAAGTCATGTAAAAAGATAGTAATTTTCTTTTTTTGAAATCATAATAAATCAAAATCGTGTAAAAACATAATTGGGGTATATATATATATATATATATATATATATATATATAGAATGGATATGATTTTCCAGACTGTGTCTTTTCCCTTTTTTTCCACCAGATTAGCGCTAAGGATAATTTTTCACAGAGGTAATTTTCCAACGGCTTTTTGATCTAAAGCAAATGTTAGAAGGAATATTTACCTGCAGAGATATTATATATATTATAATTACATTGTAGTTGTGAATGATTTTCTGAAGTATTAAAATTGTATAAAGTAATAGGTAAGTTATATTTATGGGAAGAACAACGCAGCTTAAACTAATATTGTTCAGTTATAATTGCATTTTTCCTCAACTGTCAACTTTTTATGATTATTAGTAATCATTTTAGGAAATAGAGCTCTTTCTTTTCTTAATTTATTTATTTGGTATTATTTCTTAAAATTTTAACAAAATATTTTAATTTTACAATTTTTATTTCATGTTAGACTTACAATATTATCCTGACTGATCCTGGTCAGTTTTTACTTGAATTTTAAGAAGATATTTTTAATAAATAGAAAAAGTAATACGTGTTTGCCCAGATTTTGGAAAAAATTGAGTTGGATAATATTTATTGAATAATAATTTTGTCATTGCTACTGAAATCAATTCCGTAAATTTTCATCATTCTCTAATTAAATTTGTCAACTTATCAATGAGTGATTGATAATATATTATCATAAAAAAAAAATTACATACGTGCCATAAAGATTAAAATTTTACGTATTTACCAAATTAAAAAAAAATCTTTTTAGTTACTTTTTTTTAATTTTTTTTTTATTTTTAAAATAAATATTTTTAAGAAAAAATCTTTTATGACCGTATCATAAATAATATTTTACCAAAATTCGTGTACTAATCTTTTATTCATAGTATGATATTGAAATGTTTAATGATATTTAAAATAACATTTTCTGAAATAAGTTTATATTTAAATATTCATTTGGTGAATTTTAAAGGATAATATCCTTTGTTGCTCCCATAAAACCAAACTAAGTTAACCTCAGTTGAAGAATTTTTATTTGAATGCAAATTTCTATGAAAATTTTTTCTAAAACTCAAACATATTTATAAGTTCGTAATTCGAGTAACTAAATTATTAAAAATAAAATAATTATTATTAAAAATCATACTCATAAGATGCATATAGTAAAGTGAGGAAATTAAAAATAATTTAAATTTCATTATTTTACTATTTTATCCTATGTGTATGATTTTGATATAATTGAAATTAATGATTATTATGATTATTTTATTTTTTGAAAAACTTAGTTTTTTAGAAAGAGAGAACCTTCAAACAATCGCCTGCAGCTTTGTTATTCAGAATACTAAATGCATACGTCAGAGGTGAATTCTTCATTAAGTGCGGAGTTTTTAAAGAAAATGTCACTCACTGGATTCGAGTCAATTCTAGCGTTTCGACTTAGCTTGTCGAGTGAAAGTCAAAACCATTTTTTTTTTGTTTGTTTATCAAAACAAATACTAGCACTGGATGGTACATTCTCCCGATATCTGCATGAATGGAAGCGAATCAAAATATTGTTCTGCAATTTTGAGACAATAATTTATCATTGAATTTTATACATGATGTTAAAGCAGAACTATCAAATGCAACTCTAAGAGTAGTGGTTGTATTTTCAATACTAAGTAATGAAGTACATTGTTTGTGAACGTAAAAATTAAACATGAGTTGGAAATTTACATTTTGTGACTGATTGATAATTGAGAGAGAAAATAGGTTTCTAATTGTGAAATAATATTTGTTGAAAAATTGGCTAAGGAATTGGGGCTATTATATATGAAAGAGGATAACAGGCATTGTGTGTGCATATATAAATGCAATCCAAATCTAATTCTATAACTCAGTTTTGGATAGATTATTTATTATCTTCGTACCTTGGGCTATTGGCAATGGACTCCATAATTTTGAGCCTTGATCAATTGGCGAGGATACGTAAGGTGACATCCATCTCCAAATTTCAAAACCACGCTTACATTAACGGAAGGACTTGGAGTTTCGACATATTTAATGGGCATCAGTCGTGCTACACTACGGTCTTTAGTGTAATGAGGATTCAAAGCCACGACATGACGAAAACAATACCGACCGTGAGCTCTCGACGGTATGTACTCGGCTATTGCAGCCTCATCGAATTTTGCAAACTAGCCAGAATCAAAATATCTACACATAAAGAAAGCTGTTTGCCATCTATAATTTCAATTTTTGGTACGACAAAGTGTTGTGAATTTGTATTCCCCAATAAAGTTCGGGAAATCTGAATGCCACTGACATTTGGCTAATCATAATCTCACAGAATTGCTACGAATGGTTTTAAAAAATTGTACGCCAAATTTGAAAGATTAGACCGAATGTTTTCATTAATTTTCCCTTTTTACTAACGTATTTTATTTTTATTATTAAAACTTTAAAATAATTACTTTGTAGTTTCATTCCCCTAATTATATTTTCACAAATATTTTTTAAAGCATGTAAGACTTGTGTAGAGTATGTAATCATATTAATTAAATTAAATTTCTTCATTTCATAACTATAATTAGTGTATGGCTATGTACAAGGACAGTTCTAGGAGTGGAGCAAGGGGGGCGTATGCCTCCTCCCCATCCCGTTATAATTTCACTCACAGACAAAATAATGTACCTAAACAGGAAATGCGAACCAATTTTTAAAAGTATTTATTTTGTTGTATTCTTATATGTTGTTTTTTGCGTGTTCAAGCACAAGATCGAGCTATCTTTCTTCTTTTATATCAAATTGAATTTGATTCCTAAATTAATATTTAGTTTATTTTTAGATTGATTGGCGTTTTATGGGGTATAGAGCAAAAAAGGCCATTATCGCCTTTCATAGATTCTTTTAATTCAATAAATATCTAAACATTTCATCTTTTACTAGAATGCTCTGAAAACTTAATTATTATAACTACAGTTCTCTCCAAAAATTCTTTGAAATTAATATTGTGCTGTGGGTCTATCTTGAGTATATTCCTGAGAAGTTTTTTCTGGGAAGCGTACTTATTGCAAGTCAAAGGAATATGCTCCAAATAATTGACACGGTTACAGGTACTACATTGTGCATTATCATTTAAATTGAATTTGTGCAAAAGCCCCGGCATTATAATCATTTTACTGATGGTATTATGTCTATGGTGGGGATGTTTCCTAAGATTTTGAAACATTTTTTTGATTAAAAGTGATGTTCATTAATTTTTTTCATTCTGTCGTGGAAAATATCGTTATTGATGTGTTCTGGAGCAATCCAATCTATGTTGTACATTGGATTATGCTACCGACCGGTTTTGCGAGATAATCCACCTGTTTATTCCAAAAAATTTCGAATGTCTCGGAATCCAAAACAGAAACGTCTGAGTACGAAAAGGCGACTGAATGAAGATCTTACTGGCTAATCTATGAATGATTTATGAGGATTTAATATTTTAATTTTTAATGATAATAGCACAGAATAGCTATCGGACAGAATTAATAGATTTTTGTTTAATTCAGTTAAGTCATCTAGAGCTTGGCATATGGCAAGGGTTCCTACTGTAAATATCGAATTAATATGATTTAACTCTGTAAGCGAAAGATGCATTTCTTGCGATACCTGCTATTAATGTCCTGCCTTGATTATTTGATGCAGCCGTAGCTATCAGGAAAAAATAATTGAATCTATGATTCACTGTTTCCTCAAACTGTTCTTTTATTACATGAGTTGGTAAACTTTTATTGTGAAATCCAAATTTCTCTGTATAAATCTCACAAGGAAGATGTGTGAAATACATCAACCTGGGGATGGATAAAATTTGATTTTTATTAATGTCCAAAACACAAAAAATATTCATGATGTTGTTTCAGCCCCTTTCCACGATTTCCAGATTTATTGTTTCAATGCTTTTGTGGTGCTTAGAAGAAAAGTTACTGTTTGATATTTGAGATATAAAAATTATATTAGCCAATCGTCTTATTTTTTCAGAAAGAATTTCATTATTAGCCATTTGTAAGAGTACGATATTTGGGGGCCGTTGTGGAAGTCTCAAGACAATTCTTATAGCTTTTGTTTGTATAATATTGAAAGGTTTGATCTGGTTATCAGACCATTTATTTATGATATGACAGGTATAATAAAAAGTACTGCATATACTATTGTTAGTTAATAAATAAGATCTTCAGAGTTCTTAGGTCATAGTGTTTATATGTCATTCCTTTAAGCGCATTAATTTCTTAAAAGCTTTATTTTTCATGTGATTCCTCATAAAAATATTTTGCTTGTGTGTAGAAAAATATGCTCCCAAATATTTAAAGGAGGATTGCCATTGGAATGGGTAACAAGCCAAAATTAGGAAATATTTGAATTCTTTTATTTGAAAGTTCTGCTATTGTACATTTGTCAGAACTTAGAGTAAGTTTTCAGTATTTGCAACATTTTGTGATTCTTTCCAGAGTATCTTGCAATTCTTTTACGTATAATATCGAGAGAATGATGTGAGCAATAAATAAAAAATGCATCAGCATAAATTGAGCACTCTACTCCCGTTTCTAAGAAATCGTACATGTAGATTGTAAACATAATGGGAGATAGAACACTACCGCGGGAGACGTCTTCCTTGATGAAAGGCAAACCCTCCATCGGATTTGAAATGATTTGTATGAGAGAAAATTGTAAATCCAGAGTGCTATTTTTCACGTGATACCCAATTGTGGACACTATGAATAAAAATCTCTAAATACATTGAAACATAAGCACCATTGATGTCCAAGCTAATCCCCACGAAAAACTTCTTTTGCTGCTTCTCATCTACTATGGCTTTGTGTATAAGATATAAAGTGGTTCTACTATCTTTAAACGGAATAAATCCATAATGTGAATGAAGTTTTCTTTCTATTGTCAGAAAATAAGAGATGTGCCCAACTAAAATTCTTTCAAAAGATTTAGAGAAAACAGAAGTTAGAGCTATTGGTATATATGAGGGTAATTTAGTTTTGTATTTGCAGGGTTTTGAAATCGGAAAAATGATTGCATTTTTACAAGACTGAGGTACTATCGAATTCTCGAATAAATGTTGAGAATAATCTAGAACAATGAGACGTTGATTGTTATTCAAATTTTTGAGGAAAGTAGTTGTAATGTGATCTGCATCTGGAGTTGTATTTTTTGATGCTTGTATAGCCCTACTTAATTCCGAGATTTAGAACGTTTTATTAAGCATATTGTTTTCGTTTCTGAGTAAATCCAAAGTCAGCGGTTCATTGAAAGTATTATTAGAAGCAAAAATGTTGGCAAACATATTGGCCTGAATATAAGGAATATAAGGTTCTATGGTGTATCTATTATTAACTTGAAGAATATTTAAATTTGATTCTGAATTTTCATGAGTAGAAATTTTCTTCAGGATATTGTTGAATGTTCTTGGATTAGACGAATTGTTACATATTGTGTCCCAGTATAATCTCCTTGTCTTTTTTATATGAATTCTGAGCTTACTTGAATATTGCCTGTATTTATTCCACAGTTGAGGGGAAATATCACGAATTTCCTATTTTCGGAAAAACTTTTTGAGCTTGAAGTAATTATTACAAGTGTTGTTCCACCATGGTGGAAAATGATCTGTTTGATAATCAAATTTCTCGAGTATTATTTCAATTATTTTATAAATTGTTTCAGTTAGTTGTGTCTTGTCATCCTCTTGGTTGTTTAACTTATATTGTGCTTGTATCATTACTTCTTGACAGTCTACTCGTTTTACAAGTTCCTTATTCTTCTTGAGTTATAAGAACTCTGTAATAATGGGGTAATGATCGCTTTCTAAGGAGCAGTTTAAAGCGCAGGTATTAGTGTGGGGGGAATAGTTTTTGCGTGTAATAATAGGGAATTAGCTTTCCAAATATGAAAATGCCTCTGATTATGCTATGAGAGAATATTTATCTCGGTTACTTTCTTTTTTCTGCTCGTTTTATAAGTTCTTTATCACTCAAGGATGTTTTAAAGTATTTATCGTTTCATATCTTTAACATGGTCTCCATAGAGGCGGTAACTGTTCTTCATATCGTAAGTCACAAATTACAAATGACTCAGATTGAGTCTATTCGCTACGAAAAAAAGGAATAAATAAAAGGTAATCTTACCCAAATGCTTATATAATAAAAAAAATTCGATACCTCAGTCCATGAAGGCAAAGAATAAAATAAAGAAAATCTGAAAGTTTTTGGACATTATTTGAACAAAACTTAAATTTTGAATGGTGCAAGAGCCAGATATCATTTGTGTCTTTACTCCTCCGTGATCTGTTTCTCTTGAAATTTGTTACCTTTTTTGTTTGATTAAGGACTGAGTAATCATGAGTAATAAACGAAATAAACAAATATATTTAAGTCTTATGAATTTTTTTGACCCACCGTGTAGCAGGGATGATGCACGTTTAATCTGTCGAGGTTCAAAGTCCTTCCCGTTGAAGTGGTGTTAAGAGAGAAGGAGTCAGTTCAGGTGTCCTTTTCGCTTCTTGATTGAGGTTCAAAATTGCGAAATTCGTCACCAATGGCCCTCGTGTTGCTTTTATCGTGACATTAATAAAATAAAACTTATGAACATTTGAAAGAAAAAAAACAAATTTTGCTCCTCCTGTCGATTTTTGTGACCCTCCTATTTTTTCAAATTTCTATTTTTCAAAGATCCGCCATTGACTTTGAACTTTATATGAAAAATTGGAGTGGTCCTCTCATTCATCCCTGGCATTTATATTAAAATACGCGATTGTTTGTTACACAGATTCATAAATCAGTAAATTATATATACAGTTCAGTTCAGTACTAATACTGAAGGGTTTTTGGAGTCCTGGTCAGTGCCTTTTGATCCGAATAAATATTAGTCGAAATCTTATGCTGATACTTAAGAAATAATATTCCAGGGATGTGGGAGCTTTTTTGCACACAAGCTTCTACTTCATTGTTAATATCAATTCCTTGGTATGTAGGGACCCAAATGAAAGTAATTTATTGAACTATTTGAAGAATTTTTTGTAGAGTAAAACTCGAATTCACAACAACTGTATTTAATTTCCATTTAATATTTTGGAAACTTTTTAGAACCCAAAAGCTATCTGTTCGAATTACGCAATTTTTTCTTTCTGTACCCCCTTCCCTTAAGGCAGTCAATATGGCTATAACTACGATAGTAAAGATAGAATTGTATTCTTTGAGAAGGAAATTTTAACGTACACCTTTCTTAGAGAATGTGATTCATACTGATGTTTGGTTCCTATAACTATTTAGAACCGTCTGTTGTTATTAGGATGTTGTTCTTTAACTTTGTTTGATATAATCAGATAACATTTTCACAATGATATCTGAGAAATATTTGTCTTGGAAAGATAATTTTTCTTTAAAAATTTCAATTTTATGGCTGTCATAGATAGGAGGAGGAGGAGGGATACATTGAAAAATATCCCCTTTAGAGATGAAAATTTCATGAAGAAAAACTGATGTCCTTTGAGGAAGACGAAAAATTTTTTTTAGGTTTATGGAAAAGTTCGTGCTAATTCTAAAATAATCTTTAGTTTGGGGAATAGTTTTTCAGAGACAATTATTTAATGAGAAATTTTAAGCAAAGGAAGTCATGGCGAGTTTTGATGCGGTTACTTGATGTTTCTGTTCGTAAAATTTCAACTGAAGTATTTTTGGAAGTCCTAGGGCCAAACATAAACCTGAATTGCGTATGGGCTCTAGTTTTTCTCTATTAGTTTTGCTAAAAAAGGAAAAAATTGGCATTTATAATCTAAAATAAATCGAATTGTATTCTAAAGACGATTAGATGATGAATTCTCGTACCTAATTTATGGAAAGTAATTGCTTTAAACATTTAAATACTTTTGTTGGAGTTGAGTTAATATATATGTTCCAAGTAGTAAGAAATTCCAATTGTTGAACGAGTGGGCAAAAATCAGTGAGAGAGCTTTGAAGACAAAAAGTTCGTTTACTTCTTTAGCTGTTAAACTTATAACATTTTAAAGCAGCATATTATACAAGCGTATACAATAATCACAAATTTAATTAAGTAGTAATACACAACTCCTTGTTTCAGACAATATGGTGGATTCTTTCTTTTCTGTTTCTTTCAAACTAAAGTATAGTAGAGTTAATTCCTTTATAGTTATTTACAAAGAGTAGAGTTAAGTTGTTCCTCTACAGTTCTGCACACAAGCGAAATTTATGTCAAAAATTGCTCCAAGGATTCTCAAATGCGAAACTTTAGGAATTGGATAACCACCGTCTATTGTAAACTACTCAGATAGGTTGCTTCTTTTTCTTGAAAAATTAATTTCTCTACCTTTTCCCCGAATATGGTCTACTTCTACCTTTTACATCAAATCATTATTTGATTTAGGGGCTCTTGGAATTCTTCAACTGTTTCATTACTTTCTAGTAAGCAAAAATATATGCATGAACCAAAATATTACTATCTTGAGGAATTTCAAAAATGTCATGTTTCAAAATGTAAGGAACTTAGAATATGGCCCTTAAGCGTATTCTAAGTCCTTTATTATTTACCCCAGTTATTATTTAGGATTTTTGAAAGATATTTTTCCATTTTGATTGGATTGTTCTCTTATGAAGAACGTTCTGGAATCATCGTAATGAATTACCTGAGAATTGGACAGTTTTTAGTGCAGAAATTTGTCCACTCGGCCATACTGAATCATAAGATTCAAAATGTTCTAGATTTAATATCTAGAACAATTAAAAAAATAAAATCTTGTCGCTCTCTAGCTATTGTAGTATCATAATGAATCTGAAGTAGGAACTTGAAATATTTCTATGGGAGAAAATTCCATGGTAGTTCATGAGGAAAATTGTATCGTGAAAAGTATAGTAGAGCATTTTGTGTATGATCATTTTTTCTAATAATTTTGTGATGATAAAGATGAAAGACATAGGGAGGTGGGAAGAAATTCCTTTTGGATTCATGTGAGGTTTAAGAAAATTTATAGAATGGGTCAAATCCGGTGAGGCGAAACATTAGATGTAACTGATATTTAAATTATTGAGGTGCAACTGCTTTCCAAAAATGGAAAGATTTTTAATTGCTTTAATTGTAATTTTGCCATGTCCTGGTCTGCTATTTTTTGTCGAGAGATTACAACTTCAGGTTTATAAAAGTAAAAGGTTTATTTTTTTCTCGAATGGTGTCCTGAATAAGGATGTTTTGGATGTTAGTCTCATTTTACTCGCGTAATAATGTGAAAACAATTATTGCTCGTTAGTTAAAGTTACATTGTTTGGATCAATAGTATTAAAATATAGATGCGTTTTATTCGTTCTATTTTTGATAATTTTGAGGCAATCTTTAGGTTTGTTTTTCACAAGTTTTATTCCAGAATCCTTTTTTGTTTGAAAAAGCCGTTTAAGCTTTGCATTAACAGCTGTATATTTAATCCAATCCTCTTCACTAAATAATGTTTACAAATTTTGAGAAGTTGTGTTTTATTTGCTCTTAATTTGCTGCATTCTGTTGTCCACCAAGGAGCTCTTGATTGTTTTGGCACTAGTTGCTGGGCAGAAAGTTGAGTATTCTCTATTTTTTCTAGAACAGTAAAAGCATCTTTTACATTTAAATGTATTTTGTGTTGAAGATGTTCAGGAAAAGAAGTCAAAGTCATTTTAAGGATGTAGGAATTTGCGGATGGGATTTATTGACTTTTATAGTGGAATATTAATGCAAAATGATCAATGTTAAAATTGTCAATATTTTTGGACCAAGTTTCAGACAGTATATTAATTGTAAGAAAAGACAGATCTATTACAATAAGAGATCCAAACCGGAATGTAAAACTATATATGAAAAAACATTTTTTGGACATTCTTATTGGTTTTTATCATTACTCTTCCTATAGCCAAAGCAGCCTAGTGGTCATAGTCGCGGACTCGCGGTTGGCGGTTTTCGTCGAGTAGTGGGCTCAAGCCTTGATGCCACTTAAGACCCGCAGTGTAGCTGGGGCTGATGCATGTTAAATGTGTCGAGGCTCAAAGTTCTCCTATTGGCGTAGTGTGAAAATTAGGAGGGGAGGGGCCAGCTCAGGTGTCGTCTTTATAACTTGACCGTGGTTCAAAATTGAAAAGTCCGTCGTCAATAGCCCTCGTGTTGCTTCTAATGCGATATTAAACCAAAGCCAAACCCTTCTTCCACCAACGGAATACGACGAAAAAGAATCAAAATAACTAACGTTTCTTTCTTTTTCTAAGTAGATTTTAACAAATGTAAAGATTTTTCTGGTAATGTTTTGAACCTTTTAGACTTTTAATTTACTACATGCTAGCGGTATGTGCTTGCACGAAAACATGTGTAAAATGCGTGACTGGCTATTTATGACTTGCTTTCATCTACATCCAAGTACACGAAACAAGAATAGTTTCAGCATCCCGCCAGGATGAAATGACGAGAATATCAAAGGAGAAAAGAAAGAAATGAAAAACAGAATAGCTGAACGAGAACACGTACAATTTAAACAACGCATGGAAAGCTTATGACTGAAAGAGAAACCGAGACGAAAAAATCTCAAAGCTAATCCGCATTGACTGCTACTCTGCTCTGCCAATCTTCATAACAACACATTTCGGACAAACCAGTTCTCTATTTCCGACCTTCAACGCAACTCTTTTGTGCCACAATTCCTTGTTTGTTCTAAACAGGTGATTTCTTTCTGAGGTGATTCAAGATATGCATAAGAAATGGGTTAAAAAACGAGAGGAGGAAAATGTGATAAAAAGCTTTCTCGTATTTCCATCGGGCACATTGAAGCGTTTTTTTAATCATACATTCACGGACAACAAAAACTAACAAGTTGAAAGGTCCTTATGTACTATCTATCACAAATTGCATTCAGTAAATGTTTTGCTTGAAAGTAAGAATATGTATTCTTTAAGTTCTTATTCTTTGATATGGATAGAAAATTATATTTTGACTATTTTAAAACAAATAAGAAAAATGTGTATTCAATTGTGCATTTATTTTAAATCATTATGAAATTGAAAAAAGACAGTTACTTTTAATTTAAAAGTAAATTTATTCGCTAAATAATGAATTGTTTAAATAATTTTCATTTCTGATTCGGTTACAAAATTATGTACTCAGCATGGAGAAAAGCAATGAGATTATAATAAACTCTGTCTAACAGATTATGCAAAAGTCGCTCAAGATATTTAGTGTCAGTAATTTAAATTATTTCGTTGAAATTGGGACAAACGCATTCGTCAGAATATATTCCTCCTCCTTGTAGAACACGACGAAGTAAATTTGTGAACAGATTTTGTTTGGATAAAGTAATGCAAATCTGTCATTAGGTCTAATGCGATGTTATTGACAAAAATCAAAACACTCTTCACTTGAATACTTATGAATATATCGAACAATTTCGCAGTTGATTAAGATTTTAAAATAGATTATTCTTTTTACGTTGTCATAAGCTTGCCGTAGAAAAACATTTTGTAAGGAATCAACAGTGTTGTTGAATAATGCGGAATGAATATACATATATTCTTCAGCTGAACAGTAATCACAAATGTCTCCATGTTTGGTTTTCTTCTGAACTTGCATTGAGTGTAGTTCTACTTTTAAATATTTGTGTGCAGAGTGTGGCAGTACTGAATGAACAATGAATATGGTACACTCACAATTTTTACATGCCACTTAGAAAAATTTTGAACTGTTCGCGTATATTTTAGCATTCATTTGTTAGTCGTAATGGATCGATAGATAATCCTCTGTAAACACGCCATTATAAATAAAGACAAAAGAGACCTCATGTTGCAGTGAATGAATGATGTAGAGTATGCTCTTTCCATTCAAGATACGTTAAATTTTCATTTATAATTTTGTAGGTGATGTTCTGTACCAACAAAAAAAGGTACAGGGTCCATTGTCGACAAAGTATATAACTTGCCAAAGTTAACATATAAAATGAGAAAGATCTGTGTTTACATTAAAAGAGCGATAATGTTTTATTTGTTGAGGAAGACTATTGCCAAAATCATAATTTGAATTGCGTCTCCAAAATCATCACCTTCATATCATAATTTGAATTTGTGATCACTGAAAGCTTTTCTCGTCACAGTAACCGTTTCCATGTTTTATTTAAAAATCTGTGAAGACCTTTTGACTTTTATTGATTTCTATCAGCGATTGCATTTCTATATAAGCAATTATTGTAAGTATTTCAGGAAGGTCTGTCACAAATTATAAGTTTATCGATGTTTCCCACCTTCGCGTTACATTTGTATAAGGATCACTGGCAAAAAAAATCCCCTTAGTGATATCAAACACCTACAGTCATGTGTTTTCTTTGTATTCTTCAAATGTTATATTAGTTTTGTTTTGGTCTAAATTGTGAATAAACTTAAATAGTGTCTGGGATATGAATGTTTCGCAGAGATCGGCGCATACGCCGTAATTAGAATCAGTATACCGTTTTCGCTAACAGAAATATAGTTTAAATTATAATTTTTAAAATTGAAGCGATTCTTTGTGAAATAACTGTTAAAAGCTGAATTAGAAGCCAAGCTTAATATTAAGCGATTAAGCAAAACACCATAAAACGATCAAGGTATAGTGACTCTTTTGAGTCCAGAAATTAGCATGAACTTCTTCTTGATTCGCCTAAAAGGCATTTGTGGGAGCGATCGTTGAAACGCCGTTTTCGTGTACTAGAGAGAAGAATAGAAATTTCTTATTTTCTAACATTCAGGCTTATATTTTCAATTTGCAGACGATGTTCTTCCGTAGTAGCTAGTAAAACAAATTAAATTTTTTTTTTTTTTTTAGTTTTAACAATTGAATTCTTATTGATGTAGAGTTACGCTCTGTAACTAAGCCATTCACAATATTAAAGTAGAACTGACATATGTCTGATGTCGGATCTTGACAGATTAATTAAATATATATACGGAATAAATCAAGATGTGACGCATATATAACACTTGTGTGTGACGTGCACAACGCATCGGGGGCGTTTAACTTCACTTTCAGATTTAGACTGACCTCTCCCTCTAGTATGCTTTTGGGAGAAAAAAAATAATAGTAAAAAATAACACTCCATTATACAGCCCCAATTATTTTATTTCCACACATTTCTAAGGGACGTGACACATATGTAAACACATCTGTTCTACCTCATCTTTAGATTGTCCACCTTCTTTTATCGCCCCCTCAGGGCTTGACCATTCAGACCTCAGCGCCGCCGTTGCCATAGGTGGGGGTCAGTTCCTTATAACAATATTGTCATTTATGTGTGGTTTTACCTATTTAATGTAATCCGAATAAAAAGTATAATATATTAACTTTTAAAATACCTCAAGCAGTAATATTCAATGTACAACTTTTAGTATTAACTAAATATATCCTGAAACATGGAATAAGGCAATTTTGCATTGACAGGAATGCATTTAAAAAAAGATAATTTCTCATTTTTTCATAATTATCTTTTTAACAGAAATCGAAAAGGGGATTTTATTCCCTCAAGAAAATCATCTCTTTCCTCCTCCTTAGTCTAACCTATTGAATGTCAGTATCCATAACAATGTAGTGATTTCAAACAAAATAAACTGAGAGCCCATAAAAGGACCCTTGGAAGATAGAAAAGCGTTTTGTTCCTCTATCATGGGATACATCTTCTTTTGCAGATAGATCGTTTTGTGTTGCTTCTGACCAGTAAAGATAGATGATACCACAGTGATTATGTAATATATAAAAAGTTCACTAATGTTTTTCATACATTTTAAGATTAAATCATTGAAAGAATTCTCGAAGAGCTCAAAATGAACTATTTCTTCCTTCCGCCTGTTTGGTTCAACTCGGTGGTGGCTCTACTCAAACCTTTTGCTAACTTCTTGTCTTATTTGAAGCTGCTGGTTACAGGTCCACGTGTTCGAGATATGCAAATTGCGAGTGTTCTACATGAGCGCTTGTGGTATTGCTACTTATACCAGTGCAGCTATCCGTACCAACAGAAGAGTTTTCTTATGTGATCTGATTACTGCCTTCCAATAGTTATCTAAATCTGATTCCCATCCTGGATTTGACCTGATCTCTTTCTCCTATTCGACAGATGGTTCGAATTCAGCCGGAATAACATCTCGAACCTGTAGATTCATCTTCCTCAGCACCTCTTTGGCTGTATTATGGAGTCCCAGTCATACTGACGCCAACGCAGACAGTTTTCTTCGTCATGTTTCGTAATTAGCGTGGTAACTTTCTGACACGAGCTGTATCCTTTCACTTAGCTATTAATTTTTGTAAATGTTCAAACAAATTCCTTTATTACTTTTTTTCCTATTGGGGCATTATTTTTATCAGCACAACACTGGTTTAATAAGATAAATAAATGTTTTAAATAACAAAATGTTCTGGATTACTTGCAACTACCGATCTGTTTCTTTTGAAGCGAGGTATATGCTTGAGCATCTTATAACCCCTTCAACTTTTATGTCGGTGTGAAAATCAAATTTCAAACAATATAATTTCATCTATCTAAATGTGTTTTTCGCATTTTATACTAAATTTGAAGAAGCAATGGTCGATTTCAATTGATTGAATGTTTATTATCATCTGCGATTAGAAACTATTGGATGGGGACTAATTTTCAACTTCGGTCAAATGACGAGGACGACACCTGAGCTGGCATCTTCCTCACCAAACTACCCCATCTCACCAATGGGAAGACTCGGGACCACAAAAAATTTAACGTGCATCGGCCCCACTTCACAGGAAGTATTTAGTGGTATCAGGATCGAGCCCACGACTTGAAGGAAACAATACCGGCCGCGAGTGCGAGATCTTGACAACTAGGCTACAGCAGCCATAGCAAATGTTCGAATAATGCCTTCTGGAAGGACATTTCCATTAGACATTCTAAATTTTTTTTTATTTAAATCTTATTTATTGTTATGGTTTTTTTTTACATCTATCAATCGGTGTTTACTTTGGCAGTGAATTCTTACACGAACAGAAGTGGTAGACTTAAGTATCAACTTTGAAATATTTTTACTTATTTTTAAAATGTTGGTTACAGTAATGCTAATTTTATTTGTTTGAATTTTATTTAAATGGTTTATATGTTTATATAATTATTGATTTTAGATCGGTTCCTCCAGAAAGGCACCTTAATAGTATAAAATATAAAAGTGTTTCTCTAATCGTAAATATTTCTAATAATTATATTATCTATAACTTCCAATCGTATGTCTAAGTATTCTGTTCCTATTTACTATTAGTTTGAATAAGGTTTAGAAGTCATAGGATAAAAATATGAGTTAGGTTTATCTTCAAAAGGCTTATTGTAATTCGAAACATGTAAATCATTTCTGTATTTATAAATAATGAAATTATGGTCATAGAAGTAGAAGTAGCTATTAGCCAAACAATAACTCACAAGACCACCTTGTTGAATATCCCTAGATTGCTTAAACATTATATATATATATATATATACTGGTGTTCATAATTAAGAGAATTTGCATATTTTGCAGAATTTCATGAAAAGAATTGAACGAAATGTAAAAATACTCTTTCGAAACAAAGATGCAAATTTTGTATGTCGAATACGCAATCGCATACATGTATGTGGGCGAAACTGGTTGAAAAATAGGATTTACAGGAGCGCGTGCCGAAATCCGCCTTTTGTTCGCTACCACATTTCGTCGAATTTCTTGCTGTTTTTTTTTTTTTTTTTGCAGCAATCGCTGAAATGAAAATTCATACAGGAAAACTGAATAACCTCCAACGTTCAAATGATGGAATGAGGTAGCGAATTGTGGATACGCTAGAAGCAGGCCAGTCTCAAATCCAGATTTGCAGAGAATCCGATTTATCGTCCAACATATGGAAACAGTTTCAGGATACCGGATCCATCGAGAGAAATCCTGGGCAAGGTCGCCCAAGAGTCACGATGGCCAGAGAAGATCGTCATTTGTCCATTATAGTGAGGCGTAACAGGGATTCTGCAGCTTCTCGGGTCATTCATGAGCTATATGCGCCACAGGAACCCGAGTTTCAAGAGTGACTGTTTCCAGAAGATTTCACGAGAGAAGGCTGTTTGCAAGAAAACATGATTTTTCCATCCCACTCAGTTCTGCGAACAGAAGAGTACACTTAAAATGGTGCAGAGATCATATAGATTGGAGTAGGGTTCCTTTCTCTTCACTGATGAGTCCCAGTTCAGCTTAAACAGTTATTCTAGTCGTACTTTCATATGGAGAGAACCAGAGACCCGCTACCTGTCCTCCAATGTCCAAGAAATCGACCATTACGGTAGCGGAGGCTTAATGGTCTGGTAAGTCATGATGCTGGATGGTTGCACACACCTACAAGTCTTTGATAGAGGCTGCTGAAAGGTATAGGGATGAAGTATTGGAGCCCTATGTTCGCCTTTTTGGGGGAGCAGTTGGTCCTGATTTCCTTTTAATGGATGACAATGCGAGGTCACATAGAGCTCATCTGGTCGACGAATTTCTGGAAAACGAGGATATTCACTGGATGGATTGGCCAGCCAGATCTTCAGGCTACAATTCTATAGAGCATGCCTGGGACACTCTGGGGAGGGCAATTACAATTCGCAAGCCCCTTCCAAGAACCACCCAAGACCTGAAAATAGCGTTGCTGAACGAGTGGGACCAATTGCTGCAGGAACTCATAAACACCCTTATTTCCGGCATAAAGTCACGTTGCGAGGCCTATATATATGTAAAAGGGGACCATACCCTCTATTAACCCATTTTTTCTTCTGTTCTGCAACTGATGTTTCCTACCTTGAGATTCCGATGAGTGTTACGCACGATAATGCGTGTGTATTATAACTGTTGAATAGTTATTTTTTTAATTATATGAACCCTATGTGCACACCAAATTTCATTAAAATCTGTCCAGTAGTTCTAGAGATAATCAACCAAATCGCAAAATTCTCTTAATTTTGAACTATAGTGTATATATATATACAGAGAGAGAGAGATTCGAGCGCATAACGCGCACTTTCAGTGCAAAAATAATATCGAAATTTACGATTGCGCCTTATAAGCCGTATATAAAAATGATAGATTTTAAAATAGGGTGAAAGTGATTAATAAAAGAATATAATGAAATTGTTAATGAAGCTGAAAATGATTATTTATTGAGATGGATCAGAGTAGCAGTAATGGTGAAGATGAAGTATTCAATGAATGGTCTGAAGATATGATAGAAAAATAATTTGATGAACTTGTCATTTATCCGATAATGAAAGTATTTTTCATAAGATACAGCATTGATTTTAAATAAGCAGCAGGTAGATACCAGTCGAATTCTAATTGTTTATCCTAATATTACTCCTATTTTAGTTTGGCATAACGCATTGGGTCTAATTTTTGTAAATGTTTTTTCACCTTCTACAAATAACACCTACATATTCCACTGTCGTTTTAAATTTTCCTTGAATAGTTTATCAATACACACCTCTAAGGGCTTAATTAAGAACTTTTATCCGCTTGGAATAACTGTCATGTATGTGTTACACTTTTTCATTAATTTCTTCGCATTATCCTTCAGGTGGGATCTGAACATGTCCCAAACTAAAAGATTACTTTTTAGGCACCAGGACGCTTTTGCAAAACATTTCTCTCTTATCCACAGTTTTACACCATTTTCTTCCATACATTCGTTCTGGCGAACTTGAATGAAAACACAAATTACATTTCGGCCTCGCCTTTATTTAACCATAGGTTTTATTTTTGTACCGTTCGCTAAGCAGGAAAGCACCATAGGGAAGTGAATTTTTTTCGTGATCTGTTGTATTTGTGAGAACCGTATTTGATCCTTTCATATCATATTAAATATAATCAGCATATTTATTTCTGTGGTTTTATTTTTCTTCCACTCATATATAGATCTTTCACCAACATCAAGTATCCTTGCGGTCGCAAGACTTTTGTTTTTTATTCGTATATTGAGTGACTTTGCATTTGAAACCAGACAGTGTTTGTTTTGTTCCACAGGATACACATATTTACAACTAAAAGGAACACTATATCAACTTTATTTCTACGAAAGCAAATGCGATTTATCAAAGTCTTCGATGTTCACTTCAAAATGAAAAATTCAAAAGACTGAAGAAAGAGAAAACCGATAGTTAAATTGGGTCGGAAGTGCTTGTTTTTACCCCAAATTCTGTTTCTTTTTTCTCGAAAATCTAGAAAACCAATCTCATGCACATCTGCATCGAATATAATTCACTCCGTTTGCAGAATTATTTACTCACTCGAACGCATACGCATATTGTTCCTATCGCTTGTCAATTCAGTATACCATTGTTCGAAAGCTTGGGAAAATACTTTGAATGAATGACTTCAAAAGACAAGATAATCGCACATGTACATTTCAGGCTTCTGTGCAAAACAGATGCGTGTTATATGAAGCATATATCTAAAAATTTAAAAAATATATATATTGTGTTTGAAATTATTGATGCGTATATACATCTGTGCACGTTATGGACCGGAATGCACGGTATATACATATATACAGCTTTGTTACAATTAAACTTTTCATATTTAGAGGGTTGTAAAGGGCGTTCTAGGAGACAGAATGACATGAAATTTGAACCACAGACACTTGAGATCATGCCCTAAAGATTTATTAAATAAAAAAGTAGTACACAATTCGCCAATAGGTGGCGCTGTAAAGTTATAAAAAAAACTCTACAAATATTCTGTATTAGTTCCGTGGTTCTCCACAACTCTTTCCAATCTCAAAATAGTGCATTCTACAGCAGAACTCTATAAGTCTATATTAATTCCATGAATATGCCAAATAAAACAGTCTTTCAGATGTATTAAGGTTGCTCTAGGTAGTCTTGGTCCTTTATATATTCCCATAACTAGAAGTCGGAAAGACTAAGATTAGATGATTGTGGAGTCCAAGATGTAAGACAACGGCTGATTCGATGTCCTTCAGTGAAAGTTTGCTATAACAATTGTTGTACACCACGATGAATATGAGGAGGTGCACTGTCCGGCAAAAAAAATTGTTTTCTGTTAACAGTTATGTTGCTGCAACTTGATGATCAAAAAGGTTCTCAACATATCCTGATACCGTTGTCCAGTGATGGAGTAGGTGTTAAATCTTGTAGGAGTCCCCTGCTCAAAAAATAAAGGCCATTGACGAAAGTTGCTGTGAAGCCGCATCCTACTGTAACCTTTGCACAATGCAATGGCACTTGATGAAGGTCATGTGGATTTTCTATTGCCCGGAGGCGATAATTGTGAATACTCACTTTACATTTTAAGTGAAAGTGCCTTTACATTTTAAGTACTTTATTACTTTACATTTAAAGTGAAAGTGCCTTTCATCCGTCTACAGAATATTCCACCTCGAAGTGGCTTTGACTTTAATTCGGGACAAAATGTACTGTATCCCAAACGTTTCTCGTACTCATTCATCCCTGTCGGATATCTCATGAAGATTATGCATTTTATAAGGGTAATAACCCAGGATTTCTCTCATTTATTTCAAAATAGATGAATAGGACATATCAATAGCGCGAGAGGCAGTCGGTAGACTAACGACACCATGTTAAAATTGACTAGATTCTTCCACAACCACCAAATTCACATCTTCTACACGTGCAGGGTCTACAGCATATCGTCCTGTATCTGGTAACATACCCTGTTCCTCGGTTCTTTCAAGCGTTTTTATCCCACCACCTAGTGTGTGCTATTGGTCGACGGTGCATATTCTTCAGCAGACGAAATCCTCTTAACGCAGCACGGACCTTCTCTTCATTCCGGTTAAAAAGTTTCACTAATAGAGCTTTGCATTTTAGCATCAGCATGATCCAACAGCAAGCTGAATATAGTCATCTGTGCATTGCTTGCCTTGCGTTTTTATCAGGCTAGTCATTTGCAAACATTGCGAAGATACTCTGTTTATGCAAATCATGTTTAATCAGTGTTGAAGCGCTATCCATCGGTGAAGTCATATTATAATTTTTATTTCTGATATCAAGATCACATATTCTTTTCACTTGTATACTATATGTCTGTAGTTCTTCTGTGGAATTGGGGCATGAACATGTGACCTTCTTGGTCGCAGCTAGGTTCCTTAGCCTCTCGGCCACCACAACATCGAATAAATGATCTGTAGTATCTACTGTCCAAATTCCATGTCATTATGACGCATAAAACGCCTTACAATACCACCTATTGGAAATTTTTGTACTAACTTTTAGTGAATAAATCTTGAGCGCCTGATTTCAAATGTCCGTGGTTTACATTTAATGCCATTCTGGCCCAAAGAAGGCCAGGCATAGCCTTCTAAGAATGGGAAGGTTAATTATAAAAATAATGACCCTGCATATATATATATATATATATATATATATATATATATATATATATATATACATATACACACACGAACAAACACACACAAACATCAAAACATCAAAATTATAATTTACAAAATATCACATCATAAACAAATTCATCATAAATTCATACATGAATGTCTGATCAACAACATAATTAAAGAAAACAATAAGAAAGATTAAAGCAAAATAATATAACTCATATGAAAATTATTATAGTTTTAATTAAACATTCTAAAATTAAAATTTAAAAAAAAAATCTACTATGTTGCTGAAAAATTATAAGAGAAAGCCTAGTGAAAGTCAAGCAATTTAGAATAATGAAAATAGTATAATTAATACTGTTCATTACTTTGGAATGGAATAATGCGTTCCATAACGCTATTACTGATCATACCATCACACTTCAGTGAATTACATTATCATTAAATATGGAAACACATCAAAAATTAGCAGAATTTAGAAAATCAACCATAGAAAACAGAAGAAATATTCAAATACGAATACTATTAATATTCAAATAAACAGCAAAAAGCAAAAAATTCATAAATAAAAAACTAAAAATTTGTAGAACAAAAAAAAAAGAAAAGAAAGAAATATGAAAAACAAATCAACTAAGCAAACAAATCTGAATAGGAGTTTAATAAACAAAAACAAGGTGAAAAAATTACAGACACTATATAAATAGCATAGAAACACTTTGAAAGCCAATTACCATCAGCTGAAATTAATAATTATATAACCATATTTATTTTGTTAAATCACTTAAACAAA
>BMAW01096653.1:89163-118738 GCA_019974015.1 Nephila pilipes | reverse complement strand
AATTATGCAATTATTTGCAAATTTTACTATCATAAATTATTGAGTGAACATGTAATGAATAATAATGCTTTCCAGTTATCCAAATATAGTAAAAGAGAAATAAATAATCGTCTTTTGGCATTCAATAAGAAGTTGGGTTTACATCTTACAAACATTAAATTTTCATATATTTTCTTAACTCCAAAATTTCTCAAAAATCCTGTCAAATTTCGAAGTATTACGAATGGATATAACACCTATATCACTAAATCTGGCAAACTTTTACAATCCATACATGAAAAATCTATTGATAATATTGAAAATACTGCTATTATTAAAAATAGTTTTGAAATTGTCAAGAACATGAAAGAACGAGAGGTATTCTGTATACATGGGTATGATTTTGAAGACCTTTTTTAACTCAATAGATATTCTAGATTTAATTAAAGTTCTTGCAATTTTATACAATAAATGTCATTTTAATCAAACAATAAAACGTGAAAAATTCAATACTCTTATTAAACTTGTATTACGAGAGAATTTTATAGTTTTCGGTCAAAATCTCTATAAGCAAATTCAGTGTCTCCCTCAAGGAGGTCCAGCTAGTAATTGTCTGGCCAATTTTTATTTACATTTATATGAATTACAACAGATTGATAATGATTCTTACTTTCTTTATCGTTACATAGATGATTTAATTATTTTAGGTAAAACTGAGGAATTTAAACCAAATGTTTCGTTTTACCCTAATTATCTCAAATTATTAAAAACTAATCTTAATTCTAATACAGTAGAATTTCTAGATCTTGATTTGCAAATTGTTGACAATCGACTATTAGTAATATTTATAATAAAAGAGAAAGATTCGAATTCCATGTAATCAAAATTCCTTTTTGGAACAGTAATCTGCACAGATCTATTTATAGGAATATTTTATTAAACTTTTTATTACATAATAGCAAATTAACCACACATAAAATAGACAAGTTTAATAACATTAAAAAATTCTTCAACAACTGTTTAGATCATGATTATCCAATAAATTTCTTAAATACTTATATACATCACAAATATATTAAACATCTTTGCGAATCGTGATCCATTTTCAAATCCACCACACAACAATAGGTCCACAAAGTCGGCTTGTTAGTGGTCTAGCCGTGAAGAATTTATTTATTTATTTAAATTTACACAGCTTACATTTTTACTCACTCTCTGGACCGTTATACTCCTTTACCATACAACTTATTACCAACCAATTGTTTGCATCCTTTTACATTTTATCACCAATTAAACAATGATTTAAATCTTTTTTCAATTTATATGGTGATGACGTGTTATATTTTTTTTCATTTTGAGTATGTGATATACATCTTGAAACTTAAAGAAAATTCCATCTTACTACTCACATATTTGAATTTTTGTAAGTAATTTTTATATTTTGATTTGTTGATAATTTTTAGAATTATAGATTTTATTTTTGTAAATTTTATCGTTGAAATTTTTTGCATTTTTTAATCATTGAACTCTTTTGTAATTTGGATTTCCCAATTCTGCCTACCTAGTCGCAAAGGGGGAAGGTTGGTACCATTAAATTAGTTTAACCCTGCTTATTCGGTCCTCAGCCCAAAATTGCTTTTTGACATGCTGAGTTCCATATTTTCATCATTTTTACATTTCTTTCTGGATTTTTGTCTTTTTAAATATTTTAAATTATTCTTTCATAAATTTTCAGTATATATATATATAAATTTAATTATTGAAGTTATTAAAAAGCAACATAATAAATAAGAGAACAAATAAAATACATAAGTAAATAATTTAATATTTACTCATGTATTTTAGTGAATCTTTTTGGGCAAAAATTTAATCACTCCACTCCAAAATGTAAATTATAATACATTAAGCGAAAGAAACAAGAAAAGACGAAGCAAGATATCACAATTACAAATATTTAAAGCAAAATTTTTCATTTAAAGATTTTAGATAAAGATTTAAAAAAAAATTGAACCAAAAACATTCTTAAATCCAAGCTTGTAAAGAAAAGAAATGTTCATTTAATATATGTACAAAAACTGATTCAAAAGATCCTATGACATATGTATGCAAGTGACTAAGATTTACAGGCCAAAAGGTTAAGAAACCTTTTAAAAAAGGATCTAAAAATTTTTGTGTGTTTGCCAAATATGATGTTAACGTCAATAATTATTAATTAGGTAAAGGAAGAAAGATTTCAAATTTGAGAATATTTAACAGACATCTCAACATTAAAGAAACTAATCAGAAGTAAAATCCAAAAAACACCCAAAAAGAACACAAAAACTGAATTTTAGTTGTTAAAAATGTCTTGAGTATTATGAGAATAAAATACGCGTGTGTAAAAGTAATCTATGTAAAAATTCAGGAATTCTTCACAACTAAATCAATAACTAGCTGTCTTTGTAATCCTAATGTTTTGAAGTAGACTTTTTTTCTTAAAAGGTCTATAAAGTTTATTAAAAGTCATAAAAATTAATAGATTCAATCCTGACATTTAACAGCTTGTTTAAGGTTTTAATTTCCAAAATCTCCCAAATCCAAGAATCTAGAAGAAAATCTCAGTTTTCCAGGATGTGAATACCAAAAATAATTTAAACCAATTATAAAATAAAGATTTTAGTAAGAAAATTATCAAAATAACTTTAGATGTTGAATTTAAATTCTAAAAATCATATTTCAATATCCTCCAGAGTCTTTAAAGACTCTTTTATCGCCTATCTCCATTTGGACCATCATACAAATTACTGGGAACATATTTTTTAAAAAATTTAATGGATAATCACACACCATACAATTTTCATTGAATCTTGAACAATCTTCAATATATATATATATATATATATATATATATATATATATATATATATAAACTAATACTGTACAAAAGACATACATAATAAGCATGCATAAAAAGTAATTTAAATTATTATTTTTGGATGAGAACAGAAGTTCGTAGTTTATCTAACTTTTGAAGATCCTCATTCCGACTCAGCAAAACTCATCATAACAAATTAATATAAGCCAAAAGTTCTAAAATCAAAATTCAAGTACGAAGTTTCCAAAAGTTGGACATCAATTCTAAATGTAAAAATCGGAAGAGTCAAATGTAATTCAAAATCTATTTATTGTACTTAAGATAATCTATTACATTAAAAATATACACATTCTAAAATCATGAAACATAAAATGAGTTATGAAAACTCATACTTCCAACTTCTCACTTCGCTTAGTACTTTTACAAAATGGCTTTGTAAACCATTATGCTACCTAATCTATTTAAAAAGGAGGAAAACCATTATACTAATAAAGAATCAATATTAATATCGTTAATTATCTAAATTCTAAAAAAAGTTCTTTTTTTGTTATTAAACTCATTCCATAATATAAATATTTGATCCGAAGTTTAAAAACGTTCTTAAATTATTCTAATTATAAATTTTATTTTTAAAAACACCTAAATTTATTTTAATTCATTCTATATACATTTAAACGAGTTTTTGAGAAAATAAAAAAAGTCTTATGCAAAGTTTGGCAAAGAACAGATTTAGTTAGCCACCCAAAGTGCGCTTTTTCTATAATTATTATTAAATTACTCAATTAAATATGAGAATTAAAGAAAACAATGAAATATCGAGAAATGGACAATAGTAAGCGTTTCCGATATTAAAATCAAAGGAAACGATAAATTATTAAATTGAATATATTTAAGCTACATGTAATTAAAATTCAAACAAATGGTAAACTAAAATTAAATATTTTTAAGTTAAATGTATTTAAAATTGAAACAAACTATAAAAAAATTAAAGGTGATCTGGTAAGCCAAAAGTGATCCACATAAAACAATAGCCTCTTAGGTAGGTAACAATAGTAAATCAATATTAAAATCATTTGTACCCAAAACATTCCAAAAAGAATGGCAAACTAAAAAGACATAGTTTGAAATTCTTGAGGGAAAAAAAATGCTGCCTCACAGCTTAAATTTCTGAAGAATGTTATTTATTTTCTGTCATATCTTGATTCCAGTTTGCATATGATTTAAGGTAATGCATAAAACTATAAGTAAATAAAATACTTAATTTTTATATTTGTTTCACTTCAATCAAATAAAAAAAATTGGGGGAAATTTATTATGACATACTATTGAAAGTTGAGTTCATTAGTGATGAAAGCAGACATCACACATATATTACATTTATTTTATTTCAATCCAATAAAATATTCAGGAGAAATTTATTAAGACGTATTTTTGAAAATTAAGTTCGTTACTGGTGAATGCAGACATAAAAATGTACGCTAAAACAAGATAAATTTTTGAAAAGTGATCAGGTACGACAGTTACAGGGCACAGAAAACAATAGCCTCTTAGAAGGCTAAAAAAAAGGATAATTTATTTTAATGGAATTAATGTAAAACTTATCGCATAATTATATCTTTTTATAAAGTATTTTTAGACACCAAAATATTATTACGTATAATATTAATAAAATGCTTCTCTCTTTCTCTCTCTCCAGATAAAAAGTAGTTTAAATTTTGAAAGAAATGATAGTCAGTGGGAGCAAAGTCTGGCGAGTAAGGTGGGTGATGGAGAGTTTCCAACTTCAACTTCTATAGCTTTGACACAGTCATTCGTGCGGTAAGCGGTCGAACGTTATCGTGCAGGAGAATTAGAGTCATCCGTTTGGCTGTTTAATTGCAAGATTTTATACTCCACGGAAATGACGTCGATCATGCTCTAGCAACCATGACCCAAGCAAATTTGTTCCAAATTTCATAGGTAAAATATGATGCCTGATTTGTGAGCCTATTGAAGATTATTTGAGAATTTGATTTATACTGAAATACAGTTGACATGATCCAAATGCAAACCCTCTTAAATACATTTCCAATTCCATCCTCCCCTTCAGTGACACGTTTGGTGTTTAGCTGGTTCGAAATCATGAGTGGCATCCTATGATTTCATCAGAAATTATACTTTGATGCATTTAGTGTTTTGGTCAAAATCAAAAAATTCTCTGAAAGAAGTAGGAAAAATTTGGCTGATGTATGGAAATTTTTTTTTGAATGAGTTCGAATTTTTAAAAAAAAAAATGAATTAGAGCTCAGAAAGATTTGATTTATTTTGGATTTTGATAAGCTTATAATTATGAATAAAGATTTGATGTTCGATTTTTTTCCTTCTTACAGTTCTTAAAATTTGAATTATTTCGACTATTAACGATCTTTGTGTGGAAGGTATCACTGAAAATTTTTGTCCTTAATTTAAACCTGCATTGTTGATTTTTAAAAATTAGTTATGATTTTGGAACTTTATTTCAAATTCAGTTAATTTTGAATATTAAACAGAAGGGGAGAGATAATTTTTTTTTTGAACTATCCATTCGCTTCTGTTATGTATAAAAATACGATAAATTAAATACGAATGAAATGCACCCTTAATTAGCGACAGGAGTCCAAAATTGTAGAAATAAGTCAAATGAAGAATCGCATGCTTTTGCATTGTAAAATTATAGATCCTGTACGTACACCTGCAAAAATTAAACAAAGTCTTTATTTATTCTTCAACAGAACAACTTTTGTTTATTGTTATGTTTACAAATGCATTTAATTTCTCATTTTAGTAAGTTTTATTTGGTTATATTTTATTTTAATACAGCAAAACGCTATTTGATTTATCGATATTAATGGCAAAAGAAAATTTTAAAGCCTTTTTTTTATCTTGTCAACTTCATCAATAATTTAATTTTTTTCAGTTATGACCTTTTAGCAAAGTTTTCTTAAACTAAATTTTGCGTTCATTCTTAAATATTTTCTTTTTTTTAAATTTTATTAATTCAAAGTATTTTTCAAATAAATATTAACAACCCAAATATAAAAAAACAAAGAAGTCCTAATACTTTTTAATTTTCAATGGGTTCTTAAGAGAAGAGTGTCGTATTCAAAACTTTTTCAAGAATATTTTCTACATTATTGGATAAAATTGAGAGAATTTTTTTATTTAAGTCTGAACATAAAGAAACTGTGTCTGTCACTATGAGCTTTCTTTTAAGGATTGTAACTTCGTAAATTCGTTTAATAGTTTATAGTAATGTTTATTTCTTCACCGTTCATTTTAAAATTATGAAAATAATTAAATACCTGAAAGATTCCTTAAAATTTTAAGGGATTCATTTTTAAACTTCCATTGCTCAAATTTTTTATCAGAATTTTCTGAAGTATGAATTTTTTTTAAATCATAAATCAGTTATGTGTAAGCAACGACATCCATAATAGAAAAGCCATTTCTAGAAGTTAATTAACTTGTGAGTTACGTGAAACCATCAACTTCATTCCTACATTTTCTTTGAGATCTTAACAATGATATCCGTTTAGTCCAGCTACAATGAAAATTAGCAAAAATTATTAAGGAGTCTTTTATTGACTATTGAGTATGACCAGAACGAAAAGTATAATTTTTTCACGTTCTTATAAATAGCAATTGCCTATATTTGTTAAAAACAGGCAATATAGCTATTTATAAGAACGTGATTATTTCATCGCCCTAAGATTTTTAAGTAATCTTTATTCCTTAAAGTTATTGAGCCGCGGTAGCCTAGTGGTCAAGGTCGTGGACTAGCGGCCGGCGGTTTTCGCTCAGTCGCGGGTTCGATTCTTGGCCGCCAAAGACCCGCCGTGTAGCCGGGGCTGATGCACGTTAAAGTTCGGGGCCCAAAGTCCTCCCGTTGGCGTGGTGTTTATGTTAGGAGAGGGGGGTGCCAGCTCAGGTGTCGTCCTCGTCACTTGACCGTGGTTCAAAATTACGAGGTCCGTAGCCAATAGCCCTCATATTGCTTCTAGTGCGGAGTTAATAAAAACTAAACTAAATCCTTACAGTTATTTGAGTTGAGAATTATTCTTTGTTCTAATTTAAGGTCTCTTTTAAATCTCTCTCATTTCCTTCATATTTTCATAATGTCGTAATTATAACTATACATCAGCTTCATAAAGGAAATCTGATTGCTTTAGAAAAGCAGAAACTAATTCAATCTCAACCCAATAACTTTTCTAACATTTTTGTGAGTGCCATTTTTTTTCTTAATATAAACATTCTACGTAATTAATAAAGCAATAATATACAAAAAAGTATAATTGTATTTTCGCTTGAAGGTGATTTTGTGTAAGAAAAAATAAATGTGGTATTTAACGCAACATTTCAATGGCTACATTCTTATATACTTATTATCGTATATTTTCTTGCCATTGCTATCCAAAGGCTTTTGAAAAAGAAGAAGCACACATTTTTTCTGAAAGGAATCTTTTAATATTGAAACCTATAAGAATAGGGAACGATACGCTTCATTAGTAAATGAATTTCATATGCAGATTTGGAAAAATCGCTAAAAAATCAAAAATAATAAACTGTAGTAGTCCTTGTTTTGTGAATGTATTTATATATAGATTTGTGATTAGTAATCTTAAATTGTCCAGGTTGGCGTTCGCCAAGGACATAATTTTCAACGTGAATGAGAAGCTATCAGTCACAAAGGCCTGTCCTCCCGTCTACCCTCCTACGTACTTCTCCCGAGTGCAAAAAACCAGCTGACAAGTCTCACTTGGTTTTTTTTCCCATCCCGAAGTTGATTTATCTTTACCTCGTTGTTTGATTGGCAAACTATGTACATCACTTCTCCTACTAACACATCAATCAATAACTCCCGAAACTAACCCAGAGATTGCGCTCGTAGTAAACCAGTATCCAGGTCTTTCTAGAGTACTAACCTTTGCTTGAAACGTGTCAAAATTCATGACATTTCATGAATAAAACAGGAAGTGTCAATAAGAATAACTGTAGTAACCTATATTTATGTCACATGACCATTCAATTATGTTTTCCTTCCCCATATCCATAGATTGCTTACACTTCATGATTCTCGTTTGAATAGCTCCATTTTTTAAATGTTTTCAATTAAAAATGAAATCTTACAATGAATACATCTTAGTTTTGAGCAGTACATGAATTAATTTTATAATGTTGCTAATAAGAAGATTTGTAGAAACATAAATAAGAGTATGCTGAGGCTATGTAGATTCAATTTCTTCTTATGTTTTTCTGTATCAAAATATTTTTAAGAAAATATGAGCGAAAAGTATGTGTAGCATAGAATAATTCTATAAAGTTATAAGCTAAAATATATATGTATAAAGTAGTTAAAATATGTATGTATATAAATATGAAATAAAAGTATTTTTTTTAAAAAAACTTATACATAATTTCAAGAAAAATATAATTATTTTTATAAGCTTTTTTTTATGCTATAGATAATATTGTATAAGAAAAGTAATTCTATACAATATATGTCTAGAATGGGGAAAGTTATATTTGATGTAGCATTTCACATAAAACTGAAATTTAAATTAGAAAAACGAAAGTATTTAATAAATAGCTAAGTTTACAATATTCATATGAAATACACATTTATTAAAACCCCTCGATATCAGAAAATTTTGATCTGAAAAATTAGCACGTTTATTTCTTGTACTGATCAGTACAACACATTTGTTTCCATTGATAATAAAGCGGGAGTTAACCACACAGGTAACATTTTACAAAGTTCGAAATCGAATTAAAACGGAGAGAAAAAATAATCTTTTTGTATTTATTATTAAAGATAATGTATAAAATAATATTCAATCAGAATAACAATTTCTTTTAATGATTTAACCTTCTGAGTTCATTTCAGTAAGGAAAAGTAGTATGAAGGGAAAAAGCTTAACTTATAATGCATTTTATTAAATTATATAAATTTTAGTCTGTATTATTAAATACACAAAAAAAGTAAAATTATTTGATTCAGTCATACAGTATAAACTACAGAACATTATATTAAACTATTTCACAATTTATTTGTAATATCATAAGTGACGATTTAGTTTCACAAATTATGAAATCTTATAAACATAACACATGGATCAATAAGTTCCGAGACTAACCCAGAGATGGCGCTCGTAGTAAACCAAATCTTTCTAGAGTACTAACCTTTGCTTGAAACGTGTCAAAATTTTAAGTCGATCGGACCAGAAACAGCTGAGTTATCGAGGTTGGAGTAAAGTCGTTTTGTAGTTTGTTTAAAAAATGGAAAAAACCGAGTTTCGTGTTCTGATAAAACATTGTTTTTTAATGGGTAAAAACACCGTGCAAGCGAAACAATGGATTGAAAAATGTTACCCGGACTCTTGTCCATCAAAAGCAACGATTTGTCGGTGGTTTGCCGAGTTTAAACGTGGTCGTACCGACACAAATGACGCGGAACGCTCGGGTAGACCTGTGGAAGCCGTTACACCGGAAAATGTGAGTGAAGTGACAAAAATTATAATGAAAGATCGTAAAGTGAAGCTCCGTGAGATTGCTGAGATGACACAGATATCATATGGAAGTGTATTTACTGAAAAAGGTTTTTTGAAGTGAAGTGAAAAAGGTTTTTTCCAAGTGGGTGCCGCGATTGCTTTCGATGGAACAAAAACAGCAACGAGTCGATGATTCAGAAAGCTGTTTATCGCTATTTACTCGCAACAAAAAAGATTTCTTGCGAAAAAAAAAAAAAAAGATTTGGAAAAGCGTTGGAACGATTGTATCACCCTAAAAGGTGATTAACAAAAGGTGTTATGTTGATGAATAAAAAAAAATTTTGCAAAAAAAATGTTGTTTTCAATGTTAGTCTCGGGAGTTATTGATTGATGTGTTATGTCTCGTGATGAAATTGTTTATCCAGATTATTTTGAATGTGTTTTACGTGATGAGAAATGATGTGAACTTGGGCCTTTTCGTAACAGGTGCTATTTTATTGAGTATAGTCCAAATAAACCAGCCAAATATGGTCGAAAGATTTTTGCTATTGTTGATTTTCGCGAACATTCTGCAGCTTGAAGTTAGAATTATACCGGAGCAATTAACTTTGGGACCAATTGAAGCTTCGAATTCCAGCAATTCACTCCTTAGCGATGATATTACCGGTGTGTGCACACTGAAAATTAAATCCAGCTGAATTCAAGCCAACAAAATTAAACGAATTCGGAACTTCTATTTTTAGTTTTCATAAAGATATCACAAAGGTTTCATATACAAGAAAAACAAAAATAAATGAATATGTCATTCTTCTTAGAATTTCACACGTTGGTGAAGAAATTTATACAGAGACTAAAAAGCCATAAATAATTATAGATTATAACAAGTTCACAGGGAACGGAGGAAGTTATATACGGTAGACCCAACCCTTTGGCAACTACACTGTAGCCAAAGAAAAAAAAACAAAGGGACAATGGCAAACTTTTTTTGCCGTTCAAAATATAGCAGGCATAAATGCACAAATCCTTTTCAATTTCATTGAACCCAGTGCATCTCCTAAGTTCAGAAGAATGTTCTAGAAAAACTTAGCAACGTCTCTTATAAAGGCATACTTTTAAGAACGTAGACAATTGTCGACTCTGAAAACTATTATTCCCAGATTTCTTCCTTTGGAGGTACGAGTAATAAATGAGGACTATAGCAACCCCAACTGAGAAAGAGATGATGTACTTGTTGTGACAAACAATAACATAACGATTAGCTGCATACAATATTCTGATTTTGAGTGCAGAAGTCATTTGGTGAAAACTATCCACTTTCTGTGGGACATGTGCCAATGAAAATGAGAGTGTAGAACATTTATGAACAACGATCATGTCTTCAAAAACATTGCTTGAATGTTATACCTATTTTAGTTGTTAACGTATTTCTGTTTAATTTTTTAACTTCAACTTTTAAACACATGTTTAATTTTTCAACTTTATTTTATATTCTTAACAGCTGTTTAAATTTTAAAGTTACATTTTGTGTTTGAAATTGTTTACTTTTACTTCACGCTTGTTAGAAAGTTCTGTTTTGCCAGGGCAGTGCGTGTGAAGTACGCCCGTCTATTTTTTTTTTTTACATGTTTAACCAAATTTTCACTAAGCGTTTATCCTTTTTCAGTAGAAAATTACTAGGAAATGAATATTTAGTGAATATTTGTTGAAAAATAGACTGGTGTACTCGTTACGCCCCCCCCCCCCCGGCAAAATAGTACTGTCAAACTACCCCGACATGGTTAAAGAAAGTAAAAATATCAAAACGATTTTTTTTTCTTTTTATTATAAAAAGAACATTATTGAGAAAATAAAGAAGGTTGATGAGAAAATACATTGATTTCTCGAGTATGGATATTTATCTTAGCTTCTTCGATGTTTACAAAAATACCTTCAAAATGGTAGGTACTATGATAGATCATGTCTTCAATAACGTTGCTAAAATTATATAATATTTCTAATTTAGTGAGGGAAATTTTCTCAGAGATTGAATAAAGTCGTCGCTTATTAGAAAGAAGAATTTTCAGAAGCATTTCAATATTTTAAACATAAAAACATTATTAGCAATAATTCTCATCCTTCTAAGATACGATCGAAATATTAATTTGTGCATCAATACTTAGAAATTTGAACAATTAAATAAAAAAAGTATTTTCTTGTTTTCAAATCTATTTCGGAATGCCTTAAATGTTCTAATTAGAGGAAATAATTATGATCATTTGAACAATAAAAAAGAAGAAACCAAACAAATGACTTAGTGAAGTGAGTAATGATTTGAGTAGTAAATTATTACGATTGGAAGTAACTGATTTTAGTGTTACTTTTAAAACCTCTGCAATTGACATTATGATATAAGAACCAAAAAGACATTCTTTTTTACCCATGGCAACCACCAGTAAGTGATGGAATTGGTCTTAATTTATCTGGAGTACAAAAAGTGTGAAAGAACTTGCGAATGTTTTCAGAATATATATTCAGCGATTAACTAAAACTATTAGGAGCTTCTATGACAAACATTTTAAAAATAAATAAAATCAATCTTGTTCCAGATCTTCATTTTGAACAAATACTGTTTTACGTCATTGGCATGCCTTTTTGATGTTTACAGCTTGATAAGGATTTTCTTTCAATGCGTATTTTCTTATTTCAAAAGCATCGAAAGAGTTTAAAAGTATTTGTTAATAACACTGATTCGTTATGAAAAATTTTCAAATTTATTTTAGATCCGCTGTATTGTTTGCATCATGCTTGGAAGCAATTTGAAAACTATGGGAAAGGGATCTCGTCACTTTGAAACAAGTTTTAAGTGAAGGCGAGTGACTTCCATACCACACCAGCATAAAGTCTTTGAGCCCCGTCAGATTTAACATACATCGCTATATGACTTGGATTTGCTGTAAACGCCAGTCAATTATTATCATCTATTTGGTATGTCTATTTAATGCCAAATTAGAAGTAAAAATGAGATTCGATGAAACGTAAATAACATCGCGTTTCTAAGATTTTACTTTTCTCTTTCGTTAGTTTGTTTCATTCAAATATACTGAAAAAGTTGGGAGAAACAAAGCGAAATGAAATAATTCCCGATTCATCTCTCTACTGACTGTTTGAAACCGTATTCGATTAAATTACTATAAATAACTTCGATATTTAACTCTATAAAGATGATAACACTCTTTTAGTTATGCGCAAGTTTGATTATAATTCTGAATACTGAAAATCGCCCCGTTTTACTAAGTAAAACCGATGCTTTGAATGGGGAAAATGTCTTACTAGCTAAAGGAAGTATGGATATTAAATAACGAGACTGAGGCTGCTACAGAAGATGTACGCATGCGCTAAACACCAGAGACCGACACCTATTTAGCGTGAAGCCTTCTCTTTCAAATGCACTGCATCTTGCATCTAATCCCTACAGCCGCAGCCTTCGTTCGCATTAGAATTATTCTTTTGTTTTGCCGGGAAAATGGTAAGTGTAACAGAAGAGCAAAGAATTGTGAAATTTCCCATAAAACATGGAAAGACCGCTACTGAAGCTTATCATTAATTGAAATAAGTGTATGACAATGAATGTTTATCGCGTGCACGCAGTTGGTTAAGCGTTTCCAAGATGACTGATAAGACGTTGAAGATTATTCATGCTAGGTCACCATTTCAGGTCAAAAACAGAAGACAATATTGTAAAAATATGGTAATTTGGTTTGATCTGACCGTCGGTTAAGTATTCGTGCGATTGCTGAGACTGTAGGAATTGACAAAGAATTCATAAGACAAATCTTACATAACAATTTTAACATGCTAAAATGTGAGTGCCAAAATGGTGCTTAAAGTTCTCAGGTTTGAATAACAAGAAGCTCGCAAAAATGCCTGTACTGATACATTGAAGGCTATTGAAAATTATACAAACTTATTGGAAAAGACGTAATTTTTTACTTAGGATACTGATCCTGAAATAGAGCACCAATCCATGCACTGGAAGAGCCCAACTTCACCGAGAGCCATAAAAGCTTGAATGAGCAAATCAAAATTCAAAGCATTGATGTTTTTCTTTCCCTCGATATTCACACACGAACGAGGGATTGCGTACATTCACTAGGTTAATTTTTTACTTAGGATACTGATCCTGAAATAGGGCACCAATCCATGCACTGGAAGAGCACAACTTCACCGAGAGCCATAAAAGCTTGAATGAGCAAATCAAAATTCAAAGCATTGATGTTTTTCTTTCCCTCGATATTCACACACGAACGTGGGATTGCGTACATTCACTAGGTTTCTGAAGGTATAAAACTATTAATCGACATTACTACCTTCACATTCTTGCTGAACTCCATAAAAGAATAAGGGGGAAACGACCCAAATTGTGGAGGGACAAGTCATGTTTTTCCACCAGACAATGTCTGTCAAGAAGTTTTCTATCCAAAAACAGCATATCAGAGTTATATCATCCACCTTATTCTCCGGATCTTGCGCCATGTGACTTCTATCTGTTTCTTAAGGTGAACTATGCATTAAACGGAACAAAGTTTAATTCAGTTGAAGCTGGAAAAAGAAAGCGGCACGTGCCCTGAAGAAGCTGACAATAGAAGACTTCCAGAACTGTAGAGCGTTGTAGGGATAGAGAAGTGATATATATATATATATATATATATATTGAAAGTGATAATAAGTATGAAATCAAAATAAAATGTTTTACAGAGTTGGTCTCTTTATTTAATAGGCATACCTCGTAATGCTCAGATTAAAGTAAAAACGTTTTGTTGGGAACTTTTGACTACAGGAACTTTTAACAAAAATATCAGAATGTTTTTGCTGCCTTTTCAAGGTCATACTTATTGAATCAAGTGGGATTTAAATGCCATCACTTACTCACCGTTTTGACAGAAAACTGTTGTGTTTTAAACTTGAACGAAAATTTAATTCTCTCAACGAGGAATTCATTTAATTGAAATCTCTTAATGTTAAAGAATATTAAGCTGTTCTCTTAATATTAAAGAGTTTAAAATCTCTTTCGGATCGAAAAGGGAATTATATATATTGTCTTGACTATCCTGTAAAGATACTTTTGAGTACTGTTACAAAAATAGCCCTGTGAGTGTACGGGGAAACAGTTCAACAAGGAGAGTAATGATGTTTTACTCACAAATATTGAGAAAAAGACGAAGCACAGGTACAGATTATCAGCTTAAGAAAAACTGCATGTCTTGAACATACCAGTGTATAATTGTTATGAGCAAGTTATTATCCAAGAAGTGAAAAAGCAAATTAAAAGAATCGAACCTAAATACATGTCGGTAAAATCACTGAATCGCGAAACTTCAAAAATCAGCTTACTCTTAATGACTCAGTGGACACGGACACTTTATTGCGATACATGAAATGATCTATCCTCAACAATAAGATAGTGTTTGTTACATATGAATTTCAAATTTATTCTTTTCTACTACACTGCTGGCCATTAAAATTGTAACTCCATGAAGGAAAGCAAATGCAAAAAAGATATATATTGTACGTAAACAGTATGACATGAAGACAAAATTATTAAATTTGCTAGCAGTTTTGGGGTGTACAGGGGTAGAAATTAGTACAAACAGCTAAAATCTCTCTAAATGGGCTTAGATGACAGAAACGAGAAACTCATTCCATGCTGCTTCAAGTCTATGCCACACTTCATCAACCGTTTAAACTGGAGAAGGACGGCTGCCCAGTCTCTCAAAAAACCATTACCAGATGTTTTCAATGAGAGACAGATCTCGAGACCATGCAGGCCAGAGCAACAATCGAATACCCTATGTATCGAAGAAGGTCAGAACACGACGTGCAACATGTGGCCTTGCATTATCTTGTTGGAAGATGGCGTTTGGCAGTCCTCGAAGTTAGGGCACAACAGCTGGACGTAAGATGTCAGAAATGTACCGATCTGCGTCGATCCGAACTAGTAATGTTCGTGTCATGTACCCAGTTACTATGTCGATAGTCGATATCGAATGCAAGCAGGTGACGAGTAGTCTCCTAGGAGTCTCCAGAGACATATACCGCCATCAGAATACTACTCGCAGAACCGAAACTCGTCTGAAAAGACGACATTACAGGAATTACGCCGAATGACAAGGTTGGATACTCCTGCATCCAGCCTTGTCATTCGGCAAACCTTAGCCGTCGTCTCTCTTTATGTTGCATTGTTAAGGGAAGCCTAAGTGTTCCTAGTAAAGCCTTGTAAAAGTAAAGCCTTGTTGACAGTCCACACTGCTGCAAAATCTCCCCCCTCCCGTACTAACGGATACCGTGCTGCAACATGCCCATTTCCTGTTTTTCAGGGCCGACCTCACTGTATGTTAGTCATCTCGGGAATTAGTCATGCGAGGGCGTGGAGATTCCTCATGCCCTCAGTATGACCCTCAGCAAACTATTGATTCCATATTCGCAGGACAATTGTTGGATTTTGACCAATGCGACTAGCGATATAACGGAATGATAATCCACACATTTTCGATAGGCAACGATATTGCCTCAATCAAATTCCGACACATGCTGGTAAGCATTTCTTCTTATTCGAGGCATAACACGATATTCTGAGCCCATTCCGAATCTTACAAAGCGCTTTCCGATTGAGAAATCCAATGCAAAATTTTTCTTTTATGCAGTACTTCAGCTGTCGTTCCTCACTCCTGCGTCATCTAAATGTGCTGAAATACTAATCATGTGCATATCCTAACTTCTTCGTCCTTTTATGTGATTTTGACTTTCATCAAATCATTCCTTCCTGGTGTTGCAATTTTAATGGACAGAAGTGTACTTAAAGGAGTAAAAAACATTAGGCTTTATATTTTGCATTGTTAGATAATGGTGCAATTGTTTCGTTTTCCTGCCAAAATTTCGTTCAGAAATTATTTATAGTGATTATTCGTTTACAATTAAGACTAGGACGCACAAAGTCTTTTTTTTCACATGGTAGCAATGATAATGGAATACACTCATGGACAAATAAATTAGCGCACCAAGAAGGAGTCGTCAAAATGAAACGAAATTTTACATACGTAATGACTACTTTGATATAAGTAAATGATTAGAAAATCAAAGAAAAAGGATCATTTATTTCAGAGAAAAAGGCAAAAGAAAGGAGGATTTAACACCCTGTTGAACCCCCTGTAGCGCGAATGCACGATGCGATGCGATCGGGCATTGAGGCATACACGTTCTGTATGATATCTTGAGATATTTCGTTCCATATTTGCTGTAACCTTGCCTCTAGTTCGTTCAAACTCGAGGGATGCCCAACTCGCCGTCCCAAATGATCCCAGATATGCTCGATTGAAGACAAATCTGGGGATCGGGCAGGCCAAGAAAGGGTAGTAACAGTGCGGAGACAGTCTTGTGACACCCTTGCCATGTGAGGCCGAGCATTGTCTTGTTGAAAAATGGCTCCTGGGAGCCGTTGCATGAGTGGCTGCAGAATGTCATGGACATACCGCTGGGCTGTCATGGTGCCACGGATTAATACTAGGGGTGACCATGTATTGTAGGCAATAGCACCCCATACAATCACACCAGCTGTGGGAGCGGTGTGTCGCTGTAAAGGAAAGGCAAGATTGAGGCGTTCACCACGGGGTGTCCACACACGAACACGATTGTCATCACTGCTGAGATTGAATCTGGATTCGTCGCTAAAGACGACCTGGTTCCATTCCGCTGCAGTCCAGTTTCCTCGTGCGCGGCACCATTCCAAACGGAGGCGTCGATGGGTGGGCGTCAAGGGCAGCACACGTAATGGGCGCTGCGATCCCAAATGTCCTTCAGCCAAACGCCTTCTTATGGTTCGAGAAGACACAGGGGGCCCTAGTGAAGGTGCTACCTGTGCCTGGATGGCGGCCGATGAAGCAGTTGGCTGTACGCGTGCATTTCTTACGATGGGGTGGTCTTCTCGACGACTGGTCTGTCGAGGGCGTCCTGAGCCTGGTCTTCGTGTAAATGACATCTCTCCGATCCACTGGTCCCAACACCTCCTCACAATACAATCAGAGCGGCCTAATTGACGAGCTACTCGCCTTGCTGACCACCCAGCTTCCATCATGCCGATGATTCTCCTTCTCTCAAACTGCGACAGCTGCTCAGATTGTCTTCGAAAACGGCGTAATGGCATGTTTACCTCAGCTCTTCCTTTGTAAACAATTCAGCACACTCAAACAAGCTTTGTTTACCTGATTTATACTCCACGGAGAACGACGTTAAACGCCCTCTACCGGCTATACGTAATGCGCAATAACGCTGAATTTCTAATCATTTGCATATCTTCCCGACATGTACCATCAAGCCAAGTTTTGTTACGATCCCGCAATTATTTCTTGGTGAGATAATTTTTTTGTCCATGAGTGTATATTGATTTCCAATAACTGCACATTTGAATGCTTTCTTTGTAATGACTCAGTAGTTCAATAACGTTTAAAAAACAGTCCATATTTTTTTATCCGAAATTGTTAGAAAATTACAAACAAAATATGATTAAAAAAAATCCCTTATTGACTGAAAATTAAGTATATTTACTATATTCAGAATTATGAAAATTATCATTGTCCCTTTAATGTTCGATTTTTTCAAACATGTTTGATGATAATCTTATTTTCCATAACTTCATATTTCATTCAATGAATGAATGATTCATGTAGAAGAATTTATTGCCAAAAAATGAAATTTTTACTTAAAGTTCTCAAATGTCTCTCTCTTTCAATTCATTTCAAATTCTTCAATTTCAATTTCTAAACAAAAGTGCATGTTTCAAAACGAATCAAAGCCCCCCTCCCCGAAAGAAAAGGAGGGGTTGGAAAGTTTGTTCTACGGATTAGTAAGGCCATTAATGAATCAAAAAGTAAATTAGAATAAATTGTACGCATAATAATCATAAATATGAGCTTTGAAAACGTGATGTCTATCCTACCTACAGATAAATGACGCTGCGCACGAAAGGCGCCACCTGTATAATTTACTCGCGAAAGTGCTAAGTGGTTAATGATCGAAGGAGGACAGAAATGCTGCAATATTATTTGTATATTATTGCCTGCCATTTACCTCGATTAATAAGCCTTATGAACGGATATTTCGGTCGAAATGAGCACAGCTACCGAGAGAGAACAAAAAAGCTTCTTTTAATAAAACCAAATGAAATCTTAAGCTGACCTGGTTGCCTAGAATGCTGTAACAAATAATCGTTATCTGAGAACCAATAATTTCAAATGGTCTCTAAACTGCTTGGAAATTTACCTTTGCTTAGTTGCTGTCCTCCAGTATTAAATTTCCGGCTTCGATAATCCTGTGGCAGCCCTCTTTTAACCAATTGCATCTTCTCACCATGTCATGAAGTGGCAAGAACCATTTGCACATTCTCGCCTTGTCATCGAAGTTGCACAACAAAACAACTAATTTCTGAATGCGCGCAGTTATGCAAGTTGCAAATATCCTGCATGCCCACATGCAGTATTGGTATTTATTTCCAGTGCAGATATCAGAAGGACACACACTTGGAGCAACAACACCAGAAATAAAAGAAGAGAAAAGGAGTCATTCCCTTACCGTGTCCTTCCGATTGCTATTGTACTGTATTGAAGACTATTAATAAAATTGACTTGTTTTCAGGACATCACATTTATTTGCGCACATCTTTTCAAACATAAATTCAAGACACAATTTTACACAAGCACCACTTTTTCAACGTTCGTCTTTACCTCTTGGAACCAAACTCAATACTAAATTTCATATCCGTTGCCAGTAAATTATCTAAAATCAAAACTATAATCTGGTGTTGCCAAAAAATATATCTTAATAAAGAATATGGAAAAAGGTATCACTTTAAGTTTAAATCGTCTGCTTTTAAAAGTAGAATAGGTAATATCTTAAATAAAGTATCACATTAGATTAAATCGTCTGCCTTTAAAAGTCGAACAGATAATATCTTAAAAAAAGTATCACATTAAATTAAATCGTCTGCCTTTATAAGTTGGACAGATAATATCTTAAAAAAGTATCACATTAAGATTAAAATCGTTTGCTCTTAAAAATTGAATTATGTCACAACCTCTCCCCCCTCCGAAATAAACTTTAATAAATTTTTTAGATTAAAGTTTCTTAAGATTTAAATTATTGTTTCTTCCTATTTCAGGAAATTGATTTGCTTAGCAACTTAATTTTTTTTATAGAATAGTTCTCTTATAACAACACCATTTCATATGCTAAGCTTAAATTCCTCAAATTACATAAAAAATCAATAATAAACATACATAACTAATAAGAAGAATATCTCTTACATAAATACATACAGGTATATAACTTACATCCAAAATATTTGACGTAACAAAAATTCAAAAGCACCCTTTTTTTTTAAATACAGTAAACAACAAATAGAATATTAACTGAAAATCACAATATAATTCTAAATACTATTTTTTATATTTTTAATTCCACTAGGTATTGAATGAAATTGTTAGTCTGCAGCAGATACTACTAATTAAAACCCTTTCTATACAAAAAGTTGTTATGACATAAAAGAGAATACATATTAAAAGTAATATCTATAATCATCACATTAGACAAAGAAATAATTTATAATGAAAAAAATACTGAAACAAATAAAACATTAGAAAGCTCATATTTTTCACTGGTATGCAGCTTTTTAAAATGTACAATGAATATGAATTACATACAATTTGTGATGAAGAAAGTTGCTAAAACAATACAAAGAATAAGCCAATTCGTAAAAGAGTAAATGCCTATTCTCAAAGTCTGAAAGTATATTATTTTAAATATATTTTCTCTAATCAGGCCATGGAGTGAGACTTGTATCCGCAAGTTTATGACTCTTGCCACTGCCAGGAACTTCCATATAATTATAAGACTGTAAAGCCATTGCCCAAATCATAAGTTTTGGATTCAAATTTACAATATTTTTAAGCCAAACTAAAATAGTATGGCCCATCATGGTGATGAATTTATTTGGCACATCCAAATAGCATTGTAGTTTCTTCCTAGCAATTTCTTTGGCAGCGCACTCTTTCTCTGTAATAGAATATCTCTTCTCAGTTCCTGAAAACTTCTTTCTGAAAATATCAGAAAAGATACGCTTTTTCTCAAAGGAATTTCTCTTTTTCTTACAATTTAATTCATTGTCTTCACATTTACTAGTCTCATATACCTTGTCATTATCGACAGTTACACTTTCATCAGATTTGAGGAAGCTTACGAAATATTTTGAACAAATTTTCTTAGAAGAATGCATTTTTTTACAGCATTTTTTTCTTTTTGAATAACAAGTGTTATCTTGATTATCTCCTTCCTCTGAACTTGATATTTCAGATCTAGCAAAAGTGACATTCTGATCTGCCTTATTGTTCAGTTCAGGATTTTCATTCATTTCACCAAAACAATCTTCATTCAGTTCACGCTGAATATGACTTTCTGGAACTTGTTCAATATTTTCAATCCTGTTTTCAGATTCAACATTTTCTGCATGGATAATTACTGGTGTGACTGCACGTGGTTCCTTACAGAATTCCTTCAAATTAACTTTGATTAATTCTTTGATTGCAAAATCTTCACTAGATGGTGGTAAAATCTCTTCAACAATTTTGGTATCGGAAATTTCTTCTTTAGGATTAAAACGTGGCACGACATCATGAATTCTATTTTTCACAGGTTGATCAGATAACTGCATGGATTTTCTGGGTGGTATACCTGCAGCTCTTAATTCCAGTTCCAGTTTTTTTAGCTCAAAGGCTCTAACTCGTGCTCTCTCTTCCAGATCCCGTTCTTCTTTTTCCAGTTTTTCCTAACTTTCCCGTTCTTCTTTAATGGCACCAAGTAATTGAAGTGTAAATTCCTCATTATATTCAGGATTTTCAAAAATCAGTTTATATAAATGAATAATTTTAAATTCAGGTTTTACGTTAAAACCCAATTCTTCAGCTAACACTTGTAAATCCTGTTTCCTACTTCTAGCTAAGAAAGCCATGTTGGAGAACTTTAACTTGTATGTGAAATTAAAGAATTTCGATAAATGAACGTTGAAACAAAACAGCTTTAAAGAAAGCCACTCGGAAAAGATGACGCTAATTCTTGAATAAACAAAGCAGTATATGATGTCAGAACAGAACAGAACAGAACAGAAAACAGTCCGCAGAAGAAAAATGGCGCTTGAAATCTAAGAACTTTCACTACCAGATAATTCTTCGGGCAAAAGGGAAAAAAAAAAAAATTCAGCAACAGGTAATTTTTACCAAACAACTTCTTCAGGCAATTCCAAATATCTCATTTTCAATTTAGAAACTCAGAAGACCAGCATTATTTGATTGAGGTAAGCACTCCAATTCTTCTTGGGGAGACCAGCACTACCGCCATTCGAATAAACAGATCTGAATTTCAACTATCTTCGGTGGAACCTCCAAATAATAGTTTGTACTGTATTGAAGACTATTAATAAAAATGATTCAAGACACAATTTTACACAAGCACCATTTTTTCAACGTTCGTCTTTACCTCTTGGAACCAAACTCAATACTAAATTTCATATCCGTTGCCAGTAAATTATCTAAAATCAAAACTATAATCTGGTGTTGCCAAAAAATATATCTTAATAAAGAATATGGAAAAAGGTATCACTTTAAGTTTAAATCGTCTACTTTTAAAAGTAGAATAGGTAATATCTTAAATAAAGTATCACATTAGATTAAATTGTCTGCCTTTAAAAGTCGAACAGATAATATCTTAAAAAATGTATCACATTAAATTAAATCGTCTGCCTTTATAAGTTGGACAGAAAATATCTTAAAAAAGTATCACATTAAGATTAAAATCGTTTGTTTTTAAAAATTGAATATGTCACACTTTCTAACGCCTATAATCTAAAGTGAGCTCCTCTCCTGAACCTGTCCGAATTTCTATCTCTTTATCGACACCCTAGATCAACTTAGTTCATACTGGATCAGTTGGAGACATTTTGTATCAGAAAATTCATAGTTTTTGATACACAATTAATGGCAGTTCTCTGCGGCATTTCCTCTATCTTACCAGTTTTTGGAACAAAATTATATGTTCATGCACAGTACTACCAAATGAAAATAAAATAAAAAAATTTATATTGAGCTGCCCTGGATTTTTATAATTTTCTGATCTGAGTCAATTGAATTATTTCTTTAATCCTTTTACAAACCCTTCAATCTGAGAGTGTTCACAGGATCCTTGGATTACTTTACCCCATCCTCTCAGACTATCTACACTTTCCCAATTAGTGAAAATACTAAGATTGTATTTTCCTGCTGTCTATCTGGCAACACGCAAATAAATATCTTCTCCAAATATAGTGTGATATCGCCTGATTTAATTTAAGCATTAATCTAGAAATATAAACTACTGTAACAAAGTAAAAAGTACAGATCGTATAAACTACTAAATGTCTTTTGTCTTTAAGATGATTAATAAATAAAAACGAATAGCATGCGAGTACTTAGTAAGGCCAATTGAAATAAATCAAATATTTTCCTGTTTTAAACTGATTGGCTTCATAATAAAGTAAAAGGAGAGGTAAAAATATCGGGAGAGCTAACTTAACATACTTGTGCTATAGAATAATTACATTTTAAATTATAATCAGGAAAATGCTCAAAACTACCCAGCATTTTCTTCTCACCTGGACCCTATAAGGATGGTACACTCGTCCCAAGAGAAAGAGGACTTTTTTTGATGTTCACGGAGGATGACAAGCCTTATTGACAGAGAGAACTGTCTATACATTTATCTCAAAATGTAATAATACGCCTTTGCTCTATCTTTAATAATAATGCGCAAATTATTTGAAGCAACAGAAAAATTCTTGGACCTCATAGATTTAAAAATGCCACTCTCAAATACTTATAAAGCAGTGGAATCTAACAATTCACAGGAATTAGCCACAAAGACCTTCATTATATTCGTTTCTTCAGAATTAAAGAAAAACATCATATAACAATAAATAAAAGTAATGATGAATTTTACCTTATGGTATTTTGTCAGAATGATATAAGGGAAAAGAATGTTAAGATATGTGTAAAATTATAACAAACAACGATAATCTCTAAATTTTGTTACAAAGTACACTAAGAAAAATGGATTAGCTATAAGAGAGCAGAAATTATAATATGGAAATAAATAATCAAGTGTTACAGATTTAAATGTTTTAATAACCATAACATTAATGACAACAGAGTTTTAAATTTATAAAATTTCACTAAGAATTGAATTTCTCCAGTTTGGAGAAAAGTTTCTTTCAAAGAGCTTATCAGAACGCAATTCTTTTTTCTAATTAATGTTTTTCTTCTTCCTGAGCAAAATCAAAGAAACTGAAAAATTATCCGGGTCCTATCCGAGGTGAAAAGAAACACATTTTTCATTCACTGAAAAAAGTTCAAGAACATTAATTAAATTTTTTTCAGTAAAAATCAGTAATTCTAATAACAATTCTGATATACACTAACATGTGAAGAATAAATACACTTCTATAATTTCATTCTTTTCTTATGAATTTTTTTTCATCATCAGGAAACTAACGATGCTGAGGATCGTTAACGTTATTATATACATTGGACATAGGATATTTACTAAAGAAACTGTTTGACAAAAATCAAACAGTTAGAATCGAAAACTTGAATATTTATTAACTGAATTCATCTTTCCTTTTAGCCAAACTAAATGCACTCCAAAAAATTCATTTTTATACATCTATAAGTTCAAAGACGTGTTATTATTATTATGGAAGACGTAAACTCAAAGCTAGAAAGAGCTACTTTCCATTTCCAGTGAAACTGTCTCTTAACTGACAAACATTGGGTAAGTTTTCGGATTATTTTTGTATGAAAACGTTTTACATGAGATCTCAAGTATTTATGGTAATTTTAGGATTTTCATTATTGATCAAAAGAGGAATGATTTCATTTTAATCTAAAGATTTACATTTTACATTTATTTCTCACCACTTCTACACCATGTGAGATCATTTTTCTCCGCACCAAAGATGAAAATCTTACTTGAATATGTGACTCAATATGAGCATCTCACACTTACAGAGACTTAACTCTTATAAAAAGCAAATTTCAATTTTTTCAGAAATTACGTGCTTACGGCTCAGTAAAAATGAAACTGAATTAATTAGAAGAAATATTTATGTTTTGGTTTCGAATCGCTACGCTCAATATGTGCATAATTCGGCGAAAAAAATGTAACCCCTTTTTTCTTCTTTTTATGTCGCTTACTTGAAGATCAACGAAAGGCATTTTCAAATAACCTTTCCTAATCTACAGGAAACTTTTTTATCCTTGTAAATATTTCCTCGATGAAATTGAAACAGCCATCCGTCTGCTTTAGTGGGCATTGGAAGCTCATTCGAACAGGATAGACTTATTGCTTCTGCATAATAGCATGTCCGTTTATTAAGGTAAGCTTCCATTTTTGAAAATAATTTTTTATACAGATAGGTGGATTCAAATAACATTTTTTTTATTTGTATTCATCAGGAAATTCACAATGACGCGATTTGAATCAAATTGAATTATTGTATATAATTCATTAATACTTCGTAATTATGAAAAAAAAACACATATATAATTGAATAGAGCCGGTATAAAACGAATCAAATGAACCTTCCACTGAAACTCAAAAACTGTCCTCTCTAGTTAGAGTAAGATTCATCTATATTCACCAAATATAGCCAAGGAATAATTGTCTAAAATGTTCGAAATGCAGTTTAAAAGTCCAATTGATGTATGATAATCTATTAAATAAATATTAATTTAAAAATCTGAAAAATTATGTATATTTATATATTGGGTAAAATTACTAAAATTTCTAAAATAATTAAGGAAAAACTTCGATAATATTTTTATGAAAAATTAGCGTAGCGATTGCGTACTTGAATTTACCTTACACGTAGAAAAAAAAAAGAAATTGCTTTGCCATTTTCAATTTGAAGCAACGAATAAGTAACTTATTGTAGAAACCTATCCCTAATAACATGTTTTTTTTAACATTACAAGCTAAGGAGAAAAATAAAAAAAAAAATTACTAATAATAAAAAATTCGACAAACGGGTTGATTCTTAAAGGAAATTAAATTATGTGAAATCTAGAAAAAATATTTCTTTTTGTTGTCGGAAAATTCAAAAAGAATATTTAGAAAAAAAATGCCTTTCAAGTGTCGAATAGTCGCCAAATCTTTTCTAGGAATTTTACCCTATATTAAATCGATTGATTATAAAACAAATAATTAGTTGCATTGTCTTACATGAATAAAAAGTTTGACTAAAATTTGACTATATATTTAAATATTTAGAGAATATTAATTTGTATAAATTAACTAACATCTGGAGTTTTTTCTGATTTTATATTTAAGTTTCCAGCTTCTTTTCAACCAAATGAAATGTGGTTACTCAAATTAAGTAAACATTAGAAGTGGAGTGAATAGATATATTCGAATCGTATAAAGGCGACAGGGCATTCAAATTGAGAGAAGTAGAATAGGTTTAGGTTATATATATATATAGAAAGATTGCTAGTGTTATAAGCACGGAAGCTTCTTGAGTATCTGCCCGATTTGCTGAGACTAGGATCCGACGTGGTCTGGTCGAATTACTGTTTGAAGGATTTACTCGCTTCGTATTCTGGTAAGCGTATTATTTGATATATTATAGAAGTTGTTAGTGCTCACGGCAAGGGACTTTGAACTGAGGCCGAGAGCATTCCCTTTATTAGAGAATTTATAAATATTATTTTGAAACATAATTTACTAGATTCCTGAATTGTTGACTTGTGACTATTTATTTATTTCTTCTCTGTTTAGGCTTAAATTGAAATCAAGATACGTGATTAGACTAACATTTAAGATGACAGACGAGTCGGGATCACGTCACAAATTTCCATACTTATTTTGATTCAGTATTGAATATTATTCACATAAAATTATGAAATACTAGTAAATATTTTACTTCAAACATTCTATGAAACATGATTTGAAAAGGAATTTACTGAGTTATCTATGAGTATTTTGATTCTTCTGGTGTTCTTTTTTCCCTTCAGAAAAATTGGTATCGAGGATCTCAAATGTTTATTTGCTTTCACTACATGCTGAGAAAAGAACTGCTTCTTTTTACATATACTCGTAACATCAATTTCAAATTGAATTTCTTCTCCATTAAAATGTCTCTTCCACTCTCTTTTTTTTCTGGGAAAAAATTTAGTTGAGTAAATTAATTACATATCTCTGCAGTTTTGAGAATTTAAATTTATTTGTGTTCAAACTTGTTTATGCAAGCAATTAATTTTTGTCATATATTAAAATATAAAGATGTATATTTAAAATTCACTAAATGCATAGTCATAATGGTAAGTGGTTATAAATATGAAAGAGCTTATCATTATCAGTTTGTATTTTTTTAAAGAAATATTGATGCAAATTACATATATTTTAATATTTTCAACTGAGAAAAACAATTTTTTATAACAGATAAAAACTATGAATATCATATCACCTTTGAAATAAATTTTTTTGTTCTCTTTATTACCGTAACAATGCATTGAAAAGATGAGGAAATAAAGCAAATGGAATTCGCTTAGCAGAAATCACTTCATAGATAACAGAAAGGAAACTACTTTTGTGTTCATATTATGAAAAATACTGTTGAGAAGTCGGGTACAAAAATATTCTCAAAGTTCATAATTTTTAGATTAGTGCAATGAGTCTCTTCAGTTTGCATTAATTCAAGCAGCTCATTCATCAGCACTGAGTTTGAAAACAATGTTTTTCGATATTTTAAGAGATTGAATTACGTAGTATATTAGGGGGTAGCCTAAAGTTTTAATTATAGTGAAGAAATAACCTAGATATTTGGATAAAATTTATTCTGCAGATTCGTTGATTGCAAATTACAGCGATTCATGTTGATTGGTTTGGATTTAGAAGGCTATAGATTCAAGTATCCCGCAATATCATAAAGTTATAATTGTTATCATTGGTATCGTAAAGCTTCAATTATTACAAAAAATTATCGTGAAAGAAACATAATTTTTATTTATTATTCTTAAGACTTCTCAACATAGTTAATATCCAGAGTTATTCATTTCTCCCAGTGTTTCTTGACCTTTCAAAGGCCATTATTGTAAAACTCAGGCTTCCTGAAATCAAACGAATCAACATGAATTTGTGCAATTTATAACATTGTGTACATAAGGATAAATCAATATGCAGAATATATTTTATCTAAGTGTCTAAGTTATTTTTAGTAATAATCAAAACTTTACGCTACCCCCTCATACAGACATATTAAATTTTCGGCCGTTAAGTAGCTTGCTACCCTCCCCCCTCCCCATTTAGTTTCATAAAATAATATTTAAGCATTTTCTGACGTTTCTCAATAATTTCAAAGTTTTTAATAATATAAAATTTTGACTTTTATAATGGTAATTATTTAACGGTGAAAAAATCCCTTGCTTTGATTAATACAATTTTTTCCAGACAAGTTACCATTCATAATTAGAAAATAAACCAAAGAAATAAATTTTAGAGAAAACACTTTATAAATGAAAAAGATGCACTAATGGAGGTCACTGTAAGCAATTGTTACAAACAAGGAAATATAATTTAAGAATGTAGTGATCCTAATCACTCCTCTCGAAAAACACAATAGTTTTTCGTAACTTGACGGAAAAGAAACCAAAGGTAATTTGATTCAAATTTGCGATAGGAATCGAGTAGTTGTTATTGCGCGATTGCCATCGAAAGGCGATTACAGATGACGATGAAGGCATACATTTTTCCCTAGGCGCACTTTTTAATAAAATTATGTGGAAAACCATATACTGACGGAATCATTGATTAGAAATCCATCGTTTATTTCATATAACTTTTAATTTTTATTAGCTTCTTCTTTTCATGTTTCAATAGTGCAGGTAGAACAATTTTTGGCAGATGCTCAAATAGCAATGCGTTTCTCAATCTTGGTTCCTAAGTGAAATAAACAAGAACACTGTCAAGAAATGTTGCATCGCGAATGACACTAAGTGGTTTGTTTTTCCTATCATATAACCATATTTGTTCTATGGTTCAGTATTTTTCACTTCCATCGAATAAACAATATCAATTCTTAATGACGGTGACAGAGAGATTTGTTAGAAACATCAAAATCTCCGCTGTTATTTAGAGCGGAAATTTTGATTACTGCTCTTATTTTGATAGATGTTTAGTCAAGACCACAAGATGTATTCACTTGACAGAAATTATAGTAAAAGAGCAAATAGATTGCAATTTATAACGAGTAGTTGTTAAAGTTGCCTATTTTTTCCTATATTGTTCATATGTGAAAAGAAATAATATTAATGGATTTTGTTCGATCAAACTATAGCAGAAAAAGAACAATATTTCTATTTCTATCTATCGTTTCGTTTTTTTATCCCTTTTTTTTATAAAAATGAATTGTAAGTAAATGAATGTACGACTAATCAACTTGTTCTAAATACTTATTATCACTAATTAGTTTTTGTATAACAAAGAAACTTTTTTATACAAATTTGATTTTGTGAAATGAATGACTGAGTGGGATTAGCTTTATGTGACAGATCTGTAACAACACAAAACTTTCAATGCGACATGCAATTCGTTTTTCTCCTCATTTCACAAGGATGGACTTCCATTACCTATATTTCTGCCTGAGACAAGTTTCAAAACTAATGACTAGGTTCCTGCTAAAGAAATCAAATTAAAAATTCATATTTAGAGGCAAGTCGTAAGTAAAAAAAGAAAGAAGTTGCAAATCACAACGTTTATTAGATTCTGAAGCGAGATAATTTCAACACTTTTTCAGAAACAAAAATATTTATTTATTTGGCATATAATGTTAATGAAAAGATTACCACTGTTCTTCTCCAATTAACTTTTCAATTGTGGGTTAAAAACCAGTCAAGCTAAGCCGGAGAGGGGAACAACCAAAAGCCGACTTCTAAATTTATGTTTTATTACCGTCATAGAGAAAAATTTCACTTCATTTAAATATGTGTGGCGGTCGCGAAACGGTAGCGCAGATTCGAACCCTGGACCAAGGGATCCGAAGCCGACGGGCCTACCAATCAAGCCGAAAAGATATCTCCTCGGGTTGGTTGAGTAAGGCCTTTTTAAACAGTGGCGCCGATGTAGAAGGAAG
>BMAW01096653.1:0-83296 GCA_019974015.1 Nephila pilipes | reverse complement strand
AAAAAAAAAAAAAAAAAAAGATTTGGAAAAGCGTTGGAACGATTGTATCACCCTAAAAGGTGATTAACAAAAGGTGTTATGTTGATGAATAAAAAAAATTTTCGCAAAAAAAATGTTGTTTTCAATGTTAGACTCGGGAGTTATTGATCGATGTGTTAATATGGAGAGAGAACAAAGTACTGGATAACATTATTGAAATTACTAGTAATAGGGGGTGCGGAATCAGGGTTTGGGCTTGAATCTTTATGAAATGGCCACACTGATCTGCATGTGTTCCATAGAGGAACTCTGACTGCTGTGAAACATCTTGACGATATCTTTTCTCCATATGTCACGCCATATGGTGGTGTTATTGGTGATGAATTTATCCAAAGGGATGATAATGTCTGACTTCCACGAGGTAGGTTTGTTGACGAATATCTTGAGTATCAAGGTTTGGAGCAAATGGAATGGCCAGCTTGGTCTCAGGAACTTAATCCGATTGAACCCTTTTGAACTATTCCGATGGACTGGAGGCTGCCTTAAAGTCTTTAAATGCACTGGAATATGGGATGTTTCCTGTAAAGACGTTGCTTTCAATTCCAGTGCTTGACAACTTAATTGTCGGTATGAAAAGTAAATGCATTTTAAGTAGGTTGCGGACACATTCCTTATTAAAATCATTTAATAAATTTTTTCTACGAAAAACTGTGATTAATTTTTATCTAATTGTGAACTTCTACAAAACATGTTATTTTTTAATTACAAATGAGGTTTGATATTTAAATTATGTAAAATTCAATAAATAATTGCATTTTAATTAGGACTCATTAAAGCATTAATATTCCATATTTCACATTTTATGTTAGTTTGTTTTCAAATTATACGGAAAAAATATTGGTTGTATCTTAGCTTTCAGAAGCTAGTGTTTTTGTATTATAACATTTTTAAAAATACCTGCATTACTTTAAAAATAATTATTATCTAGTTTAAGGACAGCAAAATATATTCTAGTAAGTTTAAATTCGGTTATGAAAAGCAATGTAAATTATAAAACGTGACTCCACCAATTGGAATATGTGCTAAATTTTATTTTAAAGAGAAACGCATTAAAATCAAATGTATTTAAATAACATAAAAAGTAAACACACACACATACATACATAACTTCAATGAAATAAAAGGAAATTAAACTTTTCGCAGACCTGAATAGTTATTTAAAGAAACGTAAATTATTGATCAATCACTTGATACGTATATAAAATCTGCTTTACATATTAATTTGCGAGCAATACTTCTTCGATAAATTGTTGAACACAAAATGTATTTTTTTATGTGTTCGAAAGAATTCGATTCGTGGCATTATTACTTTCCCTTATGAAAATGATTTCACCTAAGAACATATTAATCAGTCTTGTTTACTTAACGTACAGTGCAAAACATTGCTTGTGCTTTATCAATATTAAAAGATGTAGAATATTATTGTATATATTATTTTGTATGGCACCAAATTCACGCTATTGGAACATCAGATTATCTAATTAAAAAGATCATTCATTTTCTGTTTGAATAACTCCTTTTTTAAATAAGAGCATTTCTATATTTGTTACAAATACATATTGGAATGATGATAGTTCAAAGTATAAAGTATTTATTAAGTCATGATATAGAAAATAGTGACTGTGTGTGTGCATATTCTTTTTATATTTTAAAATAGTTTTATAATATAAACTTAACCCTTTAAGTTTTATAATATAAACTTAATTGTATTCATTGAAATAAATTAAACAGCATTCAAAAACTTTTTTTTCTCTAAACTATTATCACAAATCTTTTAATCAAACTCTTTAAGTTACTATTATGATAACGTTTGACCAGAAAAAAGTCTCGTCAAATTTTTTATACTGAAAAATGTAGCAGCTTATACTATATATTTAGAAATTTCTTATACTCGCAAAAAGAAAAATATTTAATTAACTTTCAAGACTTTTTATTCAAACTCTTGTTAGTTATAAGCTTTAAATAGATTAAAACAAAAATTTTAGAAAATACTTTATCAAGAAAGCATATATATGAATTAAAGAAGGGCTGTTAATGTTTATGTTTATGTTTATGATAATTTACTTATATTAATCATAAATATATGTTAATGTTTATGTTTATGTTTATGATAATTTACTTATATTAATCATAAATATATGTTAATATTTATGTTTATGTTTATGATAATTTACTTATATTAATCATAAATATATGTTAATGTTTATGGTAATTTACTGACATAAATCATTCACATTTTGTTATATTCTATTTCAAGGTATACCTATACAGTGAAAAAATATACTTAATTCCAAAAACGTTATAAAGAATATAGACATGTAAGGTTTTCTGTGCGTATTCTGTTTAAAAAAGAATTTCTAACCAAAATTCACATACTTTCATTTCAGCAATTTTTAAGTGTGCTAAATTATAATTTTTTCAAAATGGAATCAACCAAAATAAAAAGACAATTACAATTTGTTTTCTATACATTTTTGTGGTAAGTATTAGTTCATAAGTGACGGAAGTGAAATACCAGGATTTGAATTTGCAGAAAAAATTTCATGTGTGAATGTAACTCATTTCACTATATTCAAAGTAATTTAGTTACATTCCACTGAACAAGGCTCTTTCTTTTCAGTTCTCCTACGAGGTTGCCCCACTGCTAAGATCATGCTCGCTCCAGAACCACCTGGTCTGTCTCCGTTAGAGGTAACATTGATTCTCTAACATTGATTCTAATTATTTTTTTTTATGCGTTTGAGAAGAAAAAGAACACATCAAAAGTTAAATCGTTTTTTTCAACCCCAAACATTTTTGTGAATATATATATATTTCCATCTTCTAATATTTTATTCGAAAGTATAATCAATTAAATTTCTAAATTACTTGACCTTTATAAAACAGTTTAAGATACTATCTTTAACAAGGTCTTAGAAATGGGCTTTTGGTTCTTGCACCATTACAAAAATTTCTGTCTTCATTCAGCTTCAATAAGTGGCAAGTTTTTCATTGATTTAACACTGGAATTAACATCAGATACTTCCTGAGGGAAATTTCTGAGTAGAATACCATATTAGTATACCACAAAAAATATAATAATTGAAGAATACCTATTTCAGGAGATTTCTTACTTAGCCGTCTGCTATTGGAGGCTTTACCAATTACTGATTGTACCATTCAGTGCGCAATTGCTAGATATTGATAGAGAATTATAGAAAAGTGGTCTTTAAATTACATTGTGGAAGCGAAAGAAGGTCATTCGCAAGGCTATAAAATAGTTTTGAATTCTCTTGGAACTCTCAATTTCAGTTATTCTTTCAGAGGAAGTACACATTTTACAGTGATATGACTTAGAATGAATATGTTTGCATTGCAGAGCATTTATTGGGACTGTTTTAAAGGCGCTTTTATTGGCAAAGCGATTGTGCACGATTAACTAATGTTTATATTATCTTTCACTCTTAGAAAAGAAAAAAATAACTTTATTACTAATATTAGACAAGGCTCTACTATATTATACATTTGAGAATCATATTGTCACGAAGATGCAAAGAGTTACACCGTTATTGTAAGCAATTAGATTTATTACTAGAACAGAGTAACATCACAGAACTGAGAACATGCCTACCACTGATGGGACTCAGCCTTTATACACAGAGAGAGGGAGAGAATATTCAAGAAACAACTAATATGAATATTAAAGAACGACCTAGAATCATCCAGATGTTAGACAAATAGTAAATAACATTTTAAATTAAAAATCCAGTCTTTGGATGAAATACCTCGGCAGGGATTCAATTCCCGGACGGATGGAACCGCAGTTCAAAGCTCTGTCAACTGAGCCGTGGAAATTGCTGGTTTTCTTGCTTATATATATATATATATATATTCACTCTATAACAAAAAAAAAAAAAAAACGACGCACCAAGAAGAAGTTGTCCCATGGAGACAAAAATTGGCGGATAGGAAAATTATGTACAGGATAGAAAGTGATTAAAAATTTAGAAAAATTGAATGGTTTATTTCAGAGTTTCATAGTTACAATGTAAAGAGCTCAATAAGGCATTGACCCACCTCTAGCCTGGATGCAAGCTGCCACACGACGTGACATAGAGTGATAAAGCTCCCTAATGGTCTCCTGCGGTATTTCTTGCCAACTTTGCTCCAATTGTCGGACTAGGTCACCAACATTCTATGGTAGAGGCAGTCGTCTTCCCATCATATTCTCGATTGGAGGGAGATCTGGCTGGCAAAGGAAGTGTTTGACACGCTGTACTGCAAAAGGAAAGGTAGCAAAACATGTCTCAGAATGTCGTCGATGTACCGCTGTGCTGTAAGTGTGCCTCTAATTACGACAAAAGGGGTCTGACTATAAAGAGAAATGGCACCCCAGACCATAACTCCTGGTTGAGGGCCTGTGGGGTGAGCAATAGTGAAAGAAGGATCGGTAGACTGCCTTGGGCGTCTACAGACACTTATTCGATGATCGTCAGGGTAGTTGGAAGCAGGATTCATCGCTAAACACTATACGTCCCTAGTCAGCATCATTCCAACCTGGTCGAGCTAAGCACCGCTGTAACTGTTTTTTTAGTAGTTCAACAGTGTGCAGGCGTGAGTGGCAGATGTCTCGTAGCGGTTGGTACGAGCGTAGATTTCGCTCTATCAGCCGTCAGTGAATGGTCATGTTGGACATTCGTGGGCAGGTCGCACGTCTGATGTTTGATAACGATGAATCAGGCTCTGTGACATTTTATCTGATAATCACTCTGCCCTCCTAACCTGCTGTGAGTCTAGGTCGACTGCTACCATTATTATTCTGAAATCTGCCATTGTCCACCCATTCTTGCCAGTATCTTCTAATCGCCGCATCGCTTCGACCATATGACGAGCGATTCTCCGATTTGCCCAACACCCCTCTTTCAATCCAATAATACGACCTCTTTCAAAATCTGACAGTTGTTCGTAATGAGCTCGAATCGTGCAGCGAAGCATTTTTTTAGTAATTGAAATTTATCTTAAATCGCAATGCAACAGAAAATATGACCATCAGATTGAGAATCGCTTCTTATACACTCTGCTGAGTGTTAAGTTCCAATGCGCTGTAGTCCCGCTATTCATTCCTTGGACACCAAATTGTAATCAATTGCTTGTATGGTCCAAATGTCTTTGCATTCGAAATTTCATTACAATCGGGCAAATCCTTCTTGGTGTGTCGATATTTTTGTTATAGAATGTATATATATATATATATATATATATATATATATATATATATATATATACACTGCTGGCCACACAAAATGCAACACCCAGAAGGACCAGAGATATCACAGCGAAATTTATTTGGCAGATAGCATGTACAAAGATCAAACGATTAAAATTACAGCCTCTTATGAAGTGTGGATGATGCCAAAATCAGTAGTTAGTGTAGCCGTCATTGTTGGCTATAACCGCTGCCACACGCCTCGGCATAGAATCAAAGAGGCTTTGGATGTATCCTAGGGGTACAGCAGTCCATGCGGTTCCCCATATTGCCAAAGTTGATCTGGTGTACCAGCGGGTGGTGTATCCCGGGCCAGTCTCTGTACAAGCATGGACCACACATTTTCGATTGGCGATAGATCGGGTGAACAAGTAGGCCAAGGAAGCTATTCAATCTGATTTGTAAAGAAGAACTCTTGATTATTGCGTGCCACGTGTGGTCGCAAATTATTCTGTTGGAATATGGTTGATGGCAAGCGCCGAAGGTATGGGAGGACCACGGGCTCGAACACCTCAGAGATGTAGCTCTGGCTGTTCGGTGTACCGGTAATGCGTACTAGAGTGGTGCGGTAGGGGAATCCAATACCACCCCAAACCATGATACCGGGAGCAGGATCATTGTGGCGATTCATAACGCAACATTTTAGAAGCCTCTTACCACGGTGTCTCCAAACTCGAATCGGAACTTCGTGACGTGGCAGGCAGAAGCGGGATTCGTCAATAAACACAGTGTCGTTCCCTTCCGTTGTCCATGTCCGCCGTTCATCTCACCATTGGCGGCGCAAACACCTGTGGTTTCGAGTCAAGGGTAAACAAAGCAATGGACGCCTTGAGGACTTTCCACTCTGTTGCAAACGGCGTCGAATGGTACGAGTGGACACCGAATGATGCGTAGCAGACTGAGTCTGTTGTGCTATGGTTCGTGATACGACTGCGCGATCCATCACTGCCATGTGCACAATCGGCTTGTCATCACGGGCAGTGGTGCAACGAGGTGGATGCGATCTGCCCCCTCGGTCCGTCGTTCCCTCCCGCAACCAGCGATCATAGATCCGCATCACAGTGGCTTGGTTTCGTCCAACACGTTGACCGATTTCTCTGAAGGATAATCCTCAATCCGTATAGGCTACTATTCTTCCTCGGTCGAATTCAGAAACTTGGTCAAAAGACGCTCGATGTCTTCTAAGAGGCATAGGTAAACAGCCTACGCCAAAAAAAAACGCACGAAAAAACAATTGCCGTACTTCAAATTGCCAATGTGTTCTCCCCTTATGTAACGCTTACCAGTGGTGCTACGGTCGCCCGTGATATGATGTGCGTCTGCGCTGTAATGCTAATGATTTGCATAGCTTATCGTCGCAAACGCATGATGTAAATTTCACATGGTTTGCATGCTTCCTTCAGGGTGTTGCATTTTGTGTGGCCAGTAGTGTATATATATATATATATATACATATATATATATATATATATATATATATATATATATATATATATATATATGTTTGAAATAACATTCTCATGAGAGAAAACTGTTTGAAAAGGTTGAATGATGAAATAAAAGTTTTCTCAAAGCAATGTTACTTTATAACAAATGAAGGATGCAATGAATTTCACACATAGTATGTTAAAGAAGGGAGCCCCTTTGAAAGAATAGAAAAAGGTTTGCCCGAGGAAAGTATTTTAAGAATATAATTAAAGACCCTTGATTTTATTAAGCAAGGGTCTTCAATTTAATTTCAATGTACATTAAATATTTTTACACAGTTTATCGTATCATTGCTACTAACTACAAAATACTTTCTGTAAAACTCTTTACCGTTCAAATAACAAAGAAAATACTTTTTACTTAATAAAGAACTTCAATATATTTTTTGAATTGTGTGGGTGTTGATACAAATCAATAATAACTTTAAGTTCGACATTACTACAGGAATTTAGCATGATACTACTTGAGAAACATTGCACAGTTTTGAGTTGGCATGTATAAAATTCTTGGATCTATTTTTACAGCACTTTTTTCAAATTTGAGTTATCCTAAAAGATATTATAGATAGAATACATCAAATATGAACGCATGTGTTATTTACGTAGTATTTGATATCTCAACAGTGATGAAGGGATTTTTAAAGAGGTGATCGTGATGGGCGTCTATAGAAGATTCTCCTTAAGAAAGAATTCCACTAATTTGGGTCGTCTGAAATTCCAGAATTTAGTTCAAGTTAAATTGTTGTATGCATAATTCGTATTTCCAAATAAAGAGTGATGACGCTAGTTTTATGCATATTTTTTCTTATTTTATGCATGTAAGGATGTTACTTCCCTTTACATCTTCGTATTCAAGTCAAGTTGGTCTCCTTTGAATGGACTAAATATAATTGTGGAATAAATAGCATTTATCAAACATTCTGTGTATTTCAACCAATAAACATTAAATTAGATGTTAACAACAAAAATTAAAACAAATTTGTCCTTCGCGTGAAATTAAAAACATATACTTGTCTTCCTCGTCATCTGACAATGGTTAACAATTACGATGTCTAATATTTATATTCTTTTCTTATGTACAGGAAGATAACAAATATGTATGGTTCTTACAATAGTTCTCGGACTTCTCCTACTTTAAGAGAAATCATTACCATTTGAGTCTCCAGAAATTAGTGCGATCACTCAAACCTCACTTAATTTCTATGAACTTCATATAATGGACCAGACTGATAACCCGCCATGTAACAGGGCTTATGCACGTTAAATCCGTCGAGGTCAACTAGTCCTCTTGTGGTGTGGAAGTTTGTAGAGGGAGGTGTCGTCACTTGACCGAGGTTCAAAATTACAAGATTCGTCGCCAATGGCTCAAATATATTGCTTTTAAGAGCGACGCTAATAAAACAATCACCAGACTGACAAATTTTCTTCCAGAATTTTCCTAATCACATCTTTTAACCTCCCATCTGGTAGAACAACTTTTTTCCGCTCATTATAAAGCTCGATTTCATATTCCATTGTAGACTACTGACGAATGACTGAAAATTTCCAATTGGGCCACAAAGGGTTCATTCTCTAACTGAAGATTCTTATTCATGGGAACTCATGGATTAGTCTTATTTTAGATGTCGCAATTCTTTTTAATGCATGTTCATCCTTTTCACCGTATAGATGTCTTATCTCCAACTTTGTCTATTCTTACAAAGTGATCTCTAAGACTATTTTCTCACGAAAATGCTGTAAATTCTGCACTCACCTCTCTATATACAGCACTGATATATAATTATCGGAAAAATAACATTCATATTTTGCGAATTCAATCAGATTTCCTGAACCATGTAAATAGAAATAAAATTCATTTGATATTGAACTGTATATTAGATTTATTCTTTGTAAACCATTGAACAGAATGACAGGAAGAATTGATGGTTCAAGAAATACCTACTTAGACCCGAGTTAATGTTGAGAGATACGTGGTACCTTTTCTCGCAGTATATATGACAAAAGAAATTCATTCTTTCAAAACTTTATGAACAATGAAAATGTTTCTTTTCTTACCTCATTCCTCATAATTTTTGTTAAATGATGTAATCTTAACCTCAAATCAATTTATATTTGTAGCATGTTTTATAAACAGACATTCGTTTTTCATTCAAGCATAGTAAATTACATTCGAAAATGTTTTTGAGCAAATACAAAACTAAACTAATTTGTCTCTTGTGGAACTTATTATTCCTGTGTAATAGGGGTTTAAAGGATATTTTTTTCTTCATTTTGAAACACTAAAAATATTTTTGATCTAAAGTACTCTTAAAATGATTGAATGAAAACAATTATTCTAAAAATATCAAATGCCACTAAGTACGCATTTTCAAATAAAGTTTTAAAATCTACGAAAGTCGTTTCAAATATCTTGTGAATTTAACAGAAACTAAACATATTTTACAATTTCGCTTCGTCACCATTCAACATCATTAAATCTCTGTAGTAATAGAAGAAATGGCTCGTTTAAAAGAGAACTTCTCACTATCCCAACTTCATACAGGAAAAACATTATTTTAAAGATAATGATAAAATGATCGAGGAAAAACCTCAAGGAAAATTGGAGCCACTTTTGATTTCCTTCTTGTGGTAGTAATGAATTAAATCTCACAGTATTTTAACAAAACTAGATTATATACAACTTTTCTCCTTTTTCTGATCTTTTTCCCCTGAAAAAAAAACGAGGAACTCTAAGTATAATCTATTGAATAGAATTTTAAAAATCAGATAATTTTTTCTATTATTAATGAAACTTCTAAAAGGCAAAAAAATCATGGAATGTTTAATTTAGCAATCAGCGAAACTTATACCTAACATCAGTGTAATATACAAAAAAGGGTAATCCTATGTTTTATCAAGTTTCTTGAGGTTGTTATTAATTAACAGAAGAGGATTTGATAGAAAAATTTCTATTGATACATTTTCCTGCTAAAAACAGTGCTATACAAATTGTATTTTCCCAAACCTTCTTATAAATGTTTCTTTTAAACTTTGAAAAAGGAGAAAAATCAATAAAATATTATTCTTAACTTAATTTTAGTCACAAAGCAATTAACTTTCTTTGCAATTATAGACCACCAAATGTTTAATTATTAAATTCATTACTTTGAAATTTTCTCAGTTAAAATTTAATTTACCGTTTAAAAGATGAAAAGGTTGCTTATAAATTTCTTTTTCTTTTATTACAGACTTTATACATGGATGAGCAATTACGTTTTTATGAGCAGGAACATGGGAAAATATCATATGGAGATCTTCAACCAATAGTTTTTGAAAATAGTGATCATATGCCTCCTAGTACACCACAAGATCTATTATCAACGAATCAGAGGCAGTTCAGTTTTGAAGGTATTTAAGTGTGTGGAATAAAATAATAGATTTTAGAAACTCATTAACTGTTCATTAATAAACACTGAAAGTTCTAACATCATCATTAATGGGAAAGAAACCCAAGATAAATAAAAATTTTGGACTGAAAAATTATTAGGTCTTTATAAAAATAAGGGATAGTCACGTCTATCATTTAGTATGAAATACATATTAGAAAAAGTAAGAAGACATTACAGTTTGTAGAGCTGACTCAAAATAAATTATTCAAAAGAAGATTAGATGTAATTCATCAAAATTATATTTTGACGCTAATTTGACATTATTAGATGTCAATCCTTTGATTCATATCTCAAGTTTTATGGTTGGAGATGTTCAAGTCTTGATTCGTTTTTATGACCAATGGGATAAATAAGGGATGACTATCAAATGAATTCATTCTTCCGTGGCTCAAATTGATAACAGCTCTTAAAGCAACGCTAATTAACAAAATTTTAATTATTATCTTGATAACAAAAGAAAATTAGAACAAAATGCCTATAAATGTTTCACTGAAATTCTTTATACGAAACATTAAAGCATTCTAAAATGTCCAGTTGAAAAAAACTATTAGTGTAATAGAAAAATGCTGACAGAAATAAATTTCAAATAAAATTCTTATTTTTTTTTCAGGAGTGTATGGACATATTCTTTTTCTATAGACTTATTAAAAATAAAATGTTATCAAAGACTGTATCAATCTATAGCATAGGAGGGTCTTAGCGCTGCTCTGCAATTTTCTATTGTATTTTTCAAATAGCTCAAGTGTCCCTTAGATGTAAAAGTTATTAAAGAGTATTGACAGTAAGAGAGCTTTTTAACAGTAAAAATCTCTCTCTTCTTTTGAGTAAGTCACAATAACAGATTATTCAAAATGTTCGATTCTGAGATCAATGATTGAAATAGTGAGATAAATGAAATTCACCCCCTAAAAATCACTCCATATCTAATGTTTGGATTTTTAATTATTGCATTACAAGCCAATACATTTTTTTCTGTCCACTACTTAACCCGATCTCAAATATTAGTTGATGCACTTCTGGTGTTTAAAAATTTATTCTTTTTAAGAATTTGGAAGGAAAACTCAGATGATTTTTTGACCATTTTAAAACATTTTTTTATTTTATGATGGATTGAATAAGCAGACATTACATATTTTATATTTATGGTGTTAAATGGAAAATATTACTTTAAATAAATCTTAATTTTTTACAAGAGAGGTAATAAAATTCTCTTTTTTCAGTCGTTTTGATTTTTCCTCCGACAATCACATTATTTCCTAAAGTGAAGAATTTCGATGTTTCAGATTTTATGAAATAAATTAACGCCTGTTGGCTTTATAAAAATAAATAATCCTAAAATATTGCACTTGTAATAAAGTCGTTTCCATTTTAGATATTGGAGAATTGGAGGCAGAAAAGTCTTGGCAGTTCAAAGCTCCTGACCAATGGCAATCGAGTGATGTTATGGATTGGGTATTTCACTGGGCTACACAAAACAAAGTGGATCTTCTGGATCTAAATATGCTTATTTTTAACACTTTGACGGGTCGAGAGCTCTGTAGAATGTCTCAACAGGAATTTGGCTCCATTGATAATCACTACGGAGATGCTCTATTTGATTCTTTGCAGTATTTAATAGCCCAATACAGTAAGTAGAATAAACACAAGAAGATTCTCTAAAATCAAAAATTATCTAAAAATTCCTGATGGTCTTTGGAGAACAAAATCTGTAGTAAATGAACACGCCTTTTTAGAAGCTAAAAATCAGTTCGTTGGATAAACGGTGAAATAATTTTTGAGAATAAAGACAATTAAGAGGATTTTTCAATCGGGGGTGGATATTTCAGTCGAAGAGCCTTTTTATCCGTACAAAATCCTTATCGTGGTGACTTCTTTCCTGTGAAAACAAAAACATAGTTCTTTTATTCTCATCCAAGTCCTTTGTATAATTTCCTTTTTTTCCCTCTCTTCAATGTTAATCATATAGCATAGCACAAATTTGAGTGCCAGTTTTGGATGAAAATTCATTACAAATTTTTTTCGATATTTATATAAAATCCTTTCGCCACAAGGAAATGGTACTATTAGAAACAGTACGTTCGGGTGCATAATTATCGAACATAGTCCTCAACTGATTTTAAGCATTATTTATTATTTCAATTAAATTATACATTACAGGTATCTTAATTGTCTAACAAATTATTCTTCAAACACAATAAAAAAACCCGAATTTAATTTTCAGATTTATCTCATATTTTTAATGAAATACAAACATATAAAATCATACAGTATAAAATAGATTTGAAACTAAACAAAATGATGAGTTTTCTTTTTAAGCTCTAGGACAATTGCGTATCTGTGTATACCTATACAATTTAAATTGATGGAAGTGATAAAACTTGCTTCCATAAAAATAATTATTAAAATAATTTCCATAAAAACAATAATAAACATTCAAGCATTTGCATATTGTTTAGTATGTAATTATACCGTATTCAAATGAAGCTTCTTTAAATGTGCTCGTCTTTCATAGTAAATAAGATTGATTTTCATTGCAAAACATGGAAAGTTCTAGTAATTAAATTCACAAATCATTTTGAAGATTCATTAAGTTTGGTTACTAAGTGTTATAAATAACTTTTCTGTGTGACATCATCCCAGCCTTTATAAAACAATGTTTTTATTCCCTTAATAATGATTCTTTTCATTAAGACACAATATCTCCCATTGAATAATAAATATGCTAAATAAAATCTAGTCCTATTTGTTGATTCCATAAGTTAAGGTAGAGATAGAATAAAAATATTAATTATGGTATCGCTTTAGGTGGATCTACATTGATGCAAGAGCTTCCAATAATGTCTTCTGACCAGGATTTAGTTGAAGACGTGGACTGGGACAGATGTTCCAAATGGAATAGCGTATTCAGTATAGATGTTCAAGGACCTCCATCTGGATTCTCGGGTTGTGGTAAGTACATAAGAGTGGAAAAGAAATATTTGGAATATTTCTATACTAAATCATTCATTTTCATTTGTGTACTTTAAAAGTTGTTTTCTGTCTATGTTGTGAATTGCGAACTCTTTAGCATCTAAATTAAAAAGAGTACGTGTCAAGAGTATGTAATTCATCTGCGTATATGCTGAAAAACGCGTCACACCTCCCACAAATTTATTCTCCTTGTAAGTGACAGTATAGTGTTAGTCAGTCTTGTGTATCTCGTTCTGTGCTACGCCTATAAATGCAGAAGAAAAGACAAATACGCATCATCCTTGACTCACTAATGTGGATTAATTTTCAGGAAAGAACCCGGCTACAAAAAAAAAGGTAGGATAATTTTTATTCATAACATTTTATGTTAAGTACGATGCTGGCCATTAAAATTACAACAACAGGAAGGAGTGATCTAACAAACGCCAAAAATCACATGAAAGGACGAAGAAGCTAGGATATGCACATGATTAGTATTTTAGCGCATTTAGATGACGTGGGAGAGAGGAACAACAGCTGAAGTACTGCATAAAAGAAAAATTGTGCAGTGGATTTTTCAATCGGAAAGCGCTTTGTAAGGTCGGAGTGTGCTCAGAATATCGTGTTATGCCTCGAATAAGAAGAAGAAATGCTTACCAGCAAGTGTCGGAATTCGATTGAAGCAAGATCGTTGCCTATCGAGAGTGTGGAGTATCGTTCCGTGATATCGCAAGTCGCATTGGTCAAAATCCAACAATTGTCCTGCGAATATGAAATCAATGAGTTACTGAGGGTCACACTGAATGGCATGCAGGATCTCCATGCCTTCTCATGACTAACACTCGAGAGGACAGGCATATTATGACGTCGGCTCTGCAAAACCGTACAACCACACTACGGATCATTAGCCAGAAAATGGGCATGTTTGCAGCACGCCCAGTATCCGCTCGTACTGTGCGGCGACGTTTGCAGCAGTGTGGATTGTCAACTAGGCGACCAATACGTTGGCTTCCCTTAACAATGCAGTTTAGAGAGGGAAACGGTGACTATGGTGCGCCTATTGACAAGGCTAGATACAGTAGTGACACAATGTCGTCTTTTCAAATGAGTCCCGCTTCTACGTGCAGTATTCTGATGGCCGTATACGTGTCTGGAGGCTTCGAGGAGACCACCCGTCACTTGCCTGCATTCGATATCAGCATAGAAGTACCTGCATCTGGTGGGAGGATTTGTGCAGACATTGGGTACACGACACGCACATCACTTGTTCAGATCGAAGCTAATTTGAAAGCTGATCGGTACATTTCAGACATCTTACGTCCAGTGGTGGTGCCCTATCTTCGAGGCCTGCCAAACGTCATCGTCCAAAATGATAATGCAAGATCACATATTATACGTTATGTTCTGACTTTCCTAGATACATAGGGTATTCGATTGTTCCACTGACCTACACGGTTTCCACATCTGTCACCCATTGAAAACACTGGTCATGGGTTGCTGAGAAACTGGCCCACCATCCCTCTCCAGCCATTATGGGTGGGAAAGTGGAGTATAAATATGAAGTAGCATGGAATGAGTTGCCTTTTCTGACATCCAAGCCCAGTTTGACTTCATGCCTAACCGGATAAGGGCTGTTTTAGTTGCCAAGGGTGGAAGCTGTTTCTACTAATTTCGCAAGCCTGTAATCTCCGAAATGCTTGCAAATTTAATCATTTTGTCTTCATGCCATTCAGTTTACTTACAATAAATGTCTTTTTTTTTATATGCTATCTTTCACGGTGTTGCAATTTCAACTGCCAATAATGTAATTTAATATTTGGCATCCCTGCCGGGATCAGACTTTCAGAAAACCGGGAGATAATTGAATATTTATTTATAAAACTATTTCCAGAATAAATAAATATAGTTAGAATTTCAGAATATTTTTATGTATATAAAAATATAAATAATAGCGGATGATAAAATAAAACGGGTGAAAACGAAACGTTCACAGCCAGGACAACTGTAACTAAACCTTGTAAAAATATTGAAAATGAATTAATAAAAGAAGATGTCGACGATTTGCAAGAACTCGTAGAACATTTAAGGATTGACTATAATGAATTATAAACTACAGACAAAGAGTTCGTAGAAATCGTTGATTTAAAAGATCTAGAAAAAGAGTTGGAGGGTGCAGTGGAATACACGAAGAAAGTAATGACTTGGAAAGTTAAAGCCTCTAGAAAAATACGCGAATTAACAAAAAAGATCCCGATAACAGTTTAACTAATAACTTTGAATTATTGAATGTTTCTGAAGAATGTATTAAGGAATATGTGAATATTAAGTTGCCAAAATTAACGATAGCAAAATTTTCAGGTGAAATTAACTAATGGTTAAGTTTTTGGAATTCTTTTGAAATGTATATTGATAAAAATGAAAGTTTTGATGATTTATATAAATGTAAGTATTTAAAAACACATCTGTTGGGTAATGTTCTAAGTACAATTGAAGTTTCTGCATTAAGTAAATAAAATTATGAAGCTGCTGTTAAAATGTTGAAAGAAAGATTTATTGATAAATTTTCATAGGAATTCTTTACTAAATGTACTTCCTCTGAAAAACTCGAATGATTTAATAGCTTTCAGAAAATTATTTGATCATTGCCAAGTACAGATATAATTTTTTAGATTCTTTAGGTTGAGTTTCTGAAAATTATGGTGCATTATTATGTCCTCTTATGCTTAAACTTTTGACTCCCAATTTAGTTTTAGAATTTAATAAAAGGGAAGTAACACTAGATGTTAAAACACTAGTGGTTTTTCTCTCAAAGCAATTGAATTCCCGAAAAACAGCTGATTTACAAAAATATTGCGCAATCAAACTCTCTCGGGGTATTTATGGATATATAGAGAATTCTTAACGAGCATTCCCCTTCAAGTGTGCGGCTAAGTAAGAAGTATCTTTCAACAATAAATTAGAGTGATCCCAATGTAAATATCTTTCCCACCCGCAGAATTACTATGTCAAAACAGAAATCCTGAGAAGTGGAAACATGTTTGTGTTTTTTGTAGCGTCAAATCATTTGGGTTCAGCTTGCGAAACGGCAATGAAATATTCACTTGAGAAAAGGAAACAAATTTTATATTAACATGGGTTTTGCTTTAAATATGCAAAGCCTAACCATTTGGCTAATTTCTGCAGTGCAAAAGTTTTGTGTTCAATTGTGGAGGCCCATACTTATTAATTTTATGTGATAAAGCAAAACAAACCCCGTTTGAGAGAAAACAGAAACTCGATAATTTAACTTCTCCAGAAAAGGATAACTCATTAACTAATAACTTGAACGTTCCTGAAGTACTGTTACAAACTTTGATCGTGAAATTTCGTGGGAATCAGAAAGAGAAACTCGTCAGAGTTTTAATTGATACTGGCTCTCAACGAAGTTATATTTCTAAATATGCTTCTGCGTTAATGAGTTATGAGGCAATCGGAGAAGAAAAGATCCATCATGGTCTATTTGGAGTAACGGAGATTCTTGAGAATCATAAAAAATATTTGATTTATGTTAGTAAAATTAACAACAGTTACCATTGGAATTTTAATGTATTTGATCAAGAAACAATTAGTTCCGAGATCCGCGAACATATTTTAAACCCTTTTGCAAGAACTTAAAGGTAAGAAAAATTTTCTAAATGATATAAGTCATCTGCGGGAAAATTTAATTTATGAAAACTCTCCAAATGAAATACAAGTTTTAATTGGAGCAGATATTACAGGAAAATTGTCCATAGGTAGATTTTAAAACCTTCCACCGGGGCTCGCATGCCTTGATACCTTATTGAGTTGGACAGTTATCGGCAAAACCGATAAATGGGATTCTGAAGGTCATAATAATTTAATATTATCTATACATGTGAATAACTCTTGCATTTCTGATTTGAGGTCACTTGATTCGTTGGGTATATGTAACCCGTCGAAGACTCAATTTAAACGAGAGTTGGAGCAATCTACCAAAGAACATTTCATTCAAACTCTCAAAAGGGATGTGGATGGCCTGTACGAAGTTTCCCTCTCTTGGATTAACGGTCATCTTCCTTTAGCTAGCTGTAAAAATTCAGCAGAAAATTGTCTAGGTAAATGTCTAAAAATCCTTAAGAAGGAAATAAGTTAGAAGCTTACGAAGCTGTGTTTAAAGATTGTTAGGCTGAAAAGATCATCGAAGAAGTTCCACCATTAGTTGAGGAATTTTAAAGGGAACATTTTCTTCCCCATAGAGCCATGATTAAAGAAAGTTCCACAACACCAATCAGGGGTCAGCTTGAGAAAAGGGTTCACCATTAATTAATGACTGTTTTGACAAGGGTCCAAATATTATTGAACTTCTGTCGTCTATAATAAATGGATTTAGCGAAAGAAAAAATAGTGTAATCTCACATATTAAAAAGACGTTCTTGCAGACAGGGTTAAATCCAAAGGACAGAGTTTTCCTTAAATTTCCATGGGGGGGGGAGTATGGAGATAATTCAAAATTAAAAACTTATCAACATTGCAGAGTAGTTTTTGGACTGTCCTGCAGTCTGTATCTTCTCAGAGCTCTAACAGAACATCATTTAAATCAAGTGTCTGAATATTTTCAACCAACCGCATTTGAATTGTTTGAATCCTCTTATGTAGACAACTGCATCACCAGTGTGAACAATCCTGAAGAACTAGCTAAATTTATTACCGAATCTCAGCTTATACTCAATACAGCTAAATTTGAACTATGAGGGTAGAAGCATTCCAATAGTAACGAACTGAATGATGAAAAAGATAAAGAGGTTTCTGTATTAGGTTTAAAATGGAACTTAAATAAAGATTGTTTGTCAATAGATCTTGCAAGGAGAGGACTAAAAGAAGAATTAAAATCGATTACAAAGAGAAAAATACTGTCTATTGAACAAAAATAACTGTCAACCGTTTTATGTGAATGTGAAAGCCTGATGAACAATCGACCGATAACATGTTTCAGAACACGTCAAAGACTTAATTCCATTTACTCTTACTATGTTCATGCACGAAATACTTGCAACTGGAGAATCCTGATTTAGATGAGAGGGATATGTCTTCTATGAACCAATGATTGGCGTATCGGCAGAAATTAAAGCAAGATCTTAAAAGAATATTTAGGTCAGATTATTTTGACCAATTAGGACAGATCTATCATGATGCAAAGAAGGACAAGCCTATTGAAGATGGAGAAGTAGGGTTGGTTTTCAGGGATAACGTAAAACGTCTAGAGTGGCCTCAGGTTAATGTGCTGGAATTCTAGATAGCTAGAAATGGATATATCTGAGTAGTTCAGATAAAAATCAAATCCGGATAGATTTTCAGACCAGTTGCCAAACAACTACCTTTAGAAACTAAAAATACATATACACCCACTAATATTTTCCCTTTTTCATATAGTAGGAAAAGAGATTTATTTGCAGAAGATCCTTCGACAGTAGATAGAAGAGTCCTGAAAACTAGATAAAGAAGAATCATGAAACTGGTTTTAAAGGATTAAAAATTTAAAATAATAACTTTAAGTTTTGATGGGAGTATGTCGTAAATTGTACACTTTCTAGCATCCACTTAATTAAAAAGAGCACGTGTCTAGAGCATGTAATTCATCTGCACATATACTGAAAAATAGGTCACATCTCCGACGCATTTATTTTCTCTGTAAATGTCAATGCAGTGTTTGTCAGTATTGTTGCGTATCTTGTCCTGTGCTGTGCTGTGCTTATTAAATGTGTGGAAGAAGAGACAGATCCGTATCATCCTTGACTCGCTTATGTGGACTAATTTTCAGGCAAGAACCCGTCTACAGATAGAAAAGGTAGAATAATTTTTATTCTTAACCTTTTATGTTAAGTAATTTAAAAGTCTATGTTATCATAAGAGATTATACAAAAGTGTTATGTTTTTGCCATAAAAAGACATTGTATTACATTAAAGACACGAAGGATTCTGGATAGAACTTTTTCCCTAATCTCTGTTTTGAAAAAGGCTAAGAATTCTCTTGATGCAATCCATAATGTTATTTTATTTAGCCATTGAGAAAACTCTATCCTAAAATCTATCGTCAAAATCTAATGCACTTGGAAGTAAAATGACTTGAAAGCGAAATGTATACTTTTCTTACAAATGAGACGGATTCTAATTTTTTTTCGATACCTATTTCCTTTCAAGTTTGTTGTGCTACTTGGATCTGTTGCATTGTTTCATTAATTTGTTATGTTATTTAAAACGGACTGAGCTATAACATTGAAAAGTTCAAAATCATAGAATTTCTTTTTTTTTTTTTTTGACATTAACTAGAATATTTGAAATGTTCAAATTATTCCCTAATGAAACCTCCTCTATGGACTACTTGCTTGTTTATTTTTTCATTTGTTTCAGAATTGTGTTAAAATCTGTATTTATTTCAATATCTCGTAAATATTGGAATCGATCTAGGATATGAACCTTCAATTGAATTTAAATCTTTTTCATGATTTTTTTTATTCTACAATTATGTTTTAAGCAGTTTAATAAAGACTCGAGGGAAAACTATACATGATGTACCTAATGATTTTTAATCCTGTACCTACAGTTCGACTTATATGTACATAGTATACAAAACGCATCTAATAAATTAATCTGCTTTTAGTTATATTTCTAAGGACATGCCTAAGTCGATCGATCGATTTTCTTAGATTCGAATCGTGAAAGCGCAAGCAGTAGCTTAAGTACAGTAAATTACAGAGGTGATCTGTGAATGATTTTTAATCCTGTCTCAAAGCCTTTTCAAAAGCAACGTGAGTATAATTATCCCTTTCAAAAAAAATTTCTTATATAATCAAATAAATCCTAATCCACTATTCACAGTGAAAACTTTCTGTTAAATTGATAGAGCTGACAGAATTTGTACAATAAATTTTCAAATAATTTTCTGCTCTTAAATTAAATAACTGCGTGAGGAGTTTGCACTTAAAGTAAAATTCAAAAATCTGGCAAGATATTCCAAGGAATTAGAAGAGTAATTATTGCACGTCCATATATAATTCGAATGTATAACAATTAATTTTCAGCGATTTAAATGCACACTTCTATTGCGATGCATATTGGTTAATACTGTAAGATGTTATAGGTACTTGTAAATTAAGAAATTAACGTTTTAATAATCTGTAATTTTTTGTTAGGTTCTTTCCATGTACTGTGTAGGACATAAATATCGAAGCATCATGAATGAGATGTTCAATTGTGGAAAATGAGTGAATGAAATGTGCATGTACAGTAAAAAGAAAAACGAGTACACCTTCAGAACTATTGAATGATGCATAATGATAATGATATTAGCAAAGAAAGAAAGTCAATAAGGGGTTGGCTCACTTCTGGTCAGATCTGGATCTATCTGAGGATCAAAATGTCTCTTGCATGTCGATTGCGGATATTTACATTGGTTGTAACAACGTTATTTATGAATTTGTATCAGAGTTTCTAAGAAATTGTGTCATTGTATTGAAAAACGTTGGATGGTTAAATCGAAAAATCTTTCAACATTTGGATCGAAGCGATACGACAATGCTGGTAAAGAGTGAGTGAATAAAAACAGATTTCAGACACAGAATGGCAGTGGTCGATTTAAAGGTACACCAGAATAGGAAGACAAGAGGATAATCAGATTATATTTAACAACACCAGATTTGTCGCTATCAACCTTCCTGTGACTCACCCGAAGTTACAAACAGGACCATTGTGAGACGTCTGAGAAGAATCTACACTTAATAATAAAAATAAATAATTAAATAGTTTACCCTGACGCCCGAAGTATCATCAAGACTGATAACAGTGGTTCCAAGTTCTATCATCTGGGAACTCCATTAGTTGGGTAAGGACAGTTTTAAGTGACGAGTCCCGTTACCAACTGTGTCCTGACGACTTGCGCATATGCTTCTGAAGACATCTGGGACAGCGTAGAGATCATATCTTACTGTCGCGCACTATACAGGTCCACAATAGGGATTTATGACTTGGGGTGCCATTTCTTATGAAAACCGGCTTCTTTCGCTAATCTATCGTAACATGCACATTTTCAGCATATCGTTACGCTGATGCAATTCTAAGCATGCAGGAAACTATCCAGGATCCGTATCACTGTAAGTCCCGCCGGTAAACAGTTTGCATTCAGGCTAGAGGTGAACCAATGCTTTACTGATATTTTTACTTTGTAACGATCGAACTCGGGAATTGAAGTCGTTTATTTTTCTATACCTGTTCGAACCCCCCCCCCCCCCCCTCCTTTTTATCGCAATTGAACATTTTACGTCAATTTTAATGTCTCAGAAGGTATTTCTCGTTAGAAAAACCTTGTCCAGAAAGAGATATCCGAGAATATTTTTTTTTTAATTTATCATAGAAACAATCTTTTAATCTCCCTTCTCTCTGAAAATTTCAGTTGTTCACTCTTAAGACGTGTCATTTAATATATTTATTTATTATTTATAATTAAGTTTATAGTAAATTTTTATGTATTTGTTCGCAATGTATTTCTTGTGTTTTCCAATTCAATATAAAATATAAGACCCTGCGTAATATTTTTTTTCGGGATTTTATAGAAGCTGCGGCCATATGCATCAAGAAAGTTGGACGAAGAGGTCGACCACCGAAAAAAGATGGAAAACTTCGTGGAAAGCAAGGTAATAGGCATTATATTTGGTCTATTTAACACTAAATAACTATACATTCGTCTAATAGACTTCTGAGCCCTACCATTTTTGCGAAATCGAGCTGTTGTAGTTATGATCATATCACTTCACTCACATTACCTTCATAACCTGTAAAACAAGTTATCCGAAGGGAATAATCACATCTGTACATTTATTATTCTTTAAGATTTTCTGTAATTATTGTCTAGTAATCGAATGTTTAGTGATTAAGTGCAGAAATTTGCTATATTATATCCAAATAAATACTGAAGATATTTTGAATAAATTGAAAAACTCACAGAAAAGACACAACTAAAAAGCGGCAAACAAAGACAGAATTTGTACTTTCTGTCCGCCTAAGAATCGCAGAATAACAAAGTATGAATGAAATACATACATTACACTACAGCAACATGGCTATTTATGGAGAGCACACTTTTAACATCTGCTCATTCTTACCACTTTCTCCCCCATATTCTTAATTGAATTATTCTACTTCTAAGTTAAGCTAATTTGTTTGAAATACACAAATAAAGTAAAATATATACTTATTTTTAATTTATAGTCTATGAGTCGAATGATTAGTTACAGAGAAACATTGATTTAAGTTTAGTTATCCAGATTTAAAAGATCCTAAGAATAAGAAAGGGATTTACTCTGGAATCAGAGATACGAAAATGCTCCTCTCTGTGTTCATTATCTCTGTTATTATTTTCTTGAAGGGACCCCTTGATCAAAGAGAATGAAAAAAAAAATAGGATATCAAATCTATATCCTACTCAAATTTATAAAATTATTATTGTATCTCTATTTTATCTCAATAGTCTAATATCTCTCTTTTATATAGTCTTTCATAATATCAATTGATGATAGTCCTAAGAGTCTATCATCTCTATTTTATCACAATACTCTTAAGTCTTAATAAGATAATGAATGGCAAGGTAGCTAATGTTTTTTTTCCCTCGAAAACATATTCCATGAATAATAAACAAAAGCAACAAAAATTTAAATCATAACAAATTAATAAAAAGAATTTTTTTTTCTTGGCTGTGATATTGTTCTTTATTACAAAGTATTTTTACGTCTGGAATAATTGTCGAAATTTGCAACCTAATGTCATCTTTAGCATCCAATCTGTTTCTGTATTTTAATTTTGTCGCAGCGTACAAAGAGAAAGATTTTTCTCTTGCATAAGTTGAAACATAATACATGTTTCACGCTATTTTGGCGATTTCGGGATATTCTTCTCTAATGTCCGATCCAAAAATGAATAATATCAACTTGACTAAAGTTTAGTTTCAATCGAGTGTCGGTCGGCGCATCAATTTGTTGTTCTCTTTCTTTTATTAGAAGTTGGAAGGTGTCACAGTCTTGAGAAGGAGTTTGGATCCAAGATAACTTTTCTTTTTGAACAAGGAAGTATTCAAGAAATGTTTTTTGCAGATCTTATAAATGTTGGACCAAACTAATTTTTGCATTATTATCGGGATTAGAGTTACCGTCTTCTAAAATATTATGCAAATTAGGAAAGCATTCAATATTATCTTTTAAAATGCAATCTGCCCAAAATTTCAATTTTAAAAGAATGACGTCGATTTTACCTTATATCTTGAAAATAGTGAAATAAGTGGGCAATTCTTCACCTGAACTAAAGAATAGAGACTAATATGTGACCTAATGCATCTTGATCAAAGTATTTGAAGCACGTGACTTTTATGAAATTTAAGATTTTATTTTATCCGTAAAATATTTATTAATATTTATTTTTAAAATCAAACTGCCTTTAAGAATTTGATCTTTTATAAAAATTAAAATTTTGCTATAATTTTGGGGCTTGGATTAAGTAAATAGTGATCTTTTTCGGTGCCTCTGTCAAAGTTCCAGGGAACCTAGGGTTCCGCGGAACCTAGATTTAAGACCTCTGCTCTAAGACAATGGTTCTCTAATCGAAGTATATGCAGGGGCATGAGAGTTCGTAGGAGATACTCGAAAATAGACCAGTAATGGTGGCCCTTCAACTGAAAAAAATTCAAATGAAAGAATTTTAAACAGTAGATAGAAGTTTTTACTAATACTGTCAGTTGACATCTTTATTACAAAACATTTCTCAGAATCGTCGCTATCCTCCTCGGATCTAAAATCTTTCTCTCTATTTCGGATTTGGTTCTTGACGCGTGTGGACTGTGCATAAGAACAAAGAATGAATTAATTCGTGAATAAATTATAGGAGAAAGAAACTACCCTGAGCCCTTCTGTGTTGTATGTGGGGAAATGTTAAGCAACAATTCAATGAATCCTTTGCTCCTAAGACATTTACAAACAAAATATCCCGAACACTATGATAAAAATGCCTTATTATTTTGACGTTTGCTGCTTCAAAAGAGTTCTGCAAAATTGAAATATATTTTGAATCTGCCAAAATTGATTCTCTCAAAGCAACCGATACCTCCTACTACTTTAGTTATTATAATACGAGATGATGTGTTAACCCCACCATTGGTGAAAATTCAGTTTCGCCATGCCACAAAGATGTTATCACGAACTTGCTTAGAGAAGAAAGTGCTCATAAAATGAGCTTAATACTTCAGTCAAGAACACGGTATTTATAAGAACACAGTACATATCAGACTATGTTTAAAGTGTAGCCATAAATCACATCAAAGGTTATAAATTTTTTGTATCGAATTCAATGAAAGTACCAAAACTGTGCAGTATTCTGTACTATTGATAATTTCCGAGTACTTGAAAGACTTAGAATTTGAAGAAAATATCTTTATATATTCCCTATTAAAGGTTCGTTCGACAAGGCGTATTTGAAGCTATTAATTCTTATTTTGTTGAAAAAGGAGTTCAGTGGTCAAAATCCGTTAGACTCACTGAAAATGGAGGAAATTTCATAGAAGGTTGCTATCCAGGCCTTCACGCTCGCATAGTAAAAGTCGCGTCCAAAATAAAATGGATTAACTGCTATTTTCACAGTCGCAGCCTTGTGTCGAAACCTTGACCTCAAATTTGAGAAACGTTCTTGATGAAGCAATCAGAGTTGTCAACTTTATCAAGGCGAATCCTACAAACTCCAGGTTGTTTAAATTGCTGTGTGAATACATGATCAACTTTACTATCATTTTGCTTTTTACACTTGTTTTGCTTTTGTTTCTATTAAAGTTAAGTGTTTGCTCTGGGGGTAAACTCCTGACGTGGTTGTTCGAGCTGAGACGCAAGCTAGCCCTTTTATTCGAAGAGCATTCTTTTAAAGATTTTGGGTATTGGTTAATTGATTAGTTGAGTCTTAATGAAACAAGTTCCTCTGTAGAAATAGCTGCATCAAATCATGGATTCAGGATTCATGATATTGAATGGATACAAAGCCTTAAGTACTTGAATGATATTTTCCATTAGATTAATGTACTCAATCTTTCATTTGAAAACAGTTGCGACATTTTGCATTTAAAAATTTAGATTTTTTCAGCTAAGTGTATTAAAAAAGACAGCTCAAAGTGTTCGAAACTCTTCTCGATTTCTTGTCACAAACCGAGCTGAATTTAGCAGTCAGTGAAAAGATAATTGAGTACTTGGAAGAATTCAAATCCTCGTTCGGGAAATATTTTTCAGGGCCGAAATGAATGATCGGTAGGCATTCAATCCTTATCAGAGAATCAAATAAAAAACCAGCTTCAGTGTTTATTCTTAAAAAGGAGAAGTTACTAAAAATATATCTCTGAAAAATCTCTTCGAAGGTGAACTTAGTTTGGGAACTCATCGCTGTTACGAATGCAGGGAACTTTATCTCAAAAAGCTCTAGAGTTTTAATGTGGTTGGCTAGTATGGAGTTTTTTGAATGGGTATTTTCTTCATATTATTACATATAAAAAATAAATATAAAAGCAAATTGAACGCAGCTAGCTCCAAATTCTAGATTGCATTTATCATCTTTAGATCCGAATTTTTCAAGACCTTGTAATTCAATACAGTCTCAAATATCTCATTACTTGTTTCTTCCCCCCCCCCCATTTTCGTGTTAGTTTCTTTGCTTACTTCAAAAATAAAAATTCATATAATGAAAAAAGAACATTTAATTAAATTCAACACGCACCCGCTTTGAGAGAAATTTTCAGGATATAAAATGGATGAAACGGATTGGGAGGAAAGCATGGATGAATCGGGATCAGAGGAAAGCGGGCTGAAAAAAATTGGGAAACGCTGCTCTAAAGACTACACCGCTCTGGTGAGCAGGTTGAGCCCTACACAAAAGATGATTCTTCAAAAGGAAAAAACCATTTCAAGATGAATAATAATAGTAAATTTTCTAAAAAAAATTTTAGTATGAAAATTCTATATAGAAAAAATTGAGAAGATTTTCAAATTGTTATTGTACTAAAAAAATGATGAAATTCTCTTGAATATTAACATATTCACAGACATTGTAATAGATTTTTTCCCGTCGTACTCCTTATGCAGAAATGTAAAATAAACTAATAAAAATAATGGAATAATAACTTTCACAATTTTCGTCAGATATTTTATATCATTGTTAATAGCTTAAAAGGAACTAAATTATGCTGTTAATTAACTTAATTAGCAACGATAGTTAAAATATTATTTTCTTATTAATGATGTCGATTCTTATCGCGTATATGATTTTGCATCTCAAAACTGACCTCTCATTTCGAGAATTTCAACCAATCATTTTCTGAGTTACAGGGGTTTTAAAATAGTTCCCTTAATGTTAAATGTGGAATGCTTCTTAAACATTTCATAACAAAAAAAAACTTTCTATCAAACTTTTGTCAAAGCACACGCAGTTTCTTTTTGTTATTTGTCTATCTGTACACTTATTTTATTGATACTATTCAAAACCAATGACTTAGCATTATATATATTTAGAGACATTTATACCATCAGGAAGTGTACACAAGTAGCTGAATTCAGTGATATACACTGAGAAATGGAGAGATATAGTAGAATGAAATTTATGAAATATATATTTTTCAATCTCGTTTCAACCAAATACAAATAAATAAATAAATATACAGAAAAAAATACAATGCGAGCTTCAATCAATCAACATATATTTATGAACAAGTTTATAAATTAAGTGTAATACCGGTATACAGTCACGCCTCAGCTCACGAACGAATTGGTTTACGAAGAAGAATTTCATTCATATCAGATCGCATAGTAATCTCAATAGTGCTTTCTCTAGTGCAGCTTAAATGTCATTCACTCCCATAATTTACAGATTTTTTGTTGTATTTCTTTTTAAATTAGCCCTCAATCAATATGGCTCGCAAAAAGAACTGAAAGCAAGTGAGAATGCTATTAAAAATGCCCTAAATAATAATAGCTAAACGTGACAACAACTGTTCGTGTTTCTAACTCCCGTTAAATCCTAATTTCTCTGAAGACCTTAAAGGAACATTAAAAGAAAATTCTTGACTTTAAATTTACTGATAGGAAAAAACAAGTATTCAATTGCTTAAAACAAAATGTGTCTTCCCCACATGTTGTTAACATTTACAAACAGAAGGCTGATACCGAAATTCACCTATAACAAAGCACAAAAAATAAAGAAAAATAAAATTAAAACGATCAGATTAAAAGAAGATTCAAAACTAACAAAGACAACTACCATATAACAAAAAAATATTTTTAACACTAACCTAACAATATTTTACCGCTATTAAAACCAAATAGTTCATTGGAATCTATCACAGAAAAATGATACTGCTGCAAAAAATTAAATTTTAAAAGGCTTAGAATTCGTAATAAAAGAAAAAAAATACCATAAAATAAGGAAATGAAGCATATTTAAAAACAATAAAAATGACTGTTAATTAAAAACGTTTTTTTAACAAAGAAGAAAAATTAAGAATTATAATTATTATGTTTTAAATTTATCATAATGAAATTAATAGAAAAATTAGTCTTTAATCATATTTTCTGAAGCGTTATCCATGTTATTGTAAATCTCCAGTGTTTTTGTGAGTGACAGCATTCTAATATTCCTTAAAATTTAATTATAAATTAAATTTCTGAATTTATTAATACTTAAAGAACTCTTCAATAAGAGACCTTTGTGTATCTTAATTTAGAACACATGTCTCTTTTATCATATACATTACTAAGATCTGTATTATTTTCAAATTTTAAAAAATACCTAAATATTCCACTTCATTAACGTCGATATTAGTTTTCATTATATTTAAGTATACAGGATTATAACTTTTATTAAATTATAAAAATTATCTTCATAATAATGTAGATACATAATGGTTAAGTAATTGCTTGTTGAGCCAACTTATGGTACACTTTTATCTGTTTATATAAATCATTAAAAATATATGCACAATTTTTTAACACTAACTTTACTGTGTAATCAAATTTATCATACACAATAACCTTTATTAATATTAAAAATTTCATACAAATATCTTTTAAAACTTTAAAAAGGTTATCTATATTAATAGAATAAAAAGAATCTTCAAAATCATAGCTATAAATATCATAAATCTGTTTATTAATAATATATTTGAATATAGCAGCAAAATTTTTAATAATAGCAGTACCCTTTAACTTATACATATCTTTAATATTTTGTATTATTTTTTATCAACAAGAGTAATATATGTTTTAGAACAAATTAGTTAGAGCTCTAAATTTAAATGAGTTTTTATGAAATTTTGATATTAAAAAGTTTTTAGATAATTTAACATTAATACTAACACCAGTTTTCTTATAAATTGCTATCTCTTAGAACAGAGGAATTCAAACTTTTAAACTTCGATGAACCCTTTGAGCTTACTATTTTCTTGAAGGAACCCCTTAATCAAAGAGAAAGAAAATAGGTATAAAAGCTTTATCCTACTCAGATTTATAAAATTATTAGTGTTTCTCTATTTTATCTTAATACAAACGTCTTAATAAGATAATGAATGGTAAGGTAGCTAATGGGTATTTGGGGGAGAGGGTTTCTAAAATATATTGTATGTATAATAAATAAAAGCAACGATATTTTAAATTATAACAAATTAATAAAAGGAAAATTTTCTTAATAACTTGACTGCGATTTTTTTTTTATTGCAAAGTATTTTTACGTCTGGAATAGTTGAAATCTGCAACCTAACGTCATCTTCAGCATCCAATCTGTTTTCAAGATTGTCTCATACATATGTTGAAACATTAGGCGTTTCACAGCTCTTTTGGCAATTTCAGGGTGTTCTTTTTCTAATGTCAATCCAAATATACATAATATAAACTTGATAAAAATTTAGTTTCAATTCAGTGCCGGTCAATGTACCAATCTGTTGTTCTCTTTCTTTTATTGGAAGTTTGGAGGTGTCACAGTCTTGAGAAGGAGTTTTTGATAAGATAAGAGGAGTCTAAGATAATTTTTCTTTTTGAACAAGGAAGTATTCAAGAAATGCTTTTTGCAGATCTGATTAATGTTGGACCAAACTAATTTTTACATTATTATCGGGCTTAGAGTTACCGTCTTCTAAAATATTATGCAAATTAGGAAAGCATTCAATATTATCTTTCAAAATGTAATCTGCCCCAAATTTCAAATTTAAAAGAATGACGTCGATTTTACCTTATATCTAGAAAACAGTAAAATAAGTGAGTGATTCTTCACCTGAGCAAAGAATGGAAACTAGTATGCGACCTAATGTGTCTCGGTAAATGCATTTGAAGCACGTGACTTTTACGAAATATAAGATTTTATTTTATCCATAAAATGTTTATTTATATTTAACTTTACAATCAAACTTCTTTTAAAAATTCGATCTTTTATAAAAATTAAAATTTTACTAAAATTTTGGCTCTTTGATTGAACTAAGAGTGATCTCTTGCGTAACCCCTGTTAAAGTTCTAGAGAACTCTAGGGTTCCGTGTAACCCAATTTGAAGACCTCTGTATTAAAAATTTCTTTTTGACTATTTCTCATAACACTAAATAAATTATGATACACAAGCTGCTTATTAATATAATCAAAGTATATTTTGTATATGTAATAGAATAATTATTAGGTATTTTGCTAGCGTAAGTAATAACAAATCTATTCTGGAGATTTTATTAGCAGTTTTATTAGAAGTAAATATCTTCATTATTATTAATATTTAAATTTCTAAAAACTAATTTTTTTCAATATCATAATTAATACAATCCTTAAATGTTTAAAGTCTTTGAAAGGAAGGTCATATTTAATTGCTATTTAGTAATAAATTTACTAATATCTAAACTCAAATTTTTCAGGGCTTTCTTTTATATATTTTATTGCGTAGAATGCGCGTATGTTTCGATTCCTTTCATTCACAAAGAATAGTTTCGTGTTACACGGAAACCTTGTTGCCATCAAGCATTTTGAATCGGCTATTCCTCTAACTCTGTAGTAAGCTTAGGAGCATTTATTTTCGAATTTTGAGATGGTCGACCTAGACGAGGAGCGTTATGTAATATTTTAGACGATAGAAACCTCAGAATATTAGATTGCACTGTATAAAATGGCCTACTACATCTAATAAAGAAATTTTTTTACATGTTTTATTGTCTTTATAAAACTTTAAAATCGATTTTCTTTCAGAATAATAGATTTCTTCAGACTTACGAACCCGTACAAAAAAATTACATGTTATGTATCGAATTTACATTATACCACACACATCATCACATATCGGTTTCAAGATTCGTTTATCGAAATAAAGAACTCATCAATCTAATCACAAAATATTTACAAAAACTTACGTTTTAGTACCCGAACACTTTTTTACACTCCTCAAAATCACCAAGCTTTAGTTTTTTTGCAAATTAAAAAAAAATACTGTATTCCACGTTTTACTCCGTGTTCATTTTTATAAAATAGTGTTTTATTGCATGTAACCTTTCGAGTTAATTTTATGCTAATTAGCTTTTTGAAACCATAATTTCTTTTGCAAAAAAGATTCTTATACGAATCCTTTCTATATTTACTGTATATTGATGCAATATTGGACATAGCGATCTATTTGAACTTTTGATCAAAAATATAAAAATATATTTTGAAGAATTCTTTATAAATTACTTTTTTATTTTAATTATTATTATTGCGTATTTAGAAAGGGAAAATAAAAGTAGAATATTTATATATCTAATGTACTTCTCGTGTACTTTTGTGATTTTGTTCCTCTTACTAAAATCGTAGAAAATAAATAAAGAAGTATATGCACAAATGATTTAATGTTTCACATACACAGCAAGCTGAAATGAAAATTATGACATTTATATATTATGTTTGTGAGTTTTATAAGCAAGAGCAGAATATTTTATACATGTATATACACTGAACCAAAAAGAAAATGCTCAACAGCTTTAGTAGATATCACTGTTTAATAATTTTGTACCATGGTATATTGTTAAAATAAAAGTTCAAAATTTCTCCAACGATTCAAGCAGTTTTATTTGACTTCAATAAAACGTATAGTTAAATTACAAATTTAAAGACTATAGAGATCATATTACTTTTTTCAGAACAAAAATTATACAAAAAATGGCCTTTAAATTTAAAATAAAAACTTCTAACATTTTGCAGGATCCCTTTTGCTACTACTATAGTTTGTAACCTCTTATTCATCGAAAGTATCAATTTTTTAGTGAAATTTGTTGGTGCATTATCCGAAGAACACTTCCAAATAACACTTTTTAACTTATTTTTATTTCTTAATCTCCTTACCTTGCAATTTTTTCTTCATTTATGCTCGACAAATATTTTATAGGATTTAAATATGGATTTCAGGAAAGATACTGTGTGTGTGTGTGTGTGTGTGTGTGTGTGTGTGGAGGGTTTTTTTTAACTTTATATAGTAACCATTTCTTTGTATTCCAAGTGTTGTGCTTAAAATCATTGCCTTGAACCAAACAATAATACTGATTCTTGTCATGCCTTGGCAAAAACACATGAACTGAGTTTACGAATCGTTGCGACACCTTCTTTATTTGTCGGATATGAGTCCATCAAACTTCCATATCTTCCCAAAGTTCAACATTTTTCTTGGTGATCGGAGATTCTCTATAAATGAAGATCTGAGAGCCGGAGTTGATGAGTATTTTGCTAGCCTAAAGGAATCTAATTTTCGAGATGGGATATAGGCATTGGAACATCGATGGACTAAGTACATTCATGTACAGATGGATTACATTAAAAAATTTAACTAGTTTGAATTAGGTCAGTTATTATTTTGTATTTCATTCCAATTTTTTTAAATCTCTGTCGTAGAGGGGTGACTGAAAGAGATTGAGATTTTCATGAATAGTATTAAGGAGGAGCAAAAAGTGAGAACAGTAAGGTCAAAGTTCTATCGCACTTAAATTTCATTTTTTGAGCCATTCACGATTGAATTGAAAAACAACACCTGACTCATCCTCAAAAATAATTAATATTGAAACTGGTGATAATGCTGTTGATGCAGTTGAAGAGAGTGCAATTTCTGAATTAAAAAAAAATCCTCTGTAATTCAGTTCTTCGAATCACTTAAGAAATCTACAAGTGGCTGATGAACTTAAAGCTCTTCAGAATGCTCCAATTGAACTTATTAAAATCATCGCTGAGATTAAGAAAACCTCTCTGAGGCCGTTATTTCATGAGTCTTCATTCTAGCTCTGCTCAAGTAGTCGCATCTTCTGGGCCCTTCTCTAAAGGAAAACAATCAAATCCCCAGAGGATTCTGAATATTAGGATCAAATACAGTGAAATCATAAGGAGTTCCTTAACAAAGTTACTGGTCTGATATAAGAAACTTACTTATCAAAATTACCAAAAATGAATAGGATTAGTCGTGGAAGACTAGACATATACATAAATGGTGAAAAAGAAATTGATCGTCTTGAAAATGAATTTAAGTCTACTGGTAGCTTAAAAAAATATGTCGTTAAAAAACTACAAGGCTTGATTGCTTGAGTTATGAGGGTTGTGGAGCAACAATAGCTAATATCCCAAGACCAAGGATTTTCATCCTCAAGTCACCTTGCTAAATGTTGATAACCCACTATTGGTGTATCACCATTTAGTTGTGAACCCCGATGTTACCCTACTGTTGAACCCCTATGAGAAACCCTTCTTTTAAAGAATAACTTTAATATCACCAATTTCAATATAAATTTTCTCACAAAACAGGAACATTCTATTATTACAATTAATCTGGTGGTCTACTTTGAATCGAAAAGTTTGGGATATCTTTACTCTTAAATTTTTTTGAAAAAATTAAATTAAATAACTTAATTAGTATCATCCAATGAAATATTTGTAGGGCAAGAAAATCACTGTGGTAAATAATTTCAAATATTGATTGGACTCAAATGAAAAAAATTTCAAGTAGGATGTATTAATAAGGAAGAAAATAATATAAGAAATACAACACATTAACCATGATTTACGGCCCATTTGCAAAGACAGAACATACCTTACTCTCAAAAATTAGAAAAATTACTTTTTTAGTCATACAGTCTTCGGTCTGTAAGCATTGTATCTTTATTTACTCACGGAGAACCAATGTGTGAATGAACCTTTCCCTCTGACTGATAGGTTGATTGCAATAACCACTCTAGGGCCACGCACATCCAGGCACTTGAGATTGCTGCGGGTTTCCAATCTGACTTCTTAAGATTCTTCCTAATCACAATATGTTACACCGATATCAATATCCAATTTTCAATATCACTAACAAACAGAAGCAATAAATTTTACTAACCATATTTAAAATTGCATATATATATATATATATATATATATATATATATATATATATATATAGGGTGTCCAGCCTTAATGTGAACCAATAGCTAATTCCCGAACCGTTTGGTTTAGATATGTACTTCCAATTTGAAAAATGTTTTAAAAAAGGTAAATAATGTTTTTACGTGCTTTTCAAACCAAAAAACCAATTCAAAAAAAAAAATTACAAAAATTAAATTTTTATACGGTCCCCAGGTCCTATCACTTATATTTAGGAAAAGATGCAGTACACAAAAACAAAGTAAACACAAAAAGTTTCATTTTATTACGATAAAAACTGACCGAGTTATGGAACTTTGAAAATCATACATTTCATCCATTTTCTCGGCCAATTTCAAGAAGCTAGTAAGGGACCGTCTCGAAAGTGAAATTAATTGGAACTCTGCCAGGAAACTTTCGTTCTTGCACGTCACTCTTATGTAAATCGTTTTTAAATTTAAAAGTACATACATTGCGATAATAATACAATAATTAAGTACTTAAGAAATAAAATTTATTCTGTGTACGCGTAAAACATAGTTAAAATAAATTATGTTTGTCCAAGAAAACATTTCAAAAGCAGTTCCAAAAAAATAGACTTATTTGCTGCGGCTGTAGACTGATTAGCTACTGTACTGATCATGGTGAGCTTTAAAAATCTGTTGTATAGTCGCTTGCAATTGCATACAATCGTATTCTAATATTACGAATTCTAGAACGGGAGAACGAGATGTATACAAATGAAGAATACTGCGAATTGGTTCTGTTGTATGGGCAGTGTAACTGAAATAAGAGAGAGGTGGCAAGCCTTTATGCTATTAAATTTCCCAGTCGAAGACATCCAACTTATTGTACAATTGCCCGTGATGTTTAACGCTTGTATAAAACTTGGAGTTATCATAGACATATTCTCTTGTCTCGTGCTTCACCTTCAAGCTTGCGGATACCCCCTGAGGTTGTTCTAGGATATGCCCTGGCTCATCCTGAAAGTAGTGTCCGGGATATTAGCAAGGCTTGTTCCTACTCAAAATCGATGGTGTGGAACATATTACATACGTACGGTGCGTATCCTTATCGTCCAGTCCTGGCGCAGGAACTAATGCCCGGAGACCAGAAGCATCGTTTTAACTTTTGCAATTTCATGTTAAACACACTGGATGAAAATCCAGATTTTTTGAATGAAATTTTGTGGTCGGATGAATGCCAGTTCTCGAAGCAAGGCACTATTAATACACAGAATACGAATTATTGGTCCCTCGAAAACCCACATCTTATACGACCGAATCGCCACCAAGTGCGTTGGTCGGTGAATGTGTGGTGCGTAATATGGAAGAGCACTTTAATTGGCCCAATGTATTTCGATGGACCTTTAACATCAGAATTATACACGGGAAATTTTATCTGGACCGTTTTTTTCAAACCACTTCTAAAAAGACTGATTTGAAACTCAACAAAGTTAAATACAGAAAATATGGGGGAAAATTACAGTCGTTATTACACATAATCATTTCAAGCAATTTTATATTAATTGATGACGAAAACTTTCTTCCGGTTCCATTTCTTTAGCTCGTCCCTCTATCAGAAACTGTTACAGAACCTCATTTGTGGCTTTAATGGTTCAGTTGTGGCTTGCCTCACAGGTACAATGGTAAACGAGCTTTCTCTATTTCATTCAATCCTTGATGATATCATGTGTCTTCGACGAGGTGAAGAGGATTAATAGGTCGATACTTTTTCAAATTCTTAATAAATTGAATATTATTGATTATTTAAAAAATTATATATCTTACAAATAATTCAATTATATACAATTGTCGTAATATTAGTAACATCCCGTTATTCTACGGTTCCCCGCAGGGTACTTGCTTCCACCCTGAGGAATATTTATTTGAATTCTATTTTAACTTCTAATGAATAAATTTTGATAAAATCATCTTGTGCTATTGTATATACCGGATAAATCTGAAGGATCTTGAAATAAAATGCAACTGAATCATTAACCAACACTAATTAGCAGAATTCTACTCAGATGTCGAAAAGATGCTTTCGTTGGTACTCTCAAATTCGTGGATTATATAGTCGTCGGAAATTTCCGATAAAAATCCTAAATCATTCATAGGTCTCTCTACTTTTAGTACTCTCTCTCTAATCAGTTTTAAAAAAAAACTTCTCCAAATTACGATACACAAAAAAATGGTATTTAACTCAAATCTGTTGTGTAGAAGTATGTGCAAAAAATTTATGTACTAAAAAATCATTTGTTAAGAAAGTCAAAAGAAACTACTCCCTCCCTCCAATGTGCTTTTAATACATACTTTCAGGAGTCCCCCACCCCAATTCATTTGATAATTTATTTTAGTTTATCAATTTAATTTATCTTAAAATTCAAATATGGAGATGTAATAATCCAAAATTTAAGAATAACATAGTTATTAATAAGTAAATTTCACTCCACTCTTTGAACCTAATATGTGCAATTATTCAGATAAATTCTTTTGAGGGCCTTTCTGAAAGGAAGATGTCCCGGAATGAATCTGAGGCTAGATTCATCTTGTGCATCTTCTGCTGAGGGAGATACTGCATAAAATATATGTCTTTAAACTTAATCATATACATTATCTTTCAGGCGAATATATGTCTTTAAACTTAATCATATACATTATCTTTCAGGCGAATATATGTTTTTAAACTTAATCATATACATTATCTTTCAGGCGAATATATTTACAATCAATTTCTCCATCAGAGGGACAGCGAAAAATAATTTTTAAGAAAATCCTGTATAATCTAACAGTTTGTCCTCATTCTTATAATTTTCTAATTTATTTTAAACAAAATCTTTTCTTAACTCTCTCAAAATTAAATTATCAAGTAATTTGTCAATCTAAAGCGCACTCCTACAGTTTCAATAATGAGATTGTTGACAAATTTGCCCGAATGACCACATCCTGTGGAGTCATTCGAACTCTGAAACCAACACTCAACAGGATTTGGAAGATTTTTTGGCAAAAGTCACTAAAATCTTAACCCAATTCTTAACTCTATGCCAAATATATTATGCATATCATACTCCATTCACATCTTATCAACAAAGATTTCAAATCAAAACAAACTCTAATTATCTTTACAGCTAAAATTGTTCTTTTTCATTTTGTTTATAGGTCAATATACACCACACACACACTTTATATATATATAAGAAAAAGCAATGAATTTATCATTAAAAAACATAAAAGTAAGAGAACAATTTAAATCCAAAATCAGCAAAAAAACGCATTTATAGAACTACGTAAAAAGGATGAATAAAAATTGAATCAAATTTGAAACTAAATGAATAATTTGAATACCCAACAAAACAAAACATGCATATTCAGACTGGGGACTGAATTGTGGGGTTAAACTAGTTCTATAGTACCAACCCTCCCCCAATGCCTTTTGTTGGGTAAAAAGGGATTACTCCAAATTTCAATTTGTAATTTAAAAAAAAGAAACAATAAACAAAGAAGAAAAATTGAAAGGCGAGATATCTCAGTTACTAATTATTTTCAAAAACAATTGTTTTCCCAACCAAATAAAATATATTCTTCACCTAAGAACTTTCCAATTAAAATTTTTTAATCAAAAACCATCTATTAAAATATCCATTTAAAAATTATCCATTTAAAAATATCCAATTAAAATATCCAATTAAAAATATCCAATTAAAAATTATCCATTTAAAGATATCCAGTTAAAAATATCCATTTAAAAATTATCCAATTAAAAATTATTCTATTAAAAATTTAAATTTTTTTTCGAAACAATAAAACAGTATAATTAAATATTTCCAATTAAAAATTTAAAACTCTAAAAACTACATACCCGAATCCATGTTTTTCATGAAAAATCAATTCAAATCTCGCAATTGTAAAGGCAAAAAAATCAAAAAATCACATCTTTGACAAGTGATAATGAACCTCAGTGCAATAGGCTAAGGAACTTTTTAAATGATGATGTCCACTACCATGCACTGTTGCCAGATAAAATTTGGAAATCAATAATACTTAATTAAGTTGAGTGTAAAAAGTTTCAAAATATAGAATATTAAATAAAAATCCACCAATAAACACAATCATGACCAGAAATCATATCAAATGATACATAAATCAGAATTTTATTTGTTAAAATTATTTGAAATCCAATTGAGTGAAATATGTGTCTGTAAATGTGTAATAATACATAAATGTTTCAAACTATCTTCACAACTAGATCACCAACTAACTGTCTTTGTGATTCTAATGCTGTGTGGTGGATTTGTTTTTGAAACGAAAGTTCAGAAATTCATGAATGTCCTGAAAGTTAATAGCCTTTATGTATAAGATTACCTTTTTGAATATGTCCCCAATCCAGAAGATATTAGAGTCAGCTCTTACTTCAAGATATAAATATTAAAAATTCATATAAATCAATTTATTAAATAAAGATTCTATTGAGAAAACCATTATAATATAAAAAAAATTTAGTTGTCAAATACAATTTACATAATGATATTTCAATATCTTCTAGAGTCCCCTAAGAACTCCTCATGGGAAATCTTAAAAACACATCAAAATAAACCATCATATAAATTATTGGGAATATATATTTTTAAAAAATCTAATGGATAATCGCCTTCTTTACATTCTCCTATAAATTTCTTAATATTATTGAATATATCTTTATCATTTGTAACTAACAGTTTACTACGATGCAAAAGGTTTAATATAATGTTTCTGCATATGGATAAATGAATATTGCTTTCTCAGAAAGGCATTTTAATTATCTTAAACCCGAATGCCTCTCTTTTATCAAATAAATTACTACAAATGATATGATCCTTTATCTGTAACTTTGTATCCAAATATTCAGCCCCACCCGTGTCTGAATTCGTCTGCAATAAAACCAAATAATTAGGATAAAATTCAATGTTCAGCTTAAAATCTTTACATTTACTAAAAATTATTAGGTCGTCTATATATCTATATAAAACGTAAAGAGAGTTGTTCAGGTAGTTTGATTCATAAAAATGTAAATACAGATTAGCTAGAATTTTGCTAGCTGGCCCACCCTGAGCTAGGCCTTTTATCTGTTTGTATATTTGCTTACTGAAAAGTATATAATTTTCCTGCAGTACTAAGTGTAAAATATTTTTAAATTTGCTCATTTTTATAATATCTTCTATGTTATATTGATTATAGAGTATCATCATAACTCTAATCATATCCTCTATATCAATGGAATTAAACAGATCCTGAAAATCATAACTGTATATTGCCCGTACCTGTGAATTGCCTATGGAATTAATTAATTCTATACTATTTTTAATATAATAGCAGTTTGTTCAAGCTTTTCTAAAATATTATTTAAAAAATTCTGCAAGATTTTACCAGATTTCGTTATGTATGTATTATATCCATTTGTAATAGTTCTGAATTTAATTGGGTTCTTATGGAATTTAGGAGTTAAGAAAACATGAGGGAATTTTTTTATTATTGAACTGTAAACCAATTTTTTCGTGAAATGCATCTAACCTATTAATAATTTCTCTGTCTTTACATTTTGAAAGGACAAAAGCTTCATTATTTTGAAAATATTTATCCATCTTTTTGAAGTAAAATTGCTTACAAATAAATGCAAAATTTGCAGGAACTTTATCTACATATACAATTATAAAAAAAAAAAAAATTGTAAATTTTCTATAGAAGATCTAATATCTTTGAATTTCATTCCATTTTTAAATCTATAATTAACATTTTTTAGACCTTTGCAGACTCTATCCTTAAATTCTTTAAATGCCTCTTAGGGCATACTATATTTGATAGCTATTTTGATAATAAAGTTATCTAGATCCTTACATATTTCATTTTTAGCTATATAATTACTCTCTGTTATTGGTAATCTGTAGCATGTTCCTTTCTTCATTATATTTCTTAATTTTTCATCATTAATTAAATTCAAATACTCAGTGATCACATGGCCATGATATTCATCCACACAGTCATCAAACCGACCACACACACACACACATTGACCTAACATTTCCGAATCTATTCTATAATTATAATTAAATATTAATCTTCCTGATTTTCTATTGTACCTAAAAACACTTTTTATAGTTATATTTTTAATTGGGAATAAATGCATGTATTTTTTAAAAACACTTGAAAAATTTATCCTATTGAAGGATTTGTATAAGAATCGAAATGTGCAATATTCCGTTACATTTTCATTATCAATATGCATCTTGATATTCAGTTTTTTAATTATGTAATTACTTAGGTCTTTCATAATATGATAACCTTGTTCATCCGGTAGTTTTCCCAAGTATCTCCCTAGCAACTCTAATTTCAGACTTCTTCAATCCAAATATGAAAATTTTAATTTTTTTAATGTTGAAGTTCTTTTTAAAATCTTTTTTCTAATTCTGTCATGTTATTCCTAATAATATTTGTGTCCATATGTTTCCTTTTTTTACGTTTACCTCTATTATTTCTCACACTTTTATTTTTACATTAGTCTTCGGTATAAACACATTCCATATATTTTCGTTTCACCAACTGAAGCAAATTTCTATCTAACATATAATATTTAAACCATATGGGTAAGTTGTCTTAAAAAAATCCTATATAGAAATTTTCGCACCATAACCTTTTCACTTTATTGGGAGTAATCCTAATTATATATAAATAAATGTTATGAAATCCATGCATATTAAAATGCGCGATTTCAATTCTACTAAACTGATTTTCCTTTTGGTATCTCTTTGAGTTTGATCTATGTTGATTCACTCTAATATTAATATAATTAGATGTTTGACCTATATATTTGTTTTCACATATTTTACATTTCATTATATAAATACAGTTGTTCGTTTTGCAGAAAGTAAACAGGGATTTTTCATCTCTTTGTTCTGCATCTATCATGATACAAGTTTTGCATCTTTTATCACTATAATTTCTATATTTCAATCTTATCTCACTCAAATTCTGCAAATAATTATCATAACAAGTCGCCTCAATATTTTTATTTGTATCTATGTCATTTTGATTAGATCCATTTTTCAATCTATACACACTCCTAGAGTTATTAGATATATTCTTAACAAAATTACTGTTCCAAACAATTCTAGTTTTATTTTCTGGTGTAATTATCTCTAGAACCCAAAACACCGTCGAAAGAAGAACAATTATAAACACTTTTTGAATATTTTAGTTTTTAAAGTTTTTTTGTATACTGACCCATTATGTCTGCGCCCATCTATGCAATCACTAATATTATATGAATCCATCAATATATCTCATTTAGCACTCAAGAATATATCTCACCCATCATAAATACACATAGTGATCATAAATGCAAAATGGTAATTTTTTAACGATAATACACGCATCATCATAGTGCAATACCGGGCATTGACAACCAAGCCAATTTGTCAGTCTCTCTATTTTTGTAATAAAATTCATATTCATTAATACAATTAAAATTATTTAGAATTATAGTAAAATATCAAATAAAATTATTAACAAGATTATACATTATATAATAATCAATCCATAATAATATCAACATATACAATAAATCAAGTACAAGACAAAGGGCCAGTATAGTATTTTTTATAATTTTTTATTAAAAGTTGAAAAAGTTAAAAATCAATTACCATAGACCACAGACGCAACAAAATTTTAAAAAAGAAATAGTCAAATTTAAAACCAAGAAATAAAGTTAAAACAAAATAATATAACCACAAATTAAGAAAGCATGACAAAAAGAACCAACAGAGCCATATTTTGAATCTATTAAGAATTCAAAATCAACTATAATCGTTTTAGTAAAAATCTAAATCATATCATAAAGACATCTTTAATTCATGACTTCTTACAAAAATAGGCGCAAAACAGCCATATGATTGCAAGAAAATATATGTATAAGATAAAGCAATGAATTCATCATTAAAAAACATAAAAGTAAGAGAACAATTAAAATCCAAAATCAGCAAGAAAACACATTTATAGAACTACGTAAAAAAGATGAATAAAAATTGAATCAAATTTGAAACTAAATGAATAATTTGAATACCCAACAAAAAAAAACCCATATATGTGATATATATATATATAAACTGCTGTTTGTAGAAAATGCAACACCATGAAGGAATCATCAGAATCAAATGAAATTCGCAGCAAATGTCAATTATAGGATATTATGCAAATTAATAAAGTTTCAGAGCCATCGCGCGTGCGCGGCGCGCCCAGCGCCCTCTGAATTGATGCTGAAAGCGTATAAATAAAGTGCTGTAGCGGGACGTTGAAAAAAGTCTATGATTATTTGTTAGTGGCAAACGTTTAGTGAGACCTGAGTATGCCTCCACGACGGAAGAATAAGAAATTCAAGCAACTTACGGAGTTTGAACGAGGGAGGATAATCGGCCTTCGAGAAGGAGGATTTTCCTATCGCGCAATAGCAGCTCGTATGCCGCGGAACAGTTCCACAGTGATGCGAGTTTGGAAGCAGTGGACCGACGAGCACCGAACAACTCGAAAAACAGGCACTGGACGACAGAAGGTGACGTCAGAGCGCGATGATCGACACCTGCTCCGCATGGCGGTGAATGATCGCACAGCTTCCTCCAGGCAGCTGGCAGCACGTTGGTCTACTGCTACAGGTGTACAATTGTCGGCTTCGTCAATTCGTCGTCGTCTGCTGCGCCGTGGATTGCGTGCAAGGGTGCCTTTATACAGGATTCCCCTCACGGCGAATCATCGACGGCTGCGTCGGCAGTGGGCTCTTGAGCACAGAGACAGGCGAGCTGATTGGCACCAAGTTGTCTTTTCAGATGAATCACGCTTCAATTTGTGGACCCATGATGGCCGTGTTCGTGTTAGACGTTATGCCGGTCAACGCTGCCTTCCTGAGTGTATTATTGAACGACATAGTGGTCGAACACCCGGAGTTATGGTCTGGGGTGCGATTTCGTATCATGGACGATCCAATTTGATACGAATTGAGGGTAATCTCAATAGCAACAGGTACGTCCGTGAAGTGCTACAGCCCGAAGTCGTTCCTTTCCTTCAAGGCATCCCTGGAGCTATCTTTCAGCAGGATAATGCACGCCCACATGTTGCGCGGACTGTTCGAGACTTCTGTTCAGCACAACGCATGCAACTTCTTCCTTGGCCTGCTTATTCACCGGATATGTCGCCTATTGAGCACGTGTGGGATATGGTTGGTCGGCGTCTCGCTCGTGATCCGCGTCCTGCAGTTTCCAAAGACGAACTTTGGTTGCGCATACAAGCGATATGGAATTCTCTTCCTCAAGCAGATATTCAACATCTGTTTGACTCCATGCCACGTCGTATAGCAGCACTTATTGCAGCGCATGGTGGCTGCACCAAATACTGATTTCGGACGCTTAATTTGTTTCTTTTGTTTTGAAAATTTCATCATTTATTTGTATCAGTACAAGTCGTTTCTGCATTAAATTTCATTTGATTCTGATGATTCTTTCATGGTGTTGCATTTTCTACAAACAGCAGTATATATATATATATATATACACGAGGAGTATTCGGAAAGTAAGTATCGCTTAGGAAAACCACTAGTAAGCAAATTTTTTTCAAGCCAATTTTATTTTTACATGAAAGAGCATACCTTAAACTGATTTTCTACAGAGTTTCCGCCGATTTCAAACACTTGTTGTAGCGGAGTACTAGCTTTTCTAAACCTTCTTTATAGAAACTTCCCACCAATGATGATAACCACGACTTCACATCATTTTTCACCTCATCGTCGGATCCAAAGCGCTTGCCGCCTAGCTCGTGCTTCATGTGCAGGAACAAGTGATAGTTGGATGGTGCCAAGTCTGGGCTGTACGGCAGGTGATCGAACTGCTCCCAACAAAACTGTCGAATCATCGTTCGCGTAACACCAGCAGTATGTGACCGAACATTATCATGGAGTAACACATTTCCTTCACTGAGCATTCCTCTCCGTTTGTTTTGAATTGCACCCAGAAGTTTTCTTAAAGTCTCACAGTATTGTACCGCATTGACGATTGCAACTTTGGGTAAAAATTCAGTAAGCAAACCCCCTTTCCTATCCCAGATTTTCCTGTCCACAGTTCCCATGATTTTTTGTGCTGACATTGTCGTTTAGACCTTTTATATTTTCAGCGATTGAGTGTATCTCCACTCCATTGACTGTTGTTTCGATTCTAGTGTGACATGACGAATCCACGTTTCATCACATGATGCAATTTGGCTTTAAAAAATCATCTCCCTCTTTACTGTATCGTGTGAGAAATGTCAATGCACTGCCAAGACGCTTGGTTTTGTGAACAGCAGTGAGCATTTTTGGAACGCATCAGGAACACACCTTGTGATTACCTAAGTGGTCTGTAACAATTTCGTACAAAACAGTACGTGAAATTTGTGGAAATTCGTCTGAAAGCATCGTCATTGTGAAACGTTTAATCTCATAGATTTTTTCCTTACCAGATCATCGTTGACAACAGAAGGCCGACCACTCCAAGCCTCATCGTGGACATTTATCCAACTTTCATTTAACATTCTAATCCACTTTCTCACCATTCCATCACTCATCGTGTTTTCACCGAAAACATCTTTAACTTTACAATACATTTCAGCCGATTTCACATTCCTTGCGTTCAAAAATCGAATTACAGCACGAATCTCACAGTCGGCGGAATCAGTAATTGTCTTAAACCTTTTAAATGTGTATAGAAAACTGAAAGCACAACGTAGAGCAACCAAAATGACGTCTGTTGAGAGCCAGTGAAAAGAAAAGACAAGTGTGCATGCGCAGAACGTCGACCGTAGAGTTACGGCGGCGGTACAATGAAGCTGTACTTACGTTCCGAATACGCCTCGTGTGTATATATATGTATATGTGTGTGTGTGTGTGTGTGTATATATATATATATATATATATATATATATATATATATACACTCATGGACAAAAAAATTTGCGCACCAAGAAATAATTGCGGGATCATAACGAAACTTGGCATGAAGGTACATGTCAGGGAGGTATGCAAATGATTAGAAATACAGAGTTATTACGCATCACGTGTAGCCGGTAGAGGGCATTTAACGCCGTTCTCCGTGGAGTACAAAACAGGTAACTAACGCTTATTTGAGTGTGCTGAATCGTTTACAAAGGAAGAGCTGAGGTAAACATGCAATTACGCCGTTTTCGAAGACAATATGGGCAGTTGTCGCAGTTTGAGAGGGGGAGAATCATTGGCATGATGGAAGCTGGGTGGTCAGCTAGGCGAGTAGCTCGTCAATTAGGCCGCTCTGATTGTGTTGTGAGGAGGTGTTGGGACCGTTGGATCTGAAAGATGTCATTTACACCAAGACCAGGCTCAGGACGCCCTCGACAGACCAATCGTCGAGAAGACCGCCACATCGTAAGAAATGCACACGTACAGCCAACTGCTTCATCGGCCGCCATCCAGGCACCGGTGGCACCTTCACTAGGGCCCATGTGTCTTCTCGAACCATACGAAGGCGCCTGGCTGAAGGACATTTGGGATCGCGGCGCCCATTACGTGTGCTGCCCTTGACGCCCACTCATCGACGCCTCCGTTTGGAGAGGTGCCGCGCACGAGACATCACACAGAACTTGTATGCCTCAATGCCCGATCGTATCGCATCGTGCATTCGCGCAATAGGGAGTTCAACAGGGTATTAAATCCTCCGGGTTTTTTTTTTTTTTTTTTTTTTTTTTTTTGTTTTTTCTCTGGAATAAATTATCCTTTTTCTTTGATTTTCTAATAATTTATTTATATCAAAGTAGTCATTACGTATGTAAAATTTCGTTTCATTTTGACGACTCTTTCTTGGTGCGCTAATTTTTTTTTTTATCAATGAGTGTATATCATGGTTTATATTTCTTCATGGTTTTTATTCGCTGTGTAAGCTCCCCAACAAATAATAATAATAATAATAATAAAACGTTTTTAGGATCAGTTACCTCCATTTAAAAGTTTAATGTTTTTCTTCTTTTTTAGCTAGATTAGATTGGTATGTAGATAATGTTAACTTAGTTCAGGTTAGGTAACTCATGGTAATTTTATTGTCTAAGTATTTAGTTAAATTTATGCTTTATTGGCATTAATAATTTTGTTACTTGACCAGCTGCTTAAAAAAAGGGAAAATACGTGTTTGCGAACCTATAAAGATTTCATCAGTCTGCTAGTCCTGAAATTTTAAATTTATATGTGTTGTAACCTGTTTGTAGTGGATGCTTTGGAAAAAAAATGATATTAAAGAAATGATATTCATTGTTGGAGAACAAAAAGAAGAAAGATGAATATATCACAAAAACAATCTCACTCTCAACAAGAAAAATTTTGTAATGAATTGAAGGAGAAAGGTCAGAGAGGAGTTAGCTGAAATTCCAAAACAAAGTGAGAAGTTGTCCCAAATTATAAAGAAACAAAATCTTTTTTTTTTCTTTAGAACAAGATGAAAGAAGAACATATCACGAAAAACGATCTAGGTTTCAACAGGAATAGTCTGATTTGGAATTTAAAAAGAAATATTAAAAGTTAGCTGAAATTCTAGAAGAAAATGAGATATTTTCTCAAGTTATAGAGAAGAAAATGTCGTTATTGAAGAAAGTAAAAATGTGCTCCTCTGGCTGACGGCAAGCCCCAAATACAGAGATGATTACGAACCGAGATAACACAATGTATTGAAACTGAAAATTCTAAAGTTAAATAAAGCAGTTAAAAAAACATTTAAGAGGCAGTGGAAGCCAAATACACATGCCAACTGCTAAAACTCCTATTGCAACTAGAAGCAACTCCACCTTCAACCTGCTAGAGCTTTTGTCGCCAGGTGGACTGTTTTCCCTGCTGTTCCATTTTTTCAGGTCATTTAACTATTAGTCAAGGTTTCAGAACTTCTGTTATGGGTTTACTAAGTAGTCGCCTCTGTAGCACTTTGGTAAACAAGCTTTAGATACTTCCTTGAATCCCTACTAAGAACAAGAAGAAAGGCAACTGTGCTACAAAAAGTGATCTCAGTCTCCACATTAACAGTTTGATTCTGGATTAAAGAAAAAAAAGATCAGAATTTAACTGAAATTCTGGGGAAAAAATAAGAAGATATCTCAAGAAGTACGAAAATTAAATATCATTATTAAAGAAAAAGAAGAAATGCAGATGAAAATACAAATAGTGAAAAAAAAAACAAGGCTATTGAAAAAATTAAACGCGAAAAAAGAAGCACTCCGTCAAAAAAAAATTTAAAGAGAACAAAAACTGCGGAAAGAAAAGAAAAATATAAGAAAAATGAAAGACGACAATGACTGTAAAAAGAGCTGAAGCATTTAGAAGTTGCGGCAAAGGAAATGAACACAAAAGACAAGGAAAACTAATAAAGCACGAAGGGGAGAAAGGGGAAGAAATGTCATCCAAAGATACTCCAACACAGAATGCAACTCAAAATCCTAACGCAGAAGATAAAGAACACGCCGGATAATAGAAATTAAAACATATCTACGGCGACCAACATCGGAATGCAAGAATAGAAGCTTTGGGGCGGGGGGGCGCAGGAGGCAAATTTCAAGGAAAGATGAAAAATTCGGCCATAATGAAAGAATAACAGTAAGATCACCAAAAAAAGCTATCGGTCCATTCTTAAACCAGGAAAGAATGACATTGCGAGGGATGCTCCAAACACCAAAGTTCAACCGACCTCTTTATCGAGGTCTTATGAGGAAAACAACACCGGCAGCTTTATATAAGGAAGGGTGAAGAAGATAATAGTTCAACCATAGGAAAAAATTCTCCTTTGCACAGGGAACCACAAAACTCCTTAAGCTACGGGTGTCTAGGTGGAGGAAGAAAAGGGCCAATCGATATGCCAAGGAAACACGTGGGACAAACAGCGAGAAGTGCGTTCCCGTTGAATGGTGAAGGAAAAAGCTACCCCTCAAAATCCTGAAGAAAACAAGAAAAGAGACTCTCCATGCAATGACCTGGAAGGATCTTTAGGGGGGATATATATTAAAAACAGGCGAATGAAAGGAAATACCACTCTCTGCAGTGAAGTGAGAATAAATGACCGGGGAAGATACTAAAGAGTCGAGACAATGGATGAGATACTTATAATTAATACTTTGAAGTGTATTATAATTAAGATTTTTATGAGCAGTCTAGTAATGTTCATTTTGTAATGTTATGGTTCAACTTACCTAATATTTAGCATTAATGATTAAATATAGAAATTATTGAGTACAATAATATTGTATTAATTTGTAAACTTGTGTAATAGAGGACGAGTGTACATCAAGGAAGGGCAAATGTTGTCACTCACCTGTTGAGAGCTCTTTATAAGGGCCTATTATGTAATGACGCTTTGTTTGTTTACAGAACTCTCCAGTAAAAAGAGAACATGGTAAAGGATCGCCAGTGACAGATGCAAACGTAGAACTGACCTGCTTATCAAACGTATTTGCGATCCAAGGTCTTTATGAATAAAGTTAAATGATATTGTGTTTATAACTAGTCCCTTTTGTTTCTCTAATGACAAAGGCAAAAGTTAAGAGGCTGAAATAAAATTTAAAAGTAAAGTAGGTAATTAAAAATAGTAAAGAAGTAGAAATAAAGTGAATAAAGTTTTTTTTTTATTTTTATTAATTGATTTTTACTTTCAGAAAATTGTTAATATTAAGATTTTGTTATTAGTTATAATGTAAACTCGCCTTTCAGTCTAGAATTTGTATATTCTTGTCTAATTCTGTGTTAATTTGAAAGCAATATTAAATACAATTACAATTATATAATCAATTTACCAGTCCAAATTTGTAAGCCCTTCTTTTCTGTAAACACTGCTTTGTAACTCAGTCGTAAAGATTATTTTCACTCAATAAAATTTGTGTTAAGTTGATAATCTCCCCTGGATGTCCCTCCTCCCCTTGGCAAGCCAGGCTCCTTGGGCTGGTTGCCAATAATTCTCGTCTAGCATTTAGAACAACGTTAATAAATAACCAAATCTCGCGCATTTTTTTCGTGTGGCAGTTCCCCCTCCTTTTTAAAATTCTCTCTAGACAAGAACTGAAATTTTCTTTAAATTGTTTATGATAGTAACCTCAAATGATAGGTCATACGTCTGGCGCATATTACGAGCTCATGGCTCGAGTTGTAAGTTCGAATTCTGATGCCACCTTTCATGTAGCGGGAACGATACATCTATTGAGTCACTCCCTCGACCGAGGTTCAAAAAGATGTCGCCCAAATCCCTAGTGTTGCTTCTAAATGAAACATTAATCAAACAATCCGTTGCTGAACGAGGCAATCATGACTGCTTCTTACAATTCACTTATATTTATTCTTTTCTAAAGAAAAAAAATAATATAGTCTAAAAGATCCCGTTTGAAGTTGATAATGCTTATATGTTTTTTTGCTGAGAATTTTTATATTCTTTATAAATATTATATGACTAAACATTTTTAAAAAGTTGCATATTCTTCAGTGATTTTTAAAAATTCTTGATTATTATGATTCTTAATAACTGAGAATTTGTTATAACGAGTCTATATCAATAAAGGAGGTGAATTATTATACTATTTGATGAGAATTATTTCTACATTTTTTTTTTTTTTTTTTTGCATTTTGAAGCATCAAATGATTGTTAACCCTTTTGATATGTCAAACGTGTATGAAAGGGGGGGAAAGGGCAACTCAATTTGAATTTTTAAGTTGAAACATTTCAGTTTCATCATTCTTTTTTGCATTTGAATTTTAAAATTATGGGCCTCAATAATTCATTATTAGTTTTCTCGTTATCAGAAAATAGAATTTCTAACTTAGATCTCTGCCCTTCCTATACTTATTATTATGCATTCTCAATCATTTCATTTTTAAAGCTAGTAGAGGAGGTAGATCCATCCCCTATATATCATTACAATGCCTCCTCATTTTTAATTACAATAATAAATCCTTACATGTAAAACAATATTTGTATTCAATTTGAGCAGACAAACAAAAATTATAGTCACATGCAAAAAGAAATAGAAAAGAAATAGTTTTCTCACACTGCGTTTCGTTTCTCCAGTTGTTATGACATTTTAACTGAAATTAACATAATCTGGCGGAGGTTACAGTAACACCACAATAGCATGAAATATTATGATATACAACAAGATATCATCAAGTTATTTTTTAAAAGTATTGAGTTTATTTCCTATACAATGTAGACAAAAATATAATAGTAATGCACGAGATTACAAGGTGTGGCTATTAACCTTTTGACGGTTAGACGAATCGACAGTTTTCGCTCTCCTACCGACGCGCAGCGCTACGGTCAAACGGTAGCTGAAAGTGGCAACCGTTTTCTCCCTAGAGGCTTTTGAAAATGTTACTCTTTTCTGAAGGTGATATGGATAGCTTGCTCGCTTTTAAAATATAGTTTTTTAAAGAATTATTTGCGGTATATTAATGTAATAATTACACCACTTGTATCTTACACATATAAGCAATTCAGTAAATGATAAATACTACATATATTAATTTCTAAGATATTAAATTTTTGGACAATTATTTGTGGTAATATTTAATATTTATTAATATGTAATATTTACACCAATTGTAACTCGTACCTTTAAAATTCAGTAAATGTTCAATATTATAAAGATTAGTTTGTAAAATATAAAATTAAAATATCTGAATAAATACACGCAATTTTAAGCTTTTAAAAACATTTAATTATTATATTTACCAAAACGTTTCTTTCTGTATGTGATACACTTTAAAACATGGAAGTCGCACATAATAGAGTATTGCAGTCTTTGCAATAAATGCCTAATTTTTCAATAACAAACTCCCGCCAAATTACACAAAAAAATAACTAGATTTACAATTGGATTGGCAACATTTCTCCTTATTATGTAAAAAAATTTACGGTACCCATACCACCATCTGTACGCTATCATATTAACTCAATTTTTCCAGTACATATCGTTTGTAATACGAATAACGTAGGATAATATACCCTGACGAACACAGCTCGTCAGCGTCCATTGGGGGAAGTTTCGCTGCACGAAAAGGGTTCGGCTGCAACCATTTGACATCAATAAGTGGCAATGTCCCACGGCCAAAATGGGCCTCGCGCTATACTGTCGGCCACTCTCAAAATTTTTAAAATTTCGAAATCTTTAAAATTTAAGCACTTTTAAATTTGTTTACACTATTTTCTAAGGTAAAATCAATTTTGACCACCAGACGTCGCTAGTGGCGTTTTGGTAAAAATTCAATAATTCTCTCTTTTCAACTCATTCTCCTCGCGTTTAAAGTTTCCCCAACTATTAAATTGCAATGTTATCCTTTTAATTGGTTTCGGTACGGCATTTCTTTTTATTTCATTTAATTTCAATAGTTTTAACTTCTTTTTTTAAAAAAACCTCTCTAAATCCCGTGGACAACAGTGTTCTCGAAGCCGTTTCACCTTCGAACTGAAGTCCCACCCCTTAATCTTTTCTCCTCCCATTGCTATATATGCCTTAGCTTACGGCGATAGCATCCAATGGTAATGCGAGCTCTCGTAACTTTATTTTCCAAGTTTGTTTCGGCAGTCCCTCACTCTGTCGAATACCCAGACTTTTGTTGCCTTGATCCTAAATGTTGATAGCTAATTCTAATAATGAAAAAATTATTAAATTATGATTCTAAATTCTTTTTACTATTTCTGATGAGAGGACAAATTTAAATTTTTAAATAGGAACCTTGTAATTTTAGCCGTTACAGTTACCGTTTTGGTCGAAAAACTTCGGACGAGCTGAACTCGTCAGTGTCCATTATGGCACGAATATATATTCGAATTATATTCTTATATTCGAATGACGAGCTGGACTCGTTCATAACAATTGAAGGGTTAAATAAAGAGACTGACTCTGTAAAACATTTTACTTTGATATTATATATATTTACTTATTATCACTTTCAATATACATCCCTTCTCTATCCCTACAACGCTCCCCAGTTCTGGAAGCTGTCCTGAAGAGGCTGACAGATGACATTGTCTTCTGTCAGCTCCTTCAAGACATGTGCCGCTTTCTCTCTCCAGCTTTAAAGGAATCAAATATTGTTCCTTTTAATACTGATTTCACCTTATGAAATAGACAGAAGTCACATGGCGTAAGATCCGGCAAATAAGGCGGATGGTTCAACACTGGGATGCTGTACCTGTCTTGAAATATTTTGATAAATAATGTGGATTGAGTAGGCGCATTGTCTTGGAAGAAAATTTTGCCGTACGAATTCTTTGTCAATTCGTACAGTTTCAGCAATCGCACGAATACTTAAATGATGGTCAGATCGAGCCAGATAAACGATTTTTTCGACATTGTCATCCGTTTTTGAAGAGGAAGAGCAACCTGGGTGTGAATCATCTTCAACGTCTTCTCGACCACCTTATAAACGCTTAAGCTACTCAAAAACAAATGCATGCGATAAACATTTATTACCATATACTTCTTTTAATAAATTATAAGTTTTAGTAGCGGTTTTTCAAAGTTTCATGTAAAATTTCGTAGAACTGGTTGCATTTTTTCCGGTGATAGAAAAAAATAACTCAAATGCGAACGGAGGTTATGAATTTACAGATTTGTTTACAGAAACAAGAGGCAGTGCATTCAAAAGAGACGGTTTCACGCTAAATAGCTGTTGGTCGTTGCGTTTGGCGCATGCGTACTTCCTCTGTAGCAGTGTCAGTCTCGTTATTTAATAGCCATATCTCGTAATTTTTTTTCTCTTTCGCACTGAGCAAAATCTAATAAAAACATTACATTATTTAAATAATTAATTGTTATTTCTAGATATTTCTGGTTTATTTGTTCGGTTTAAATGCTCATTCTCAATAGCATGTCCTAATAAATTTTTTCTACCAGCTTTAGGAATAGCTTTTAATTAATTTTTTGACTGTCCGAAAAATAGATACCGATACCCATTGTGGAAGACCTAACACTTGGATGCTGTATTTGTCTAGACACTTCCTAACAGACATTCTCTTAGTGGAAAATCCATGGCTTCCACAATTCGGTCGTTTCCCCCTTATTCTTTCATGGAGTTCAGTAAGAAAGTGAAGGTAGTAATGTTGATTAATAGTTTAACCTTTAGGAACCTAGTGAAGGTACACATTACCATGAATGTCGAAAAAAATAACAATCATCATTGTTTTGAATTTTGATTTGCTCATTCGAGCTTTTTTAGCTATCGGTGATGATAGGCAGAGCATGGACTAGTGCACATGGAATGTTTTTGATGCGGCAATTTGTTAATGTTTGCTGAACATAATATTCACAGAATTAGAAGGAAGGAGGCATCATATATTCAACTTAATGTTAAATTCATTATTTACAGTACATGATTATATATAAAATAACAAGTGATAGCACAACTGGTGCACAAAGGGGGGAAAAATCTAAAATTTTGTAACATTCCATTATCTTTACCAAAAATGCAAAAACTAAAGAATTTTTTATACCTTATACGAGTCATCTCTAGTTCATTACTTATATTCATCTGTTCCATCCCTAATAAATATCCCTAATAATTAAAGTTCAGTCGAAGATCAATTAAATTGACAAAAAGCTTTATTTGAATATTCAATAAGACACAATCAACATTCACTACATCCCTTATGCTAGTTGGAACAAACCTCACGCGTACTCAATAGAAGAATAGTAAAAGGTTTTATTTAACTGAGACTATACCCATATACAGGAGGATCCGAGTCAAAATCACAATAATATAATCCTTTGTTCTTCTATAACTTCCTTCTATCAACTTCCCATCTCTCCGCTCCTCATTCTCTTTCCACCTTAATTTGTATATGAACTTTCCTTTGCATGTTAGGAAGTTGAATTGTTTAAATTAAATCTATTCCAGAAAATGCCCATAAGGATAGTTAAAAGGAAGCTAGCCTTTACAAATGTGTAGTTTAAGAAAGAGAAACCAAAAAAAAAAATAATTTATGTACTGCCAGGTAAAATTTCCTTCGGAAGACGTACAGAAATGATTCTTCATTTTTATTTCTTAGTAATATCTGAAAAAGACCGAAAAATTATACGTAAATAATTTTAAAAACAATATGTAGTCATATATAATTAATTTTATCTATATACTGATAATTAGACCTATCCTTACTTATGCCTGCCCAGTCTGGTCACACCGTACAAACACAACCCTAGATCTACTTGAAAAATCCCAATCAACAGCCATTCGCACAATAGTTAAAGCTAACTGGTATATGCGAAACACAGATTTCAGAAGATCTATAAAATACCCCTCCCTCAAAATCTTCATTAAAAATCTGTCCAGAAAATTCTTTCAAAATATCGATAACTCCACCAATAGAACAATACAAGCCATAGAAAAATATACATCCATCAGAAATAAGCAACTTCTACACAGACCTCGAGAAATTCTACTTGATTAAATTTTCTGCTATTTCATTACAAAGCCACCAACACAAAAAATCACCGAAAATCTGAAAACATACCTATCAAAATAACAGCTATTCCCAACAACCAATAGGAACACACCCTATAACAACCCTCTCGTCAACACGAGATAAGTCACCGATTAAACAAACTCACCAGACTGTACGTATAAGCAGGATAGTTCTACCAACGCAATCTCTAAAATTAAAATTTTTTAATAGAATGAAAATAGCCTCATTTAAAAACTCAGCTAAAATAATAAATTATTCAGGAAACTAAAGATATTTATTCATGGAATGCTAAATAGTAGATTAATTTGTTCTCCAACTCAAAAAAAGTCTTTTCACCAATGAATACCCAATTAAAAAAGTCTTATTTATTCAAAATTTATTAAAACCTATCTTAATAAAAATACTTAACCATGCAATTAAATATATTTTTATAAGAAAAATTTTTTTAACTTTTAATTTTTAATAATTAATTATCAATCATTGCTCGTCAACTCATTTTTCTTAAATATTAATTTAAACTTAATAGTTTATTTAACTCCTGGGCAAGCGTAATACCAAAGTTCTGTCTCATCTCTTAAAATATAATTAAAACTGGGGATTAAAGCCCGAGAGGGTTATGCATATCAATATTAGAATTCCACATTCATCATGTAATTAATTTGTTTCGTATAAATCACCAACAGTTTTGTACAAAACGAATTTTCTTATACTAATGTATACTTTTTTACATAATAACATTAGATATTTTGTAAATTTGTTATTATATTATATTGTTTTTGTTTATTTATTTATTTATTTCGAAATACATTTCTTGGCAAATGAAAAATAAATTTTTTTTTTAATTGTTTTACCTAACACACATTCCAATCTCAAATTGTGTATCTTATGTAAACAAAATCTGTAAAATTATGAAAATGTATCTTACCAAAAAAAAGAGTAAAAATTAAATCAAGTTGAGTATGTTAACTTCGTGATTGACGAAAGAAAACTGATTTAACAAGTACAATGAAATTGAAGACTTAAAAAAGATTTTTTTAGGTAAAGGCACTGGTAAACTTTGGGAATTTATTCGAGACCTCCTTCTGAATCCAGCTACCAACCCCAGTATGATTCGCTGGGAAAGAAGGGAAGATGGCATTTTCAAATTTGTTCAGTCAGATAAAGTGGCTCGTCTCTGGGGAGACCGAAAGCAGAACCCTAGAATGACTTACGAAAAACTAAGCAGGGCCATGAGGTAAGGATTCCATTGCTTTAGGGCAATCTCATCGACGCTCAAATCACCGAAACATTTCCTGATTATTAAAAAATGGTTTTTTTTTCCTGGGGTTCTTTTTTAAGTAAACTATAGGAATTAGTTCAAATCGACCCCTGAAACCAGTTTCTATGATTCACCTAAGAGACCGAAAGCAGAATGATTTGCGAAAATTAAGCAAGATGCATAATCATTAAAATATTATTCAAAAAATAATTTTCTAAGCATCAATCAATAAAAAAATATCGTCATTAAAATTCTGAAAAATTCTATTTAAAAAAAAATTAACCACAAATATACATATATTTCAAAAATCTTGTGTAAGCTCCCTGACGTCATATCATTATTTTGTTTATACATTGTCAGGGTTCCAGGTGAACGTTGAATGAGACATATCTTTATAATAAACTGCACTAAAGGGCATTTTTTCCTTTGTAGAATCCGGCCGTGATACCCGAGAATCATTGTCTCGAGCTCATAATCGACAATGTTTCTATCGAGTCACGAGTTCAATTCCAGATTCCACTAAAGACCAGTCGTGTTTAGCGGCTGATTCACGTTAAATATGACAAGCTTCAATACCATTTATTTGGAGTGGTATGGAAGTTTGGAGAGTGGAGTGCTAGCTCAGGTGTAGTCTTTGTCAGTTGACAGAGGCTCAAAATGACAACGTCCGTCGCCCTTGTGTTACTTCTAAATGCAACGTGAAGGACCAATCAATCAATCTTCTGTAGAATAGTTGCACAATCTGCGCAAAACTTTTTCTCAAAACCAGAAAAATAGCCATCTAAATTTCAAAACTGTCCGAGTGCTTAATGAAATTTTGACAAAATTAATAAAATAAGAGTTCAAATTAAGATGAAAAAATTTCATTAGTTAAAAAAAGGCGAACATTAATCAATACTTGCTGCCTATTGATGGTTTATTAATGTTCCACTAATACGCAACACGAGGGCAACTGGCAATGGATTTTGTTATTTTGGATCGCTGTATCTCGACAGATTTAACGTGTATCATCCTCGCTTCAGGTGGGTCTTTAGTGGACTCGAACCAGGACTCGACGGAAACGATGCCTTCAACAACCACTCGGCTACCGCGGCCACCTCACTTTGGCTAAGTAAAAAGAAAAAAAAGCGCGAAACTTTCCTAAAAACAGCCACTTAAATTTCCTTATTTGGTAGAACTTATTTTGAAATCTGTCAATTTTATAAGTGAATAGATATTTTTCAATAAATAAAAATGTTGTGAGGTAAAACAAACGCAGTTTTCAAATAATTATAGTTCGCATCTAAATCATTTGAAAAAGGGCCAATGAAACCCACATAAAAATAACTTTTCACTCAAATAATCAACTTTCATTTGAGTCTCTTTCAGTTTTAATAAAACTGTATGTTGAACAAAATTGAAATTTGAAATGACAGATTTTTTTATATGCTGTAAAAGCTTAAAATAATATTTATTAGAGTAAATATTCAGGTTTTTGCAAAATTATTTATCCCATTTTTGTATAAAATCTCAATGTCCGTTTTCTAATGATAGATTTTTGTCTGTCTTAGGTATTACTACAAAAGTCAGATACTGTTGCCAGTGTTTGGAAGGCGTTTAGTATATAAGTTTGGCCCCAACGCCACAGGTTGGAGACCTATTCTAATGTAAGAGCCACTGCTGTAATTCTTCGAAAATCACTGCCTCTTCAGGAAGAAATACTGAAATTAATAAAAGTGATAAATCACTTCACTTTTGTACCAAATTTCAAAATTCAAGTAGCTCGAGTGAATGTTATTGATTAATCGGTTGAGAGAATGTTGTTACAAAATAAAATTGGAAGAATTGAGAAATTCAAGCAATATAATCTGAAAATTATCTAAATATTAGACATCTCAGTAATAAAATATATGTGTAATTAAGAAATACACATTCTTTTCCGTCTTCATTCAAATGTGGACAGAAATGTTGAAGCTAAAAGAATGACTTTTTTCAAACATTGCAACTAATTTGTCTCTAATATATATGTTTGGATAATTTAAACTTTTTATGTTAAACTATGTTCATCAGTTCCTTGAAAACAATAAAAGTCTTAGAAAAATATTCTTATACTATTTTTCTATGTTTTGACAAAAAATGTAAATACGCTATGACACGCATCACACTGTTTGTTAGTATGCCAAAATTTTAATTAACTATTTATTTTTTAATTGGGATTTTATACGTCTACTCGAATTGAATTTTCATTTGATTTCATAGTTCAATTCAAAGGCAAATATTCAACCTCAACTGTCCATAATTTCTTGAAAAGAATTCCAAGTTCATGCCCACTCACAATCATAAACTTATTGAGAGTTATTTTTAATGTGAGAAAAAAAGAGATATGTCTCTGTTTCAAATGATATACCACTGTTTTCCAGATACTCCAAAATCATGTCCTTACATATTGGACTTGGTATGATCGAAAAAAACATCATCCTATTCGATTTCTGTTTCTTTCAGAAAGCATATGTTGGTCCTTTCCGTTTGAAATGAAGTAAGATATTGACAGATCAGGATGTTATAAACTAATCTAAGATTATTATGTATCATACCTTCCTTGTGAAAAAAAAATACCTCGCCTACCAGAAGTTTATGAGTGGTCTCTTTTATAGGATTTGAGTATCAAAAAATACATTAAACTATTGATGCTAAATTAAAAACTCATTGAGAAAAAAGACATCACTTTTAAAATAGCAATAATAATTCAAGACCTATAAGGAAAATTTAATATCAAAAATAAAGAAAAAAATAAGTGAAAATATTTTTTTAAAATCCTAGTATTAAAATATGAATTTTTAAAGAAAATAAAGTTTAATTCTCGCTGATTTTCAAAGCGAAAATATGATATTTAAAGCATATCACACTAGTATTATTAAAAATATTAAAATAAGTGTTTAATTATAATAATTATCATATTAAAAATAATTCACACAGACTATAAACTATAGCATATTCACATATATATTGCTACAAAAGTTCTCGTGGTGGTGTAACGAGTTAAATCCAAGGTAGAGGATAATGGCTAACATCGCTTGATCGACAAATATTTAAAACAAGATGACATATAGGTAGCAAAACATGGACAGAATAACAGGACAAATAGACAGATTATCGACATAGACACTGGAACAAAAACAGCACTTGTACTAACAGTAATAGTTGTATCAGTAACGTTGAGCTCATCTCTGCCTACTAGTTCGTACTATGGACAAATCGCAGTAATATTCTGCACTTCCAAGGCAGACTCCGACAGTTATAAATAGATACAGATCGCTCTTCAGGTGATTAGCTTGGATCGCTCTTCAGGTGTATGCTCAAGCATACGGTCAGCTAATGCCGACCGCTTGCGAAGACAGACTCCAACCGATCTCAGCTTCATATTTCTCCGTATTTATAGAACTCCGGTCGGTGTGACGTCACAGGGAATATTCAGAAAATGTTCGTAAATTTCCTCTCAGTCGACACTTCGCCAAGATTTCAGCACTTTCTGAAATCTACAATTCGTCACCAATGTTAAGGGTTAGCTCCTTAAGCTTTCGTTGGCTAACTAAGGCAATTATGTAAATATCTATTTTCCTTAGCAAAAGAAATGTTGCAGGCAAGCGTCATTGCGGGTTCGTAACAATATGTATGCATGTATGCATATATATATATATATATAATGACAACAAAGAATATTTTTATTGAAATTATTGTTTCATTAAACTCAAAATTTCAAATAAAGTTAGTATTAAAAGATAATACTGGGAAAAAAGAAAATATATGGACATGGAGGTTGTTTAGAAAAAAAATATTTTTTAAATAATAAATTTAGAAAGAACTTCTACATTAAAAGTATTAAATATTTTTATTTTGGTACGAAGAAAAGAGGAATTAAAACTCTAAGGAATTTTATATCTATAGTAAATAAAATAGATAGTACTTGTTTTCATATTATTAACACGTTAGCTGTCACGTCAGTCTCTGGTGACTGACAGTGAACTTTCAGTTCAGTCCATATCAGTCATTGGTGACTGCCAGTATAAAATTTTATTAAGTGTCTACTATTGATTATATTTTGTATAAGCGAATGGAATTATGACCTTCCCTGTTATTTGCAAAATGTGTGTATATGTGTGTATCATTCTCAATAATATTTAAAATCTATGTCTAAACGTAATTTTTTTGGGAAATGTTTGTACATGTACAGATTCCTGGGAACAATATAAATGTACGGATGGTAATTTGACTAATCCTATTCTTAAAATTAGCTAAACAATATTTTTTTTGTCACATTCCGTTTGCATGAGCGCTGTGAGTATCTCTTCTAATTTTTGGGATGCATATAAATTTGTTTGTTCCGCGATTTCCTCATCAATTTATTCGTCACAAATAGTTTCTATTGTTACATCTGATCTTACATTCAAATTCTGGATTCTAAATCTTGAAGGACCGGTAAAAGTTGTGAGCTTTGGTTTATCACCTCTCAGATCATGCCATTCTTCAACATTCTCCCCCTCTTCCTCTGACGATGGAAAAAAAAACCAGACGACGCTGTTTTTTAGCAAAAATAATTTCACTACCACCCCTTTCACGCTCTTTGTTTGACATTTTCACGTTCGAGTCTACAGAAAGAATCACGGAGAACTAAACAAGTATAAGGGTCGCTCCTTTCTGATAATTTTGTAATATTTTGTCGTCACCTAAATAGATCTCAGGCGGGAAACTGATTTCAATTAAGTCTAATCTTGTGGACCAAACAGTAAGCAAAAAAAAAAAAAAAAAAAAAAAACCAGACTTGGTGCATTAAGAGTTGAATTAATGCCCATAAGCATTTCGATTTCAACGTAATCTTCTGCTACGATTAGAAATGATGGCCGTTATATATTTACACACCTACATCGACGAAATTTTAATGTTACAAGTGTGCTTGGCATTGCTACATCACAGTATCGCAATACTCACCTATAAACAGTGCGCGTGGTAGGGCTGGGATTTTTTCGGAAGTCGGTAATGCAAATTCTCGTAATTCCACCTTTATGACGTCAAATCATAATGTATAGAAGCTAACAAATGGGATTCTTTAAAGTGGCAGATGACAGAATACGAGCATGAAAGAGTTATTGTTATACTATCTAAGATGTTATTATTTTCTTTGTTACTAATTTATGTTATGTTTTGAATAAAAACATGTTTTAATAGAAAAAGCTTTCCATGCTTTTCTTCAGGGTTATGGGCCTCCATTTCTGAACAGTGGAAATTTTGAATTTTAAGAATAACTCATAATTGCAGTGTCATGCAACATGTCAAACGAAAAGCAGGAACTCCTGCTATTTACATTTCCGAAGTTCAGTGGCTCCCAATATGAGAGATGGAAGAGTGACATGAATGTTCTTCAAACTGACCGAGGTTACTGGGATTATGTTTCGAGAGAGACTGGTTCATTACTCGATGAAGCAAAAGAAAAGGAGAGGCAAGTAGTCAAATAAATCTAGGAACATTCGTAGACCACTATTTACTAGGAAGTTGAGCGTCAGTTTCTTGGTTTAATTTCGATAATTATCAATGGAAAGGTTGCCTGGTCAATTCTACGTAAGAACTTTGAGCCAAAATCTAGGGCCAACTTACAGACTTAATTGATGAAATTTAGAGTTCGCGAAGAAAGTATAGGTATGTTCCGCAGGCAAGTATTAGAAAAGAAACTTTTGTTTGAAGAAGCAGGCTTTGATGTGCCAGAGTAACCAGTTGATCTGTTTCCAGTTGATCCGAAAGCGGCCATTAGATTATAATAACCTAGAGCAGTTACTGTAGTTTAGATGACAATTTTAATTTTTCGTTTATAGAAAACCAACTCATAAATTAATCAGGCAAAATTACGCAGAAAAATAAATATTCAGAACTTGGTATAGTGTCAAATGCATATATAACTGAAACTGTGAAGAATTCAGCAGGACCAAGCTAAATCAAATGAAAATTAATTACAGTGGAACCGTACTGGATCCTCATTATAAATACTCATGAAAGCTATCGCAAACAAAAGTTTGTTTCTATTTTAACAGAAAAGAACATTTCATAAAAGATTGTTTCAAGTAGGAAAATGACGTGGGGAAGCTGTAAAGGATGCAAGCGTATGGAAAAATCTCAAGTTTTGAAAGTAGAACTGCGAAAAGTAAAAGATCGAAGGAAAAGCAGGAATCTATTGATAAATTACCGAAACTCACCCAATTTTTCATTAATACAAGTTCTACATCTTCATCTATCTCTACAACTTCTATCAATATATCCAATAATGTACCTGAAGTTGAAGGACAGGGAGGAACCGACAATTTAAGTATTCGAGAAGGTACAATAAGACCTACTGAAATAAGTAAAAAAACTGATGGCGTTTCCAATATTTTTATTGCAAGTACAGGTCCATGGCTGTTGCCTTCATATATTGACAAGAACTTACAGTTTTATTGATTTGAGAAAAGTCCGTCAATTTGTTCCAACAAACATAGTGATTTTGAAAAATCAGCACAAATATACAACAAATCAAATGATAAAACTAATACAAGATACCTGTCTACGATGGTGTTAAAAAAAGTTACGCAATGATGAGGTTGTAGACCGTGAATGGCTAATATATTATCTGTCACAAGGAAAAGTATACTTTTTCGTATGTAAATTGTTTTCATCTACCAATTCTATATTTAGCAATAGTGGATTCAATGATTGAAAGCATGCAAGTACGGCTATTTCACATCATGAAAACGCACCTGAACACAGAAAGTGTATGATGAACTACCACAGTCGATTACAGTTATCTTATAGTTATGTAGTCAATTACAGTTAGTTAGACAACCAACTTATTATATAATTCAGTGATGAACGTCATTATTGGAAAGAAGTTCTAAAGAGAATGATGGCTGTTAATAAAATTCTTAACTTCAAGAGGACTGCCTTTCAGACGGGAAAACGAAACTTTGGGTTCAGTAAATAACAGAAATTATTTAGGCTTCAGCTTCGTTTTAGTTTAGTTTTTATTAACGTCGCACTGGAAGTAACACGAGAGCTATTGTCGACGGACCTCATAATTTTGAACCTCGGTCAAGTGACGAGGTCTACACCTGAGCTAGAACCCCGCCTCTCCTAACTTCCATACCACACCAACGGAACCCCGACAGATTTAAAGTGCATCAGCCCCGGCTACACGGCGGATCTTTAGCGGCCAAGGATCGAACCCGCGACTGAACGAAAACCGCCAGTCAGGAATCCGAAGCCATGACCACTAAACTACGTCGGCCGAAATTATTTAGACACTTTGGAACTTCTAAGTAAGTTTGATCCATTTTTAAATGAACATATTAAAAAGTACGATAATTCTAGATAAGGTAATCCTTCTTATCTATCTGCTGCAATTTGTGATGAATTCACTGATGTCATGTTTTCAAAAGTCTTGGAAACTATCATCACTGAAATACAGAAATCTAAATATTATTCTATTTCCATTGATTCTACTTCAGGTGTGACTCATGCTGACCAACTAACCATATTTTACGGTATGTCCAAATTGGAGCACCCATTGAGAAGTTTTTGCAATTTATTAATATTACTGGACACACTACAGAGCATCTGACGGATGCTGTGGTTTAATTTTTGGAAAATAACAACATTTCCCTCAGTGTGATTGTAGAGGTCAGTCATACGACAATGCCTCGAATATGTCTAGGAAATATTCGGGATTGCAAGCCCGACTTCGAGAAAAAAATAAAATACGCTGTATACGTACCATGTGAAAGATATTCTTTGAATTTCACTGGCATTCAACAGTAGAATGTAACTACATTATATAACAAAAAAAAAAACGATTCAACAAGAAGGAGCTGTCCGCTGGAGAAAAAAATTGTCTGATAGAAAAATTATGTACAGAATAGAAAATGATTAAAATTTCGGAAAAAAATGAATGATTTATTTCAGAGTTACATAATTACAAATTAACGAGCTCAATAAGGTGTTGACCCATCTCTAGTCTGGATTCAAAGTGCCACGCGACGTGCCATAGAGTGATAAAGCTCCCTGATGGTCTACCACGGTATTTTTTGCCAAATTTGCTCCGATTGTAGGGCTAGGTCATCAATATTCCCTGGCCGATGCAGTCGCCTTCCCATCATATCCCAGACATGCTAGATTGGAGAGAGATCAGGTTAGCCAAGGAAGTGTTTGACAAGTCTTACGACAGTTCATAGCAACACGGGCCGTATGTGGTCTGGCACTATCTTTCTGAAAAATAAGGCCAGGGTACTGCAAAAGGAACTGTAACAAAACAGGCTTCAGAATGTATTCGACGTACCTCTGTGCTGTAAGTGTGCCTCTAATGACGACCAAAGGGGTACGACTGTCAAGGGGAATGGTACCCCAGACCCTAACTCCTGGTTGAAGGTCTGTGTCTTGTGCAATAGTGAAAGCAGGACCGGCACGCAGCCCTGGGCGTCTCCAGACATGTCTTCGATGATCATCAGGACACAGTTGGAAGCGGGATTTATCGCTAAACACTATACGTCCCCAGTCAGCATCATTCCAACCTGATCGAGCCAACAACCACTGTAATCTGGCTCGACAGTGTGCAGGCGTGAGTGGCAGGTGGAGTAGCGGTCGGTATGAGCGTATATTTCGCTCTATCAGCTGTCAATGAATGGTCATGGTGGGCACTCATGTGCGGGTTGCACGTCTGATGGTTGATAACGATGAATCAGGCGCTGTGACAGCTGATCTGACAATCACTCTGTTCTCCTAATAGGCTGTGGCCCTAAGTCGACCGCTACCATCATGACACTGAAATCTGCCATTGTCCACCCATTCTTGCCAGTCTCCTTTAATCGCCCCATCGCTTCAACCCATATGACGAGCGATTCTCCGATTTGCCTAACCTGACTCTTTCAGTCCAATGATACGACCTCTTTCAAACTCTGACAGTTGCTCGTAATGATCTCGAATCCTGTGGAGAAGTATTTTTTTTCAGTCGGTGAAAGGCATCCTAAATCGCAATGCAACAGAGAATTTGTCCATCAGATTGAGAATTGCTTCTTATAAACACCTGCTGAATGCGCAGTTTCCGATGCACTGTATCTCCCGCTATTCATTGATTGGACATCAAATTTTATTCATCTGCATGTTCGGTCCGAATATTTTTGTATACGAAATTTCATTACAATCGAGCTACTCCTTGGTGCGTCATTTTGTTTTTTTATAGAGTGTATAATATGACAATTTTCTCTGATTTTGTCCAAAATCTTTATAATTCTTTCTCATCATCAACCCATCGCTGGAATATACTAAAATTAAATTTGAATTGTGATAGAAATAAAAATGTATTGAAAAACATACTAAAAACACGTTGGTCAGTACGTGCAGATGCAATTAATGCTTTAAACTCCAGATATTCAGAAATTGTCAAGATCCTGGATTGCTTAATTAATGATCAATTACAGGCAGTGGATACTCGACTTTCTGTTAAAAAATTAAAAATTAAGATGAATGAATTAGAAACCACTTTTTTAATTTTCCTTTGGAATTACATTTTGACACGTATTAACAAAGTAAATCCAATTTTCCTGAGTAAAAATATAGATTTGCCGAAAGGTGTAAAATTATTAAAATCGTTAATAATATATATAAAAACCAAAAGAGACTCTTTTGACTATTATGAGACAAAAGCCAAGGAAGTGTCCTTGACAAAGAAGTATCAAAGTGTTCACAAGCGTGTAAGACAACGCAGTACTAGGGTAATTTTCCTTGAAAGAAATAGAGCCAGAAATTTGAAATAGGAAACTTTTTATCAGTAATAGTCTCTCTCATTTGCAATATACAAACGCGTAGTAAAAAAATATGAAGAACATTTTTGGATAAGACAGAATTTAAAATAGCATGTGAGAAAATATCAAAATTTGACGATAAAGACATTAATTTAAAGGAACTGAACTTGGGATGTCAACATTTCAAGTCATATATGATCAATGATGACGAAAGTAGAAGAAAAAGCAAAGAGAAGAAATGGAAAAAAGAAAGATTAATAAATATATATATATATATAATTCTACAAATACAGATGAAGATGAAGAATTTTTGTTGGATGAGGGGGCATGAATTGGGATCAACACATCCTATACATACATGCATAATGAAAGACTATTCACAGTGTTTCCCAATATTGAAATCATAATAATTTTATTATCAATGGTGAATATTAACGCGAGTGGTGAGCGTTCAATTTCAAAACTCAAACTGCCAAAAATGAATTGAGAAATCGTATGACTCAATCACGTTTGATTAATTTAAGCTTGATGAGTATTGAAAATGAAATATTAGTAACAATTGATTTTGAAGACCTAATTAAAATGATTTTACGAATTTAATATGTTGAAAACGAATATTCACATTAAACCTCCTTTTATTAAACTGTACATGTATATACACCAAATAAGATTAAAGGGTAACAGGTGGGGCTTATTTTCTTCGTAAGAGCCCAGGGCCTCAACAAGTCTTAATACGTCCCTGGTACTGAGTCTTGTTATTATGGATATTATTCAACTTTTGTGAAACTTGGCTATAATAGCTCGTTGACATAATAGTTTTAATGTTACATGCATATTACTTCCTTTCAAAAAACATTATCTTGATGTAGAACGCTTTTTTCCCCTCTGAAATGATCTGTATTCTGCTCTCGTAATTGTGATAAGCTCTGAAAAAATGCTGATCAGAATAAGGGGAATGTCTCCCTTATTTTAAATAAAATGGTAGGGTTTTTTTCGATCCACTTTCTCCATTAACTACTTTTATTGCATAATTCAAAGAAAGAATAAATCTGTTTAGCATTTGCTACAATTCTAAGAATTTTAATGACTATGGAGGGTATCACTTTCTTTAAGGAAGTCAGATAGTTGTTCTGTTTGGTTTGGTTTTTATTAACGTCAATCTAGAAGCAACAGGAGGGCTATAGGCGATGTACCTCATTATTTCTGAGCCTCGGTCAAGTGACGAGGACGGCACTTGAATTGGAATCCCACTCACTAAACTACTACACCACGCCAGAGTGAGGACTTGTAGCCTCCTCAGTTTTAAAATGCAGCAGCCTCCCTTAATGGTAGACCTTCACAGAAATATAGACTAGAACCTATGATTTGAGGAAAACAACGCTGGTCACGAGCTTCTGATCATGACCACTCGGCTACCGAGGACAATTTTAGTAGTAATCGAGTCATGATTACATCAACAATTCTATTGATTGAACAGTGGAGTCTGCTTCACATGAAATGGAACTGAACCTTAAATTTCTAAAGCAGTGTGATACCGAAATCAAGAAAATGATGCTTACTCTAGCGTCATGTTTGTTACTGAACAGTAGTTCAGAAATACGACATCAATATCCTACAGCTCTCTTGTAGCTTTTAAAGGGATTTTAATCTAAACCAATCCAATTTGGAATTTACGTATGTATTTAATTCATAAACAGTCAAATAACTATTTTAGAGGAATAATGTAATCTTTACATATTAAAATCGACAGCACACACAGAATTTATAAGAATTCAAAAATCACTTATTACATGTATTCTATATTTAATAAGTTTAAAGAATTGACAAAATGATACTTTCTTTCTAATAAATAAAGTGTAACTGTACAAAGTTATTAATGTAAATGATTATCATATAAATTATTAAAAACAGATTCAAGGTGTTTTTTTTTATATATATATACAGATAGATTGTGAATTTAATTCAATAACTTGACTCCATGTATTGAATACCTAAATACTTTAAAAAACAATAATCAATTATTTAAAATAATTTAAATGGTACTCTGAGATTTAATTTATGTACCCGGTTCTTCTGAGCCTATCAGAATAAAAATCATATTATTTGAAGGATCCAAAATACACTCATCAGAAGTAAAATTGCAACACCAAGAAATAAAGCACGTAGTGTCACGCAAATTTCAGGAGCTATAATGAAATGATTAATTTTGTGCAATGATTAATTATAGCAAATGATTAAATTTGTGCACGCATCTGATCACGTTGCACTCATATTCGGGTTATAAACTTTCCCTTCTCATAAACAGCATCTGATGTTTTGCGTAACATTTGCGACTTTCGAAGAAGCGTAGAAAATGCCTCTGAGACGTCGGTGAGCTCAATACCATCAGTTAACAACCGAGGAATGTAACCGTATTATCGAACTCTATGAACTGGGTTTGTCGCTGCTCACATTACCATCCAACGTTGTGTCACACGATGGATTCAGAAAGGTCTACGTGCACGCCAAAGAGGAAGTGGGGCGCACAGGTGCACGTCAGAGAGGACAGACCAGCGTATTCGCCGAGACTCTTTCTCCACGGCAAGTGACATCCGATGCCGGTTACCTCCAGGAGCAAGTGGATCTGTGTCCACCCAAACCACATGCAACAGATTCCACGAAGTACAGTTTCGTGCACGGGTACCGGCAATAGAGTAACCGTTTACCGCTCAACACAGGGCTAAGCGCTTGGCGTGGTGTCATCGTCATCGCATCTGGACCATCGAATTGCATCGGGTATTGTTCACGGATGAATCTCGTTTCTGTCTGTGGATGAATGACGGCCGTCGACGGGTATGGCGGCGACTTGGAGAACACTACGAACCAAACCATTTCTCCAAGCGTCAAGCTGGTCCAACATCGGGCATAATGTTTTATTTTTTAAAGTGGGGAATGTCATAATGTTTGATGACAGGACTCCTCCGGTACACATTGACGGCCATTTGACAGCAGACCGCTATGTCTCACAAGTTGTGGGGCCTGTTGTTCTGTCCTTGTTTCAGGACGCACCCAACACAGTATTCCAGCAAGAAAATTTCAGGCCGCATGCAGCACGGCGAACACATAATAGCCTAACTGTATTTGACATCCTCTCCTGACCAGCAAATTCTCCATCCTATGGAATTTCATTGGACGTGATATGAACCGAGGATCACTAGCGCAAACTGTAAATGATCTGCGCACAGCAATGGATATGGCTTAGCAACTGTTACCTCAGGCAACCATCAATGGTCTAAATGATAGAATGCCTAGCCGGATTGAGACTAGTATAGCTGCCAGAGGTGGACACATTAGATACTAAATATATTGATTTATAATGATTTTATTTGTCTTTTTTTAATCATTTGCATATCCACCTCACCATTATCGCTCCTCAAATTTGCATGACGCTACATGTATTATTTCTTGGTGTTGCAATTTCACTTTTGAGGAGAGAGTGTATCTATAGAATAGAATAAACTTTAGTTATATTGATAATTCGGTTTAGTGAATGTGTAAAAAAAAAGAACAACGCTTTAAAATCTAAATATACAACATCTATTCATGTTTCGTTTTGGCTATTTTAACAATTTAATTTCTCATAATAAAAATTAACAATTGAAAAGTGTGTGTATCAATTGTAATTTTGCCTCATTGGTCACTACGGAAATATAATGAGTAAAACGATTAAAGAAACTTTGTTAGGGTAATACACGTTACTTGCTAAAAATTCGATTCAGCATAAGCCGTTCCATAACAAATAAAACCTTGATATCATTTAATATAAAACAATGAAAAAATAAGAAAGAGGGAAATATAAAAAAAATTAAATATTTTATTATAAATAGTCTTAAATTATTTATACCTGTTTAACTATAAGAAACTGTTTATAACTAGATAAGATATAACTGATAAGCGTTTGAATGATGTTTCTTTGTCACAGATCACCCTACAATACTTATATTTTGTTCAATCAATAACAAATCAAAACCTTTGAAATGTACTGCTGAATTATGTTATGAATTCCAAAAAAAATGATAATTTATTCCTGTATTACATATCATTCATCTAACTTTAACCTCTGAAAAAATTTTAATCAAATATTTTGTATTTGAAAAGAACAATAACATTCTCCTGTACAGATATTATCAATCAGCTTATTATAACTGTTTTCACATGATACAGAGACGAGTGTGCTAATAATTTTCCATCAATTAAATTTTTGAAAAAGTTGTTTCTCGTGATGTGACTGAAATACTCGAAGAAAACTAAAAAAAATATCGATAAACCCTGAGAAAAATTTTAAAAGTAAAAGTTAAGGAAAATGAATTATATGAAGGAGAGAAAGAAAAAAAAATTAACACATAAAATTCGTCACACATATATTACAATTTGAACAATAAAATGCTTGATATCGTAAAGAATCTAAATTATTTACTATACACTATTACGCGGAAACATAATATGTTTTACAATTAATTGAAATACGATTATCAATACTATTTAAATATTTGTTACAAAATGCTTTTGTGTTGTCGGAATATTTGATTCAATAAAAGATTTTAATGATGCTTCAACGATACTATTCTTTGCAGTTTCTTAAAAGAACAGAAAATGTTTGCCTCTATTTTACTCTAGATTTTTCATCTATAAAATAACTAAATAATAAGTGTGATTTAAAAACTATATATATATATATATATATGTATATATAATTTCTCCTCCTATTTCTTAGAAAAATTATACTTTTCCTAAAACTTCGAAAAAATTTCTAATAGAAACACAACAAACATTAAAATATGTTTAAGTTGTTATATTCGTTATACAGCATCCAAATATACCTTAGAAGATATTAAAAAAACTTATGTCCCTTAGAAAAAAAAATCCACATTAAATTAATTCTTTTAAAAACCTTACATTGGAGTTCTTTTTAAGTCTGTGGGGAATAAGGATTAGAAAAGTTTTGAACACGTATAAATTTGCTGTATTTATACAATAAATCTATTTTACAAAAAAATTATATGTATGCTTCATCAGTATAGGAAAACAAGCTATTGATTGGAATTCCATACAATTTCATTCAAACATTATTCACTATCTGGACTAAAACATAGTTGAAATTAAGAAGTTAAATAGAAGAACATGTTATTGGAAAATGAAAAATTTTATTTTATCGTTATTAGAATAGAAAATTATACAACTGAATTCAATAAATTGGTTTTTACTTTTATTATGACTAATTCAATGTTTCAAAGCCAGACACAATAAAGGCTTTTTTTCTCCACGTTTTTTTTTTTTTTTTTTAAATTCAATTTTTTTCTTTTCTTTTCTTTCTGGAATCTATAGTACTTCCAAGTGCGAAAGTAGTATATGTATCTGAAGCCAAAAAGAATCTAAAACGAAATTTTTGTGCTTTCACGGAGTACATATATTTTTGATTTTTTTCAAATATTTATTTATTTATTAAATGATTAATCATTATTTAAGTTCGAAAATTGTACTTTAATCGTATTGAAAACTTTTTATGCAGCAGTACTCGAAACTGATGGGAAGAATTAATTTTTGAAAAATGCAATTAATACAAAATATATAATTGTATATGGAATCTTTTCATGAGAAAAGTTATTTTTTTTTTTTAATATTATGATTTACGAAATATATATAATTGTATTGGAACTTTTTTTTCAATAACTATAATATAGCAGCACCAGACTCATCCTTCCCATTATCCCTACAATTCTTATTCTAGCTCCATCATAGATTTCTCTATAATTAAAAACATCTCGCATATAAACATTAAAACCTTTATTTTCCTCAGCAGCGACCATAAAACCAAACTGATGGAAGTAGTTCTCACTAATATTCTTCCTTCACGCCATCACAGCCACTAATAGGCCCAAATATTGAGAATTTCTCTATAATAACCTCCCCGGAAAGTATACAATAAACAATACCAATGATCTAAATCAAGTCATTAATGCACTCATGAACAACATCAAAATTTCAATTAACCCTGCCAGCACAATCTCCATACCGTACCTCAACCTCCCCCTCCACACATATCCGAAACCTAATTAAATACAAAAAGAGAATAAAAGAAAGTAGCTACAAACCCACTCCCCCCCCCTTAAAAAACCGAACTCAAAAGTTATTTAATTACTATTATTTAATTTATTTCACTTTTTGTTAAATTTACTTCATTTTAATACCTAGTAAAAAAAATTACGCTTTATTTTTTAACAAGATGCAAACAAAATCAGCTAATGATCCTGTGTGTATTTAATTTAAATTATTTCGCGTTTTAATCAAATGCTTCTTTCTTTTTAAAATACCGTTAATCAAAATCCGAAAAGAATATTTTAGAAAGACTAAGAAAAGGAAATATATGTATTTTCAACAATTTTGTTCACTAAGACAAGAGTATGAAAAAAGTTCAAACAATTATTTTCAAATCCTATTGCATGAATTCAATTAGTTAAACTGAAAATAAAATTTTAAATTAGTTTGAGGTTGAGTGAAATTTAATTTATGTGAAAATATTACAGATGAATAGAATAAACTCAGGGCCAAATATTACAGTTATCAAGATGATAGTTTGTAACACAAACAAAACAATTTTTTAATTTTTTTTCATAATATACTTTTCTATTTGGATGCAAAACGAAATGAAATTTCATTTTCGTAAGCTTAGAATTATTCTCATTCAATACTTATACAACTATGTATCTGAAAAAAAGTTGGCTAATTTTCTTCTGACTCTCTTAATAGTAAACATATTTAAAATATTTATGACTTATTTTAAAATTCTCACTGCTTAATACTGCCCAAAAAGATGCAATCATAAATTATTTTTAAAGTAGAAAAAAAAATGATCAATATCATTATGATGTAGGATAAATAAAAGACTATCTTACAATAATATACACTTTTGCCATACTGTGTCTATACTTTTATCATATTGTATTCTTAAAATTCAGAAATATAAAAATATACAGTTTCTCACATATTGTACAAAATTATAAACTTAATTAGCATTTAAACATAGATAAAATTTGATATATATTATGTAAAAAAAATATTTGACATTAAATATAAATTAACAAAAGCGCATTTCTTCTTATTATTATTATATGATTATTATAAATAACAATTTCTAAATAAAAATAGTTTTTTAGGTAATGAATACTTAATTTCAATTGAAAAAGTTAATAAGATTACTAAGTTCACTAAAGATCAAACAAGTGAAATTGTATATGAATTTGTTAAAATTTTATACTCTCCTATTTTCAGCTTACAATGCTCGTATTTATAATTCAACATTTATTCACTTTCATTTCATATATATATAACTGAAATGTATATTTTCTGACCACATCATGTTTCTGATGAATATTACCTACAAACATTTTAATATAACTTAAGACTTTTAGACAGAGAAAATTTGATCAATTCTTAATAGAATATAGATATTGTTCAGATGGCAAGATGTTACTCAATAAAAAAATATAATAATTTCATGTATATTTGTTAGACTCTATAAAATTAAATATTTTGTTAATAATTGAAATAAAGTTTTCTATTGTGACGTAAAATATAATGAAATTTCAATTTTGTAAGCTTAGAATTATTCTCACTCAATACTTTCCCAAGAAATTATGCTTAGGTTTCATTTTATTTTATTTTTTACACAAATATACACAACAATATGTCTGGAAAAAATTTGGCCAATTTTCTTCTGGCTCTCTTATTAGTAAAAATAGTTAAAATATTTATGACTTATTTTAAAATTCTCACTACATAATATTGCCAAAATGGATGGAACCATAAATTATTTTTAAAGTAGAAAAAAAAGATTGATATTATTATGAGTTAGAATAATTATAAGACTATCTCATAACATGATATATTTTTACCTTACTGTATCAATGGGCAAGTTCAACCGTAAGGCTTACTATGGGGGCGCTGTAGTATTTACAAACCTTCCGTTTTTCCGGTTATAACGATATCACCATTATGTTGTATACTTTATTAAACGGAAGTACTTAGACTTTTCTTTCTAATTTTGTAAAAAAATTTTTTTTTTTTTTTTTTTTTTTTGACATGAGCTCTACGAAAAAGACAAAAAACTTTTTGTTCCGCTTTTGGATGCAGCCTTAGAACTGGGAACTGGTATAAATTTACTGTCAGCAGTTAAAATGTATCTTTTCCCTATAAATCCGTCCAGAAGGGTACAATGAGAGGCTGCTATGCAAAGCAAATACTGATTCAGTGCTTTGTTATTAGAATTTCATAACAGGTTAGTGTTTAAGTATATTATTCATGTTTTGTTGTAATTTTTGTAAATAATCGTGTATTTTGTTTCAAACATTGCTTGACTCTGTTTTACATTAATCTTGACAAACATTTGGTGCGTTTTTGCATCAATTAAAGGAAACTTCTTTAGGTTGTTTTTATGTATACATTTTTAAAACAGATGTGTTTTAATTCTATATAGATAAATATAATATATATAATTTCTATTATTATGCTCGGCTAGCTTTTAGCATCGCCCACTCAAACCTTTCGATAAAAAATCTTGCCAAGTTTCGCGATAAATGATAGTTTGTGGTCACCCATACCACACCCCTTTAAATGGCACTCTGTAAGAAAGAATTTTTTAATTTGACCTAAATGAAGAAAAGTGTATCTAACTATTTCACAAATTCTGTCTAATTTCTGGGTTATATAGTCAGTGATGGTACAATTAAACCAGACCCAGAACGACTAAAGTCTTTGATGGATATACCCACTCCTAACGACTCTTCTGCGTTACAGCGTGCTTTAGACATATTTGCCCATTATTGTAGGTGGATCCCGAGTTTTTCGGAAAAGATACGTCCCTTTCTAGGAAAAAAAAGTAGTTTCCTCTCTCTTGTGAAGTAGTTTCAGCCTTTAATTTGCTGAAAGATAGTGTGTCGAATGTTACCTTGACAACAATTGCACATGACATACCTTTTAGAGTCGAGACTGATTCATCAGATTTTGCAATTAGTGCTACCCTGAGCCAAGCAGGCCATCATGTGGTCTTTCTCTCAAGAATATTAAATAAATCTGAATTGAGACATTCTTCTCCAGAAAAAGAGGCATATGCCATTGTGGAAACCCTCCATCATTGGAGACATTTCAGAATGGGAAAGCATTTTGAAGTGTTCACAGATCAACATGCAGTCTCATTTGTTTTTGATCATCGACACAGCAGTAAAACTAAAAATGAAAAATAAATCTATTGGAGACTTGTGCTAACCAGTTTCAAGTTTGACATCATTTACCGTCCAGGGAAACAAAATGTAATAGCTGACACATTATCCCGTGTAACAGGTACTCTAACTTCTAGAGTCGACTTAAACGACCTGTATAACTCTCTCTGCCAACCTGGGGTAACATGAATATACCACTGGTATCGTTGCAAGAATCTCCCCTTCTCTTTAGATGACGTAAGAAAAGTCACAAATTCTTGTCTGGTGTGCAGTGAGTTGAAACCCAGATTAGTAAGAAATGTAAGAATATTTGAGAAAGCTACTTCCCCATTTGAAAGGTTGAATCTTGATTTTAAGGGACCTCTCCCCAGTGTCTCAAGAAATCGATATCTCTTGACAGTTGTGGATGAGTTCTCCAGTTTTCCATTTGCCATACCTTGTAGTGACATTTCTGCTTCTACTGCGATATCATATTTAAAGAACTTTTTTTTTTTCGATTTTTGATATGCCATCTTTTATCCACTCTGATCGAGGTTCTACCGTCATGTCTCAGGAATTGAAAAGTTTTTAACATCCCATGGAATAGAAACGAGTAGCACAACTCCCTATAATCCAGCTAGAAATGGACAGATGGATCGTTACAATGGAATAATCTGGGAAAGTATACAACTTGCTTTGAGATCTAATAATATGAGGACTAAATAATGGGAAGGAGCTGTGCAACCAGCTTTTCATTCAATTCGTTTCTTGTTGTGTACCACTACAAATGCGACTCCCCACGAGTGAATGTTTTATCATCCTCGAAGATCCCATAACTGCTGCTCTATCCCCACTTGGCTTACACAGCCTGGTTCTGTTCTCATGAAAAATCATGTGCATACAAACAAGTATGATCCACTTGTCCAAGAAAAGGAACTGATTGAAGCCAACCCTGTCTATGCTCATATAAAGCTTGCTGTTGGAAGGGAAACAACTGTTTCTATTGGACATTTTTTCCAAGAGGAGAAACTATCAAACTCACTAACAACAAGGGGAATACAAAAGAAAATATTCTAGTGGATGCAGATGTGCAACCTATAAACTCAGACTTGTAAATCACTTCAGAAGAGGAGACTGAGAAAACTGGGGACACTAAATTGTTACTTCCAGTCCGTCCAAGGCAATCTCCTGCTTATTTAAAGGACTATGTCCGGGACTGAAATGATCGTAATTGAAATTTAAAAAGGGGTGAATGTGATATTATTCTTTGTCATTTGGCAACACTTAATTAGTTTTCTTTCTGATATTGGCAACACCTTGATATTGTAGACTCTGGCTCTAATCAATGAACTCAGAATGTAACCTCAATTCATAGTTATTAAAAGCTAAGTTCTTTTCATCTCACTCTTTCAGTTTATTTACAGTACATGTATAGGGTGAAAACAATTATTTATTATATTCTTGTAAATACGTCAACTATAATTATTACAAACCTCATAAATTAAGCATAGTTAAATATTATACGAATTATTTTCTTATAAAACTGTTAACAATGTAAATTTTTTTAAAATTTGTAATACTTGGAGATTTGTATTTAAACTGCTTTGTAGGAAAATCTTCAGATGATTCAGAGCACCCAGATTATGTCCCCTCAATATTTGTCCCCACTGAGAATTAAACTTTGAGCTCTATGAACCGGTATGACAGGCAAATGAAATGCAAAGTATTAAATGCTCCTCCAGCTGTAATGTTCACATTTTATTACTATTATAAAGTAATTTGAGCAATTTACTACATGTGCATATTTATTTAATTTACTTACTCCATGCATATTCATTAAAACATATTTTTCAATTTATTTTAAATTCATATTGTATTATGAGAATTTTTTATTGTATTATGAGTAAAATTTTGTAATTTATAAAGATTGCTTTAAAAATAAATTTTCTTTCATTAATGTCCTATCTCAATTTTTTCCAGAAGATGAAGAAATTATCAATAAGATTCAATGTATATATAGTATGAAGCTGGATACCAAAGACATAGGTTGCCAAACATATATTATCTTGTCTGAAATGGAGCAAAAGCTGCATGCTACACAATTATTGTTGTAGCTGAAGCAAAAGGACTCAGAAAATGTTTTCGTAATTTAGTTACAATTTTCAAAGAAATTTGACATTGGAGTACTGACAATTGTATTCAATTTCCTTTCAAATTTGTATTTAAAAAGAAAGTTTTTCAGTTTTTTTTATTATGTAAGTTTTCATGATTGCTTGTACACATGTTTTGATTTTATGGGAATATTTTCTCTACATTTTTGAAGAATGAAAATCAATTTTGTTTTGCCAAATTTTGAGCTAGAGATTTTGAATTCAAAAAAGATAGACCATACTTTTTATTTTATTTCATTCAAATTGACTTTATAGTGTTATTATTTGGTTTCTCTGACAAAATAGCTTATTTAACAAAAGTAAAAAATAACTTGGCTGAAAAAAATTAGATGTTAGAATTATTCAGAATATAAAGATTATATTAAAAGAAATTACTATTAACCCTTTCGCTATCGGAGGGAGAAAAAAGAAATGCTACTCTGAGCCCATGGCTTCTTACAGCGGAGTGTCACGCTGTGCCCAGACAAGTTTAGGTACTAAGCCTAATTCGTGAAAAAAATTCCTCTAAAATCGGCTATTCATTAAAATATTTTGGTATTTACATATATTATTTAAGATTCATTAAACTTAATATATATGAAAGAAATAGGATTTAATCGAAAATTCTATGTTTTTATATAAAATAATTATATAAAAATCATATCTTTTAAGAAAATACAAAATATATTTACATTTGTTACATAAATTTCATGGTGTAATGATGTACCATTACATGGAACATATAAATATAAAAAATAAATCTTATTTTGCTGTATAGTATATTTATAAAAAAAAATTCAATGCATAGTCCAACGTCACATGTCTTACACACATATTTTGACGCTTCACGCAAGATTTTGAGCAAAGGGAACATCTTCTTCGTTTTTTTTTTAACTTTAATGTCTATGTACAGATTTGGATTATTTTTGCTAACATTACTGTCAGATTCATTCATTAGTTCGCAAATCTCAGTGTCAGAAAAATACTTTCTTTTCGTCATGACTGTCGCAACAAATAAAAACCGACCAAATGAAACGAACAGCTAAGAGCATCTGCTACCAAAAGCTCTAACCCCCATAAACATCCATAAATTCTCCTTCGAACTTCTAAGAAGCAAGCAAGAAAGAAAAAAGCAAACCGAAAGCAAGTGCTTTCTTTAAATCATGTCATTACATTTAAAGAGCCGGGCTGTAACACGTGCTTTTGGCAATTACCCCCCTCCTGGTAGCTAGAAGTGAAATCTAAGCCCATATCATCAAGGTCAACACACCAAATAACCTATCTATATAGATTTCGTGGTATTGTAACGCCATATAGTAACATTAAAAAAATCAAATAAAACGTTCTGATCAAGCGTATCTCTATTGATACGCTGGGCCGTAGAAGACACTCACGGAACGTATCAAATGCAATACGTTGGGCAGAGGAGAGCAAACGTGAGCGTATCAAATGTGATATACGCTGGGAGCGAACGGGTTAAGAGTGATGGATACAAAGAAGAATTTGTTAAATTGGTGGTTTAAAAATTTATTAAGGAGAATAAAAAGTTGGAAATTCAAGAGTGAAAATCTCAATTTCAGTATTCATAAACCTCTTTTTAAATATGTTTTGATAGGTCTAAGAGTTTCATATCAAACTCATTGAAACAAATAATTTATTTAGTATCAGTGAATTAAATTGTTGTATTTACTCTTATATACCCATGTGTAAATGCTTATAATTGTTGTTTCTTATTTGCTCTTACTTCCTCATGTTTATAATTAAATTTCTTATGTGTAGAGAGTTAAATAAAATTTACTCAACTTATTTTAAATGCATAAATTAGAAGTCTGAAAGCAAGAAAAAATGTCCAAAGGACCACTCTTTTAATAGCAAAATAACCAGATGACTTACAGCAGATTTTAGAACATTACAAGTGCTATTTACTAGAACATATATTTGTGTGTGTGTGTGTGTGTGTGTGTGTGTGTGTGTGTGTGTGTGTGTTGGTTGGAGTCTGTAACTATATTGTCAAGAACCACACTCATTTTAAGAGAGAATATAGTTTATTAACATATGAAAAATTAAAGGAAAAGACGGACACGCATTTCTGCGTGCTTACATCTCGAGATCTAACTATCTAATCTGAGTTGAAGGTGGTGCTGCTGTAGTGCAGCCGGACCATTCCCATAATCAGGCAGGTGAGCCAGTAAAAGTATAATTAAAACAATGATATATATGCATATATTTTTGAAAATAATGACACAATTGAAAATTAAGAACATACTCACTTAAAAGTTGATTCGTCTATGGTTGAATATTAACAATTAGGAAAATTCAAAAAATTTAAGCTACTTCATAATACCTGAAAAATTGAAAAGAAAAATTAATACACTAAAAAACACAAAATAATGAAAAAAAAATGAAATTCACTCTATAATATAAGAAAGATAACAAGGGAAAAAAATAATGTCTTTTTAAAGTTCGGATGAAATTGCCATTTCATTAGTTCAACAGGTAATAGCATCGTTAGTCCAATGCTTAAGATATTCGGCACTAATTCTAGATTTCGCTGGACCTTCAAAAAAGGCACACTTTTGAACATCGTAAGTGTCGTTCGGTTTGATTTTCGTTATCTTGTATGGACCTAAATATTTGGGTTTCAGTTTGAGTCCTGGTCCTATTTGAGTACGTTTGATGGTGACAAGATCATGAAGCTTGATAATAGTAGCTGGTTTTCGCCAGAGGTTGTAATTTCTTTTGTTTTCGTCATGGACTTTCAGGATTTGTTGATTATCTTGTTTCCTTAACTCGTCACAGTTGTTGACGAAATCAGCTTGGGTTTCTTCATTAAGTAAATTTTTGATATTGAGATCTTGTGGCGTATTCATTTTAGTACCGAACAGTAATTCGAAGGGAGTTGTTTGAATGCTTCGTTGGAACGTTGAATTTATAACTCTTTGGACTTCTTTGACGTACATATACCATTTTTCTGGATTGTATATGGAAAAATTGGATATAACTGTTTCGATTGCAGAATTTAAACGCTATACTTGTCCATTTGCTCTAGGTAATCCGGTGGTGATTGGGAAATGTTCGATTTTTTCGGTACTGCAATAATCTTGAAACTGTTTAGAAGTGAATGCTGTACCACGATCAGAAATCATTCGAGATGGATTGCCAAATATGTATTTTTGATTTTCTAATTTTGCAATAACTTCTGCAGCATCTGTTGACTTCGTTGGGTAAAGCCATGCGAATTTTGTGAAGGAGTCAATGATGGCAAATATATGTTTATAATTCTTATCTGTAGTAGGGAATGGGCCTAAATGGTCAACATGATATGAGTGTAGAGGAATGGCAGCTTTTTTAATAGGATGTAGTAGACCATCTTGTTTGCCACGTTTGCGATTAACCAAAATACATGGAACACAATTTTGAATGATACGGTCTATTTTTTCTTTGACTTTAGGGATACAGAATTGATGCTTGAGTGCTTCTTCTGTTTTTTTAGAAGCATAGTGTCCACGCTCGTGAAAGCTGCATATATTGTCGTTCTGCATATTTTTAGGAACAACGAGTAGATCTTCACCATCTACAAACTTGTAGAGTATATCGAATTTTAGAAGGTAATCATCGTAAGGTTTAATATTTAAAAGTTCTCTAATAGTTTGGATTTCAGTGTTTTGTTCTTGAGCCGTTTTGATTTTTGCAAGGAAACTGTCTTGTAGGACCATAACTATCAACTTAGCGCGTCTACATGATTCATTTTGGAACCGGAGCGATGTTCTATTTCATAATCAAAATCTTGTAGTTGCAAAGCCCATCGCGCTATTCGAGTACACAGATATTTTTTTCTTTAGAGTCATTGCGAACGCGTTGCAGTCAGTAATTATTTTGAAATGTTTGCCTAACAAGTAAACTCTAAACTTTTTTAAAGCTTGGACAATAGCTAAAATTTCAAGTTCTTAGCTGCTATATTTTGTTTCAGCGTCAGTCGTTTTCTTACTCATAAAATAAATTGGGTGGAGCGCATTATCTGACATTGATTTTTGGAGTAAAATGCATCCATAACCATGAATACTAGCATCACAATGAATTTCAGTATCAGCGTTCTGATTGTAAATATTTAGAACAGGTGGAGAAGATAAACAATGTTTGAGACGATTGAATGCTTGTATTTCTCTATCAGCAAATTTAAATTCACGATTTTTCTTCAGAAGTTCTGTTAGAGGATGTGCAATGATGGAGAAATTTAAAAGGAATTTCCGAAAATATTTAGCAAGACCGAGGAAAGATTGTAAATCTTTTTGGCATTTTGGTTCAGGGAAATTAATAACAGCTTTAACTTTTTGTGGTGACGGGTACAATTTACTATTTTTAATAACATGACCAAGAAATTCTATTTGTTTACTTAAAAATCTGCATTTTTGAAAATTTATGTCTAATCGGTAAGAGGAAGAGAGTGAAAACACTGTTGCAAGTCTTTCGAGACCTTCTTCTGTATTTTTAGATTTTATAATGACATCATCCATGTAAATTAAAACATGACCTTTAATAATCAAATCCTTAAATATTGTGTTTATGTACCGCTGAAACACCGTTGGTGATGTGCAAAGACCGAAAGGAGCTCGTAGAAACTGAAATTGACCATTATGTGTCACAAATGATGTATATCGTCGGCTATTTGGTTCTATTCCTAAATGAAGAAAGGCGTTACGTAGATCAATTGTACTGAATGTATTTGCATCTTGAAGGTTATCAAGAAGATCGTCTATTAATGGTAAGGGATAGTTACCTTTTACAATGTTTTTATTAAGTTGTCTATAATCGATACAAACTCTTGGGGATCCGTCTTTTTTCCTGACAACAACTACTTGGCTAGAAAAATCAGAAGAGCATGGCTCAACAATACCATCAGCCAACCATTTCATCACTTGGTCGTCTACAATTTTTTTTTTTCAACAAAAGGTAATCGTCGTGGTTTATGTGTTATTGGTGTTTCATTCTTTAAATTAATAGACATCTGAATATCAGTAGTTTTAGTCTTAATTGGCTTATAGTTTGAAACCAAATTATGAAGAATATTTCTTTGAATTTTTGTTACACCTGATCCGATTTCAAGTTCTTATATATCATTTGTAGAAATGTTAGTAATCGAAAATTGTTCGGTATTTTCCGTTTCAATATCCAAAATTCTTGTAAATCTGACACCGTCTGTGTTGATTTTTATTTCGGCCTGTGCTAAAATAGCCTTGCCAATAATACCATCTGACGTCATAGTGTCATTATTGACAACACAGAAGTTGGCGATAAATTTCTGATTATCTATTGTAAGTTCTTGTATACAGCTACTGATTGGTGTGATGTGTCCATTACCAAAAGCTGTAAGTGATCGAAGAAAAGTAGTTAAAGGTGGTGAACCGACTTTTTATATGTATTTTTCATTAGAATTGTTTTCTGACTACCAGTATCTACTAATGCAGTAAATGAATTATCATTAATAGTAACAGTATTATATATCAAAGGAGGACCAAAATTTTACTAACACTACATTTTAAACCTTTATGTTTGTCAGGACAGAAACGAGAAATATGACCAGACATATTACAATTAAAACAAGTTTTTTGTTTATTAAACGCATTATCATTTTGGATTTCAGACCTATGAAGATTATGTTTTGAGTTCATGCCGCGTCCTTGACTGAATTGAGAATATGTTCTTGGAAAGGGTTTTTTATTTTTATCATTGACTATTTTTTCATAAATACGAAGTTTCTCTTTAAATTCTGGAATAGAATTAGCACCGTATAAAATAGCTTTATTTGATAGGTAATCATGTATTCCATTTATGCAGTATTTCAAATAATGAAGATTCATCAATAATTTCACAGGAAGTACTTCCGAGTTCTCTAATTGCAGTAAAATATTCGAAAAGGGATTCGTTTTGACGTAATTTACGTCTACTTAACTGTCTATGAATCTCAGCAGAATTTAATTGATGGCGGAATTCATCCAATAAAGCATTTTTAAACGAAAGCCATGTGGTAAGATTACGTTGAATATATAAAACGCTCTTTGCCTGACTTTCATTCAAAGTTTTAGCAAATGTTATTTTTTGCTAATCATTCAACGATGGGGAAAAAAGAAACGATTCCTCACAGTCTTGAATAAAACACTTTATATCATATGTATCAGAACCAGTAAACTTTCGATGTGAATTTCCGAGATCTTTCAAAATAAAGGGAAGGGTCGAAAGTATTAGCAGACATGTTATGATTCAAAGCCGGAGACATTACAGAAGGGGGGGAAATGAAGTGGGGTTTTTTTCTGTTTCGTCATCAGAAATTTCAGAGTCACTATTTAGCGATTTAGAGTTTAAAGCTTGCAATTCATTTAGATTCGATAAAGATTGAAAAAGTCTATTAAAAAGTTCTTTACTACCATTAATATCCAGACCTAACACATTTAAAACACAAACTAAATCAATTATGGAAAAAGAATCGAATATTAATTTCTTACGATCTTCAATATTGAAATCAGTGGGAAATGAGGAAAAACTTCTCACTTTTTTTTTCTTGAATTACGATCAAATGCATCGTTAAATAATATACTGTTTAACAACTTAATTGTTTTAATATTTATTCTTTTAAGAAAGTTTGACACAACAGGAATATCATTAAGGGTGATCATGTTTATATAGTTCAAGTAGCACATACACTGAATAACACTTATTTTCACATATAAACGAAAGGTAAAGAGAGGAGGTACTTACCCCTCTTTTCAGCAATGGTTT